>NW_026844367.1:32269535-32279535 GCF_025583915.1 Anolis sagrei ordinatus | reverse complement strand
ATAACACGAGAATTCTGTTAGACACCATAGAATATTATGAAGCACACAACGAGAAGCAGATGGCACTCTTTTTCATAGATGCCGAGAAGGCTTTTGATAGGGTCAATTGGAATTTTCTAAAATTACTACTAGGGGAATTAGATATGGGATATCAGTTTAGAAACGCCATTGAGGCGATATACACCACTCAGGAAGCGAATTTAATATTAAATGGTGAAGAAGTCAGTCAGCCAATCCAAATCACACAAGGGACCCGCCAAGGGTGTCCCTTATCCCCCCTCCTCTTTATTATGATAATGGATATTCTAATTAGGAACATAAACAAAGACAACAACTTAAAGGGAATGAAAATCTTGAAACACCAATATAAAACAAGAGTCTATGCAGACGATATGGTATGTATAATAGAAAACCCAGTAGAAAATATAAAATTTTGGTTAGAAAAAATAGATGTTTTTGGCAGTTTAGCGGGCTTTAAATTAAATAAACAAAAATCGAAACTTTTAACAAAAAATATGGATAAAAAAGCAAAAGATAATCTACAAATGATTACAGGGATGAAGATAGAGAAAAAGGTAAGATACCTAGGAGTTTACATTACACAAAACAATGCAAAATTAATAAAGAATAATTATGAAACCCTATGGAGGAAAATAAAAAAAGACTTAGAAAAATGGAAATACCAAGAATTCTCACTCTTAGGCAGAATCGCTATAATCAAAATGAAAATCCTACCACAATTACTATTTCTTTTTCAAACACTGCCAATCATCAGAAATGACCATCTTTTTAAGAAATGGAATACAGACATTATTAAATTCATTTGGAAAGACAAGAAATCGAAGGTCAATATCAAAATTTTGTCAGATGAAAGGAAAAGAGGAGGCTTAGGATTACCAAATTTTAAAATATATTATGAGGCTTGTAATTTGGTGGGAATCAAGGATTGGGCGATACTAAAAAATACAAAATTACTGAACTTAGAAGGCCATGACCTAAGATTTGGATGGCATGGCTATTTGTGGTATGACAAAAGAAAAATTGAAAAGAACTTCAACAATCACTACGTCAGGGCGGCCCTGATAAAAACATGGGAAAGATACAAAATGAGACTATATAGAAAGGTACCACTATGGATTTCGCCAATGGAAGCGAAACACAGGAGGGAATTGGGAGAAGAAAAATGGCTTACCTACAATCAACTATTAAACAAAACACTGGAAGGAAAATATGAATTAAAAACATTGGAAGAAGTAAGGCAAACAGCCCCTAAATTAACTTGGCTCCAATACTATCAATTATTAGCGGGATTCAAGGAGGATGAGAAAACAGGTTTTATGCAGGATAAATGTATCTGGGATAAAGTAATTGGGAAAAACAATAAATTAATTAAGATATTATACCAGCAATTACTGTGCTGGCACACAGAGGAGGAACAAGTAAAGGAATGCCAAATTAGATGGGCCAAAGATATAAAACGTACGATAATGTTAAAAGAGTGGGAAGAGATTTGGAATAATAAAATTAAATATACAATTGCAAATGAGTTAAGGGAGAATTGGTATAAAATGTACTACCGGTGGTATTATACACCAGTCAAATTAGCAAAATTCAATAAAAACCAATCAAATAGCTGTTGGAAATGTGGCAAAGAGCAGGGTACATTCTTCCACCTTTGGTGGTCATGTAAAAAAATTAAAAAATATTGGAATAAAATTCATCAAGCCACCCAAAAAATTCTTAAAATCCAATTTCCCATAGCACCAGAATCCTACCTACTTGGCATAACACGACATAAACTAACTAAAAATCAAGACAAGATTTTATTCTTACTAAGCACGGCTGCAAGGATTCTTTTGGCGAAAGTATGGAAGTCAAAAGAAATTCCGACCATGGAAGAGTGGACTCTAAAGTTGTTTGATATACTTCAAATGGAAGAACTGTCTCGAAGAATGAAAGGAATAAAAAAAGAAATGGACTGGATGGGGTTCAAGGACTATTTAAAAAAAAGGAATATCCCTCTACAAATTGAATTATCCAATATATAGAGACTATAGTGATCAAAGAAGATTAGTCGGATATACGATATAAACATTACTACTTTTGGTTTTTCTTTCTCTTTCTGTAAAGGGAAGTGCAAAGGGGAGGATCCCCTCCCTCCAACATAACCCAAGGAGTTTATTGGGAAGTCACTCACAGGACTCGATGGGGGGTGGAGGGATATCGATTGAATATTTGCTATTGTTCTCTTTTTTTTTCTTTTTTCTTTCTTTTCTTATTCTTTTTTCTTTCTTCTCACCGTTTTGTATATTGTTATTGGAAAAATCAATAAAAAATTTAAAACCAAAAAAAAAAAAAGTTTAAATAATATATATATATATATATATATATATAATATTATATATATATATATATATATATATATATATATATATGTATGTATGTATGTATGTATAACTTGCATTGATAGGTGCCCCCAGTGGCGCAGTGGGTTAAACCCCTGTGTCGGCAGGACTGAAGACCGACAGGTCGCAGGTTCGAATCCGGGGAGAGGCGGATGAGCTCCCTCTGCCAGCTCCAGCTCCTCATGCGGGGACATGAGAGAAGCCTCCCACAAGGATGATAAAACATCAAATCATGGCGTCCCCTGGGCAACGTCCTTGCAGACGGCCATTTCTCTCACACCAGAAGCAACTTGCAGTTTCTCAAGTCGCTCCTGACATGACAAAAAAAAAATCTATGTGGCATTAAATTTTTGCCAGATTTGTAAGCCCCTTGAGTCCCCTCTGGGGTTGAGAAAGGTGGGGGTAGAAATGAAGTTAATAATAATAATAATAATAATAGGCACATTATTTAATAAATGGATCTAGCATTACATCTGTAAAGCCTCTGTTTGATTCTAGGCTTGGTCCTGTATGTCCTGTAATTTATGAGCTGTATTTCCCACAGTTGCTACATTTTGATGGTGTGAAAAGTTTCTCAGATCTCAGAATTGCAACAATTGGGTATCTTTGCTTTGTAACCTTTGTATCATCAGCCCCATCCCATCCAGATACAGTGTTGTTTACCTTTTGCTTTCAAATTTTGTGTTCCTGAAAGTTACTAATAACGAATATTCCGTTTGCAGGCTAACAATTATGGATTGCAGCTGGTTCTCCAAAACGCATCGTCAGCCGAAAGGACAAAGCCGGTGAGACACGATTTTCTTTATTATCAAAACATGCAAAGAGTTGAAACACTGTATTGTCGAAGGCTTTCATGGCAGGAATCACTCAGTTCTTGTGGGTTTTTTCGGGCTATATGGCCATGTTCTAGAGGCATTTCTCCTGACGTTTCGCCTGCATCTATGGCAAGCATCCTCAGAGGTGAGATCTGCTGGAAAGTGGGGACGGGAGCTGCGTTCTTTTGTTCTGAGACTGTAGGTTTTCCTTTTCCACTCCTTCCTTGCTTTCTTTGGCCGACAGCCGGGGAATCTCCAGTTCCCTGAAGCTCTTGGATGATCTCCTGAAGAAGGTCAAACGTTTGCATGCAACAAAAAGGCCTTTCCATGATATTCTACCATCTTCGGCAAACCTCACTGGAGACAGGATTCCACTGGCCTTTTTTCCTGGCTTTGCTTGATAAATCAATGAGGGTCTGAAGAGGGTCTGAAGAGAGCCCCGGCTGTCGGCCAAAGAAAGCAAGGAAGGAGTGGAAAAGGGAAACCTACAGTCTCAGAACAAAAGAACGCAGCTCCCGTCCCCACTTTCCAGCAGATCTCACCTCTGAGGATGCTTGCCATAGATGCAGGCGAAACGTCAGGAGAAATGCCTCTAGAACATGGCCATATAGCCCGAAAAAACCCCCAAGAACTGAGTTGAAACACTGCAGACTGGATGCTTGTGATATATTTATGTTCTATGTTGATGGTATTTTGCTTTTACAGTGCTATCTATGCAACATGTTATTTGTATTTACTGTACATCTTGTCGATCTTTCTATGCTTTTGCTATCTTGTATTTATTTTCATTTGTTAGTGACATTAAGTGGCTTTGTGATATAAAAGAATACTACTACCAATAATAATATGAATAGCACAACAGTGGATGTAGACTAGAAGTCCACAAACTTTGTAAACAGATGGCCAGGTCACAGTCCCTCAAGCTGTTGGAGGGCCAGATTATAATTTGAAGAAAACATAAATGAATTCCTATGCACACTGCACATACCTTATTTGTAGAGCAAAAAACACTTAAAATAATACAATAATTAAAATAAATAACAATTTTAACAAATATAAACTTATTTAAATGGGAAACGTGGGCCTGCTTTTGACTGATGAGATAGGGTTGTTGTTGTTGTGGTTGTTGTTGTTGTTGTGTGCTTTCAAGTCTTTTCACATTTAGGTTTACCCTGAGCGAGGGCTGGGTAAAAGATCTTAAAGGGCCATATCTGGCCCCCAGGGTTTAATTTGAGGACCCCTGATGTAGACAGTATGTTTTGTATGTAGTGAACAGCCTCAGTCTCTTGCTCGTCTCCCCAAATTCCATTGTATCTCCCGTTGCAGTTGTGTAAGCCCATGCCTTTTGAATCACCTGCTTGCACTGCAATATAATAATGATTTCTGTTGCTATGTTTTCTGTTGCAGCTTGAGTTTAGGCTAAACAAAGAGCAACCATATCTTCACAACAGGTTCTTGCAGCATGATCACGAGAAGAACTATGCAGGGAAACTAGGTAATATCAAAATACAGAACCCTCTTCTGAATATTTTGCATTTTAACTGAGATGTAAATGGGTGTGCTGGCATAATTTTTGTGTGATGCAGTTGTACCATTTCTGAAATAAATAAATAAGATATCTGGAGACAGATGAAGGAAAAATAAATTCTCTACAGTTGTTCCTTCACATTTGTGGAGATGATGATGATGATGATGGTTATTTATTACCCACCTCTCCCCTCGCCGTGGGGCACAACACATTTATCCATTGATTTGATTATAAATGTTCTCTCTCGAAATCTCAGATGTGATTCTATGATCCACTTCCGCTGTTCATGCTGAAGGATCTAGATCAGTGTTTCTCAACCTGGGTGTCAGGACCTCTGGAGGGATTGTGAGGGGGTGTCAGATGGGTCACCAAGGACCATCAGAGAACACAGTATTTTCCATTGGTCATGGGGGTTCTTTGTGGGAAGCTTGGCCCAATTCTACCGTTGGTGGGGTTCAGAAGGTTCTTTGATTGTAGGTGAACTATAAATCCCAGCAACTACAACTCCCAAATGTCATGTATTTTCCCAAAACTCCACCAGAGCTCACATTTGGGCATATTGATTTTCATGCCAAGTTTGGTCCCGATCCATCATTCTTTTGAGTCCACAGTGCTGTCTGGATGTAGGTGAACTACAACTCCAAAACTCAAGGTCAATGCCCACCAAACCCTCCCAGTATTTTATGTTGATCATCGAAGTTCTGTGTGCCAAGTTTGGTTCAATTCCATTGTTGGTGGGGTTCAGAATGCTCTTTGATTGTAGGTGAACTATAAACCCCAGCAACTACAACTCCCAAATGTCAAGGTCTATTTTCCCCAAACTCCATCTCTGTTCATATTTGGGCATATGGAATATTTGTGCCAAGTTTGGTCCAGACCCATCATTGTTTCTGTCCACAGTGCTCTCTGGATGTAGGTGAACTACAACTCCCAAACTCAAGACTAATATCCACCAAACCATTCTAGTGTTTTTTGTTGTTTATGGGAGTCCTGTGTGCTACATTGGGTTCAATTCCATCATTGGTGGAATTGAGAATGTGCTTTGATTGTAGGTGGACTATAAATCCCAGCAACTACAACTCCCAAATGACAAAATCAATTTTTTTGAGTGAAGGACATACATTGGGTTGTTAGGTGTGTGCTGTCCAAATTTGGTGTCAATTCGTCCAGTGGTGTTTTAATTATGTTAATCCCACAAACGAACATTAAATTTTTATTTATATAGATGCACAAGACAACCAGGGCATCAATCTCTGGAAGTTTCAGAAAGATTCACACATCTACAGATTTTGGGAGATTTTTTAAAAGTTTAAACCAAACCAATTTATCCTGTGAAAAAGCGACCACAGCAATCCCCTTGCATGTCCTTCTCTCTTTATGACACACAACCATACAACCAAGGAAACTAGTCCAATGTGGGCTAGGCAAAACTACAGTGAGGTGGATCTGGAATTGGTTAAATGGACGAACCCAGAGGGTGATTCTCCCCAAGGCTTCCTCTTCATCCTGGAAAGAAGTGACGAGTGGAGTGCCGCAGGGTTCCGTCCTGGGCCCGGTCCTGTTCAACATCTTTATTAATGACTTAGATGAAGGGTTAGAAGGCAGGATCATCAAGTTTGCAGATGACACCAAACTGGGAGGGATAGCCAATACTCCAGAGGACAGGAGCAGGATTCAAAACACTCTTGACAGATTAGAGAGATGGGCCAAAACTAACAAAATGAAGTTCAACAGTGACAAATGCAAGATACTCCACTTTGGCAGGAAAAACGAAATGCAAAGATACAGAAAGGGGGATGCCTGGCTCGAGAGCAGTACGTGTGAAAAAGATCTTGGAGTCTTGTGGACACGAAGTTAAACATGAGCCAACAATGTGATGTGGCAGCAAAAAAAAAAAACACCAATGGGATTCTGACCTGCATCAATAGGAGTCTAGTGTCTAGATCTATGGAAGTCATGCTCAACCCTCTATTCTGCCTTGGTTCGACCACACCTGGAATATTGTGTCCAATTCTGGGCTCACAATTGAAGGAGATATTGACAAGCTGGAATGTGTCCAGAGGAGGGCAACTAAAATGATCAAGGGTCTGGAGAACAAGTCCTATGAGGAACGGCTTAAGGAGCTGGGCATGTTTAGCCTGAAGAAGAGAAGGCTGAGAGGAGATATGCTAGCCATGTATAAATATGTGAGTGGAAGCCACAGGGAGGAGGGAGCAAGCTTGTTTTCTGCTTCCTTGGAGACTAGGATGCGGAACAATGGCTTCAAACTACAAGAGAGGAGATTCCATCTGAACATGAGGAAGAACTTCCTGTGAGAGCCGTTCAGCAGTGGAACTCTCTGCCCCGGAGTGTGGTGGAGGCTCCTTCTTTGGAAGCTTTTAAACAGAGGCTGGATGGCCATCTGTCAGGGGTGTTGAATGCAATATTCCTGCTTCTTGGCAGAATGGGGTTGGACTGGATGGCCCATGAGGTCTCTTCCAACTCTTTGATTCTATGAATTTCAACTTAGTACATTTAACCTATTGATGCCTCAGTGTAATTTATTGGTATCTATTTTTATTTTGAAATTGACCAGTAGCTGCTGCATTTCCCACCCTCGGCTTATATTCGAGTTTTTTGTGGTAAAATTAAGTGCCTCGGCTTATATTCAGGTTGGCTTATACTGTATTTGAGTATATATAGGTATATATAAATGCTGCATGCTCATAATTCTTATTTTTCTGTCATCTCGCAGGCGATGGAAGGTTAAGCCCCTTGTCGCGGAATAAAAAGCTGTATGTTCCCGTATCGACCAATTATGCCGATATCCCCAGCCTCGAGATGAAATGTGGTTCAGGATCCTTCTCAGCATTTGGTGACTGCTCTTTTCCTTCCCCTTCGAAATACAAAATCCAGCAGAGCTGCCATAGCCCAAGTGCAAATATCTCAGGTAACCACCATGGATTGGTTTGGCAGATATATATGTAAAAAAGTAAAAACTTGCTTTTAATTGATATGCAGTAGAGTGAGAGGTGACATAATGAACACTTAATATTCACTCTTTTGTAAATCTTATTTATTTATTTTATTTATTACAGTTACTTTTACCCCGCCCTTCTCAACCCCCAAGGGGGGACTCAGGGCGGCTTACAAAAAAGGCACTATTCAATGCCTACATAGAGTACATATACATATAAAACAACAATCAGCATTTATCACAATTAAACAGTTAACAATAACACAATCATTAAAAACTAATCACAAACTCAGCGTGCGTTGTCCAGAGTTCCTTAATTCCATTCCGTATGTCAATTCCATTCTATCGCCACGTCCTTTTTCATCTGCCAGGTTGTCCGAATGCCTGATCCCAAATCCACATTTTCAACTTTTTCCTGAAGGAAAGGAGGGATGTCGCTGATCTAATTTCCCCCGGGAGTGAGTTCCACAGGTGAGGGGCCACCACCGAGAAGGCCCCGCTCCTCGTCCCTGCCAATCTCACTTGTGATAGAGGCGGGGCCGAGAGCAGGGCCTCCCAAGAAGATCTTAAATTCCAAGGTGGGACGTAGAGGGAGATCTGTTCGGACAGATACACTGGGCCGGAACCATATAGGGTTTTGTAGGTCAAAACCAGCACTTTGAATTGTGCTCGGAATTGGATTGGCAGCCAGTGGAGCTGACACAACAGGGGGGTGGTATGCTCCCTGTATGACGCTCCTGTTAGTACTCTGGCTGCCTCCCGCTGGACTAGTTGGAGTTTCCGAACAGTCTTCAAAGGCAATCCCATGTAGAGTGCGTTGCAGTAATCCAATCGGGATGTAACATATTTTTTATTTTTTATTTTTTTTCTCTTGTTCATCTGTTTTGTTTTCTACTTACACTATAAAACAATAAAAAATTTAAAATAAATAAATAAATAAATAAACTAGAAAAAAAGAATATGCAATGGAATAACTTCATGTAACAAAATCTGAAAACATAAACTGTCATGAACCAGATGCCTTAAAGGAGCCAGACACAAAAATAAAGGTCCAAACAAAGTTTATTAACACAACAAAAATAGCTAGAAACACTTAATTCAGTGTATCTAGCAAGAACTTAAAGTCTGTAGCAAATTGCTGTGCAAAAAATGTAATTTAGCAGATAATCCGGATTATACTGGAATTTTATTCCGGGATAACAAAAAGTTCAAGCAAATTGCTTCAAAAACACAGAGTCCAATAAACACAAGGAAACAAGGTGGAAGCAAGCAAAATGGTCGTCAAAAAACAGTCCAAAGTCAAAGCACGTCCAGAAGAAGATGGTTAAGTGAAAAATGCGATGTCGTCGTCCAAAAACAATCCGAAATCAGAGGGGAGGTAGAAGTCAGCACTTACGAGATTCCTGTTGGGGTTCAGCCTGAGTTTGAACCTGATTCTCTGTTTGTACCTCCTGATGCTAATGAAAATATATTTACTGATGCTAATGAAAATGTACTTCCTGATGCTAATGAAAATGTACTTCTTGATGTCAATGCTCCTGAAATTAGTGAGGAAGAAACTTCTGTAGATTTGGAAAATGAAAGTACCAGTGTTCATGAGAATGTTTCAGAGGGAAGCCATGACCTTTCACTCCCTTCTGCACCTGGGAACCTTAATGAGAATAGAAGGGGCCAGATCTGGCAAGACAGGAGTAAATCACTCAGCTTGCGAAGGTCTTCCAGATTAAAAGAAATACAAACAAGGGCTTCAAAGCAGGGAGGCGGTTCACGAAACCAATTCCTCGGCTTTAAGTGCCTTCTGCCGGGCTGACTTTCTCAGTTCAGGCATTGTTTTAGATTGATGAAGACCTTGGCAGTTCTCCGGTTCCTCTGGCCATCGTCTTGAGAGATTTCTAGGACACCAAGTACGGTTAGTGGATTGCTAACAGGTTCCAGCATTTTACAGTGTGGTTTTGGGTTTTTGATCTTGTTCATGGACATTCATGTTTGCTGATTTTGCTGTGGCTTTTGATTTGCATTTTTCCTTTATTTTGTAACCATTTTTCATCAATAAAAAGGATTGTTTTTTCCCAGTCAAGTGTGGTGGAGGGTTATCTTAGGGCCTCATTTCCTTCTCTGGGTTGCAACACCCATGAGTAATAAGCCAATCCAAACTGGCAATAGGGAAAAACACTCCAAACAGTTGAAATCTGTTCCATAAAACAAGGCACAGGAAAAACCAGAATCAAAACATAAGCATAATCTAGGAGAACGAGAATTAAAACATGAACATGAATCCAAAAGCAACACTATAGAA
>NW_026844367.1:32239249-32257811 GCF_025583915.1 Anolis sagrei ordinatus | reverse complement strand
CTGACACGATATGAGGATTTAAAGATTGAACTGCAAAGACTCTGGCACAAACCAGTAAAGGTGGTCCCAGTGCTGATCAGCACACTGGGTGCAGTACCTCAAGACCTTGGCCTGCACCTAAAAACAATCGGCGCTAACAAAATCACCACCTGTCAGCTGCAAAAGGCCACCCTACTTGGATCTGAAAACATTATTCACCAATACATCACAGTGCTAGACACTTGGGAAGTGTCCAACATGTGATCAAATACAAAAGCCAGCATAGTGATCTGTTTGCTGTGTACTAATCTTGTTTTGTATCTAATAATAATAATAATAATAATACTTTATATCCACCCACCATCTCCCATAGGGAGATCTAATATAATAATAATAATAATAATAATAATAATAATAATAATAATAATAATAATACAATACAGCAGCCAGCATAGTGTCTGCTGTGGACTCATCTTGTTGTGTTTCAAATAATAATAATAGTAATATTGTCAAAGGCTTTCATGACCAGAATCACTGGTTGTTGTAGGTTTTTTCGGGCTGTACGGCCATGTTCTAGAGGCATTCTCTCCTGACATTTCGCTTGCATCTATGGCAAGCATCCTCAGAGGTTGTGACATATATGTATAATCCTAGAATCCTAGAGTTGGAAGAGACCTCACAACCTCTGAGGATGCTTGCCATAGATGCAGGCGAAACGTCAGGAGAGAATGCCTCTAGAACATGGCCATACAGCCCGAAAAAAACCTACAACAACCAATAATAATCATCCTACATCCTGTTTTTATTTGGGCGTAAATATTCTTACTTCCAAGCATATGTTTATGAGGCTCAACCTTCAACATTTAATTATTTTACTTTTTTAATTGCCCAAGTATATAACTAAATATTAGAAGCTGATTGCTTGAAGGAAGGGTTTTAGTTTCTAAAATGTTCACTGCTTCTTTTTGGCAGATTTCTGTTGTCGAAAATCTCAACCACTTGAATGACCTCAGAGTGCTGAATCTCGCCCGGAATTGCTTAACATACATTGAAAACCTCAGTGGACTGGATTCCTTAATCGAACTCAATCTTCGATACAATCAGATCAGATCAGTGGTAAGAGAACAGAATCTTATTTCCGAGCTGTACTTTGAACGTTATTGATGGTAGAGATTTGAAAAGGAAAAAAAACCCCTTTCAACTTGTGCAGGTTTTCTATAGCATCAAATCATTTTGCTTATATCCAGCATGAATATATTTTTTTGGTGTAAATAACAGTAATGTTAAACTTAAGACAGCAGTCGTCACTTTAAATCAGGCATGGGCAAACTTTCTAAATTGGGGGCCCATATGGTGGGCCGAAGTGGGGTGGGCTGAGATGGGCGAGGGTTCTCCTCAAGTGCCATCCCTGCTCTTTTCTCCCCTTCTTCTTCTCATTCAGAGGCAGAAAGTGAAGGAAAGATGGGAAATGTTTGGATCCCAAAAGGTTTGGCCTTGTTCAGTATGAGATGGTGGACGGGAGAGAAAATGTGTATCCCCGAACTTCCTGACTGAGAGCTGTTCAGCAGTGGAACTCTCTGCTCCGAAGTGTGGTGGAGGGAGGCTCCTTCTTTGGAGGCTTTTGGACAGAGGCTGGATGGCCATCTGTTGGGGGTGCTTTGAACGCAATTGTCTCCTTCTTGGCAGGATGGGGTTGGACTGGATGATGGCCCACCAGGTCTCTTCCAACTCCAGGATTCTGTGAGTCTATGGATTTCATGCCCCCTTCTCTTCTCCAAGCTAAACATCCCCAGCTACTATTTTTATTATTATTATTATTATTATTATTATTATTATTATTATTATTACTATTACTATTACTATTATTAGGGACTGTGGCACAGCTGTCTGAGTGTCAGCTGCATTAAGATCACTTCTGACCAAAAGGTCATGAGTTCGAAGCCAGCTCAGGTCGGAGTGAGCTTCCGACCAATTGTGTAGCTTGTTGTCAACCTTTGCAACCTGAAAGACAGTTGCATCTGACAAGTAGGAAAATTAGGTACCACCTATGTGTGGGGAGGCTAATTTAACTAATTTACGAGGCCATAAAAAAAAGACTCCAGCAAAACATTTCAGCAGGGAATGCGGAAGTACTACATCAGTGTCGCAGATGGACGATGAAAGCAACAGCTCCCCCTGGCAGCCAGAAAAGTTAAATAGCCTCTGAGTGTCTGTCTATATCTGTTGTGTGTCTTTGGCATTGAATGTTTGCCATATATCTGTACATTGCCACAATCAATAACACAGTATAATAATAATAATAATAATAATAATAATAATAATAATAATAATAATAATAATTTACTAGCCGTCCTCTGCCAGGCATTGCTGTGGCCCAGTCTGGTGATCTGGAAAATAAAGTAATGAGAAAGTGTTGGTTTCTAATAAATGTAATGTCTTAATGCTTGTGTGTAAACGGTATTTCTTGCTGTTTCTTTGTCAATGTTGATGTGGAGAGTGTCTGGTTTGCCTACTCTGGAACATGCAACATATAATTGTCCTTCTTTAGGGGTCCCTTTCAAATCTATGATACTATATCTGTCATATATATTCGGCACCAACTGCTGCTCTGGGCCAAAGTGAAGAGAGAGGGGGGCAGAAGACAGTTCCATCTTGTCTCCTGTGCTTTACTAATAATATAATGTAATATAATATAATATATTGTATATACATATAATATTTATAATACCATGTAATACAATTTAATAATAATAATAATAATAATAATAATAATAATAATAATAATAATATAACTCCCAAATTGACTTAAGTATTTTCTATTGGTCATAGGGGTTCTATGTGGGAAGTTTGCTCCAATTCTATCGTTTGTGGGGTTCAGAATGCTCTTTGATTGTAGGTGAACTATAAATCTCAGTAACCACAACTCCCAAATGTCAAGGTCTATTTCCCCCAGGTTCCATCTGTGTTAACATTTGGGCACATGGAGTATTCGTGCCAAGTTTGGTCCAGATCCATCATTGTTTGAGTCCACAGTGCTCTCTGGATGTTGGTGAACTACAACTCCAAAACTCAAGGTCAATGCCCACTAAACCCTTCCAGAATTTTCTGTTGGTCATGGGAGTTCTGTGTGCCAAGTTTTTTGATTGTAGGTGAACTATAAATCCCAGCAACTGCAACTCTCAAATGACAAAATCAATTTTTTTTTAGTGATGGTCACTCCTTGGGGTAGTAGGTGTCTTGGGTCCAAATTTGGTGGCAATTTCGTCCAGTGGTTTTTGAGCTATGTTAATCCCACAAACGAACATTACATTTTTATTTATATAGATTTGACCAGTCATATGACCATTTCAAAATAGAACACGAGTAAAAAACAAGGCAAACATGTGAGGATAGCAGCTGATCTATTTATAGTCAGAATCTTATTTTCCTGGTTCTTCTTTCAGAGTTAAAACAATAACAATTAATTACCATTTATAACAAAATTTTGTTATAGTTCTGAAATTTTCACTACCAGAACTTTAGCAACACTGTAGAAGCAAAGCACTAGCGCCCCCTAGTTTTCACCACCAGAACTGTAGTTTTATAAGTACTTTAGAACCATTTAGAACCATGGATTACCCATGCCTACCAGGCAGCCTATGTCATCTCCAACAGCTCGAGTATATACAGTATTTTGGAATTTGGGAGCAAAGTCCTTGTGTTATTCTTTGGGCCCGGGGCTCTGGATTATTATTATCCCACACTAGCCGTCCCCTGCCAGGCGTTGCTGTGGCCCAGTCTGGTGATCTGGAAAATAAAGAAATGAGGAAGTGTTGGTTTCTAATATATGTAATGTCTTTATGCTTGTGGGTGTAAAGTATTTTTTGCTGTTTCTTTGTCAGTGTTGATGTGGAGAGTGTCTGGTTTGCCTACTCTGGAACATGCAACATATAATTGTCCTTCTTTAGGGGTCCCTTTCACATCTATGATACTATATCTGTGTGTGTGTGAATCATATCTATCTATATCTATGGCTGGATGGCGCTTTGTCAGGACGGCTTTGATTATATTTTTTTGCCCTGGTGAAGGGAGTTGGACTGGATGGCCTTAAGTATTTTCTGTTGGTCATAGGGGTTCTGTGTGGGAAGTTTGGCCCAATTCTGTCATTGGTGAGGTTCAGAATGCTCTTTGATTATAGATGAACTATAAATCCCAATAACCACAACTCCCAAATGTCAAGGTCTATTTCCCCCAAATCCACCAGTGTTCACATTTGGGCATATTGAGTATTCGTGCCAAATTTGGTCCAGATCCATCATTGTTTGAGTCCACAGTGATCTCTGGATGTAGGTGAACTACAACTCCAAAACCAAAGGACACTGCCCACCAAACCCTTCCAGTATTTTCTGTTGGTCATGGGAGAACTGTGTGCCAAGTTTGGCTCAATTCCATCATTGGTGGGGTTCAGAATGCTCTTTGATTGTAGGTGAACTATAAATCCCAATAACTACAACTCCCAAATGTCAAGGTCTATTTCCCCCCCAAACTCCCATCTGTGTTCATATTTGGGCATATGAAAAATTTGTGCCAAGTTTGGTCCAGATCCATCATTATTTGAGTCTTGATGTAGGTGAACTACAACTCCCAAACTCAAGGTCAATGCCCACCAAACCATTGTAGTGTTTTCTGTGGGTTGTGGGAGTCCTGTGTGCCACGTTTGGTTCAATTCGTCATTGGTGGAGTTCAGAATGCTCTTTGATTGTAGGTGAACTATAAATCCCAGCAACTATAACTCCCAAAGGACAAAATCAATTTTTTTTTAGTGATGGTCACTCCTTGGGTTATTAGGTGTCTTGTGGCCAAATTTGGTGCCAATTCGTCTAGGGGTTTTTGAGTTATGTTAATCCCACAAATGAACATTACATTTTTATTTATATAGACTAGCTGTACCCACCATACGTTGCTGTGGCCAACCTTCCCTCCTTCTTTCTCTCCTTTCTTTCTCTCCTTCCTCCCTTTTTCCTTCCCTCTGCTGGATGGCGCTTTGTCAGGAGGGCTTTGATTATATTTTTTTGCCCTGGTGAAGGGAGTTGGACTGGATGGCCTTAAGTATTTTCTGTTGGTCATAGGGGTTCTGTGTGGGAAGTTTGGCCCAATTCTGTCATTGGTGAGGTTCAGAATGCTCTTTGATTATAGATGAACTATAAATCCCAATAACCACAACTCCCAAATGTCAAGGTCTATTTCCCCCAAACTCCACCAGTGTTCACATTTGGGCATATTGAGTCTCCATGCCAAGTTTGGTTCAGATCCATCATTGTTTGAGTCCACAGTGTCTCTGGATGTAGGTGAACTACAACTCCAAAACTCAAGGTCAATGCCCACCAAACCCTTCCAGTATTTTCTGTTGGTCATGGGAGAACTGTGTGCCAAGTTTGGCTCAATTCCATCATTGGTGGGGTTCAGAATGCTCTTTGATTGTAGGTGAACTATAAATCCCAATAACTACAACTCCCAAATGTCAAGGTCTATTTCCCCCCCAAACTCCCATCTGTGTTCATATTTGGGCATATGAAAAATTTGTGCCAAGTTTGGTCCAGATCCATCATTATTTGAGTCTTGATGTAGGTGAACTACAACTCCCAAACTCAAGGTCAATGCCCACCAAACCATTGTAGTGTTTTCTGTGGGTTGTGGGAGTCCTGTGTGCCACGTTTGGTTCAATTCGTCATTGGTGGAGTTCAGAATGCTCTTTGATTGTAGGTGAACTATAAATCCCAGCAACTATAACTCCCAAAGGACAAAATCAATTTTTTTTTAGTGATGGTCACTCCTTGGGTTATTAGGTGTCTTGTGGCCAAATTTGGTGCCAATTCGTCTAGGGGTTTTTGAGTTATGTTAATCCCACAAATGAACATTACATTTTTATTTATATAGACTAGCTGTACCCACCATACGTTGCTGTGGCCAACCTTCCCTCCTTCTTTCTCTCCTTTCTTTCTCTCCTTCCTCCCTTTTTCCTTCCCTCTTTTTCCTTCCCCTTTCCTTTCCCTCTTTCCCTCCTTCTCTACCTTTCTTTCTTTCCTTCTCTTTCCCTCTTTCTCACCCTCTTTCCTTCCTTCTCTACCCTTCTTTCTTTCCTTCTTTATCTCCTTCCTTCTTTCTTTCTACCCTTCTTTCTTTCTTTTCTCTCCTTCCTTCTTTCCTTCCCTACCCTTCTTTCTTTCCTTCTTTATCTCCTTCCCTCCTTCTTTCTCTACCCTTTCTTTCCTTCCTTCTCTCCTTCCCTCCTTCCTTCACTACCCTTTCTTTCCTTCCCTCTTTCTCTCCCTCCTTCTCTCCTTTTCTTTCTTTCCTTCTATTTCCCTCTTTCTCACCCTCTTTCCATCCATCTATACCCTTCTTTCTTTCCTTCTCTCCTTCCCTCTTTCTCTCCCTCTTTCTCTCCTTCCTTCCATCTATACCCTTCTTTCTTTCTTTCCTTCCTTCCTTCATTCTCTCCTTCCCTCCTTCTTCCTTCCTCTTTTCTGTGTATGTTTTGTGTGTGTATACGCATATATGTGTGTGTGTATATAGTTTTGTGCATGCGTTGTAATATTTTGTTTGTTTTTTGGCCTTTTAAGTCCTTTCTGATGTGTTTTTCTGTGTTTTTATGTGTGATGGTCACTCGTTGGCCTGAGAGGCGTCTTGTGTCCAAATTTGGTGTCAATTTGTCCAGTGGTTTTCGAGTTATGTTAATCCCACAAACGAACATTACATTTGTATTTATATAGATGGGGGAGTCAAGGGAAGATCTCCAAAGTACCAAATGCTTACTTTCAGGTCCCCCACTTGTAGTGCCGTTCCTGCCGCTTGGGCAATTATATGCATGAGTTAGCACTCTGATGCGCTGGAGAGCGACAGGGCTACAGAACCGGGATTTATTTTGCACGACGTTTGATTGCGGCGCATTCCCCCCCCCCTCCCTTGAAGCTCAAGCGCTGAGGCAGCACCTTGGCTCCTTTCCGAGAAGCAACCTGCTCAGAAAAAGCCCAGCATCTGCCTCCTCCTCCTCCTTTCTCCCACTCTTTCTTTTCCCCTTCACTCTTTCTCCTGCAAACCCTACAGCTCTGTTTTTCCCAAGGAGACCTCCGTGTCCTGCGCCGCAGCGGAGCGATGGAGCAGACAGTGCCGCAGCGAGGATGCTGTAAATAGCAGAAGTAGAGCGCTCCAAGAATGGTCTGATGGGCTTTTTCCCCCTTCCCTTTCTCTCTCTCTCTCATATTCTAGAAAGATGTGGACACTTTGCCCTCCCTCCAGCGCCTGTTCCTCAGCTTTAATGATATCTCTCGGTAAGCGGAAACTGGGATGGGTGGGCAGGAAAAGCATTTTACCTTGTCTTCTCTCTCTCTTTTTTCCTCCTCTGCAATTTAAAACATGACCTTACTTTGTCTTTGATGCTCCAGATTTAGTATTTTCCAAGGTTAGTTTTGAATTGTGTTGTCGAAGGCTTTGATGGCCGGAATCACTGGGTTGCTGTGAGTTTCCTGGGTATGTATGGCCATGTTCCAGGAGTATTCTCTCCTGATGTTTCGCCCACATCTATGGCAGGCATCCTCAGAGGTTGAAGCGTCTGTTGGAAACTAGGCAAGTGAGGTTGATATATCTATAGAATGTCCAGGGTGGGAGAAAGAACTCTTGCTTGAGGCAAGTGTGAATGTTACAATATGTATATACATATAATATTTAGATTATTATAATGCAATGCTATATAATACTAATAATAATATGATATTTTATAACATGTAATATTATTAGTAATATTACATGTAATAGAAAATATATAATTATATGTTGCAATATGTATATACATATATTATTTAGATTATTACAATATAATGCAATATAATACTACTAATAATATGATATTATATTACATGTAATATTATTAGTAATATTACATGTAATAGAAAATATATAATTATATGTTGCAATATGTATATGCATATATTACATTGTAATGCAATATAATACTACTATATTACATGTAATATTATTAGTAATATTACATGTAACATAAAATATATATGTTGCAATATGTATATACATATAATATTTAGATTATTATAATGCAATGCAATATAATACTAATAATAATATGATATTTTATTACATGTAATATTATTAGTAATATTACATGTAACATAATATATATATATTGCAATATGTATATACATATAATATTTAGATTATTATAATGCAATGCAATATAATACTACTAATAATATGATATTATATTACATGTAATATTATTAGTAATATTACATGTAACAAAATAATTATATGTTGCAATATGTATATGCATATATTATTTAGATTATTACAATGTAATGCAATATAATACTACTAATAATATGATTTATATTACATGTAATATTATTTGTAATATTACATGTAATAGAAAATATATAATTATATGTTGCAATATGTATATACATATAATATTTAGATTATTATAATGCAATGCAATATAATACTAATAATAATATGATATTATATTACATGTAATATTAGTAATATTACATGTAATAGAAAATATATAATTATATGTTGCAATATGTATATACATAGAATATTTAGATTATTACAATATAATGCAATATAATACTACTAATAATATGATATTATATTACATGTAATATTATTAGTAATATTACATGTAATATTACTAATAATATTACAATATAATGGTACAGTACAATATAGTAATATTTAATATTTAAATGTAATAATTATAGAGTAAAACAATAAATATATTAATAATATCACTATATTATAATATAGTAATATTTAATATTTAAATGTAATAATAATAGAGTAAAACAATAATTATATTAATAATATTACTATATTACAGTATAGTAATATTATTAATATATTTATTGTTTTACTCTGTTATTATTACATTAAAATATTAAATATTACTATATTATAATATAGTGATATTATTTGAATCCGGGGAGAGGCGGTTGAGCTCCCTCTATCAGCTCCAGCTCTTCATGCGGGGACATGGGAGAAGCCTCCCACAAGGATGATAAAAACATCAATTCATTCGGGTGTCCCCTGGGCAACGTCCTTGCAGACAGCCAATTCTCTCACACCAGAAGCGACTTGCAGTTTCTCAAGTCACTCCTGACACGACAAAAAAAATTACAATATAGTAATATTTAATATTTAAATGTAATAATAATAGAGTACAACAATAAATATATTAACAATAAGTAGAGTAAAATAAATGTAATAACAATAAAAATAGAGTAAAATAATAAATGTAATAATAATAAATAGGGTAAAATATTAAATGTAATATTATATATTTTATAATACATGTAATATTACTAATAATATTACAGTATAATGGTATAGTACAATATAGTAATATTTAATATTTAAATGTAATAATAATAGAGTAAAACAATATATATATTTATATTACTATATTACAATATAGTAATATTTAATATGTAAATGTAATAATAATAGAGTAAAACAATAAATATGTTAATAATGTTACTATATTACAATATAGTAATATTTAAATGTAATAATAATAGAGTAAAACAAATATATTAATAATGTTACTATATTACAATATAGTAATATTTAAATGTAATAATAATAGAGTAAAACAATAAATATATTAATAATATTGCTATATTACAATATAGTAATATTTAATATGTAAATGTAATAATAATAGAGTAAAACAATAAATATATTAACAATAAGTAGAATAAAATAAATGTAATAATAAAAATAGAGTAAAATGATAAATGTAATAATAATAAATATGGTAAAATATTAAATGTAATAACAATAATAGAGTAAAACAATTAATGTAAATGTAATAATAATAGAATCAAACAATAAATGTAATAATAATAACAGAGTAAAATAATAAATAAACCAAGGGGTACTTTTTCAGCCTAAAAAAGGGCTGAAAAACTCTGCTTATACTAGAGTATATACGGTATTTTGGAATTGTACTATACTATACCATTATATTGTAATATTGATATTGTACTAAGCTAATAATATAATATATTGTATGTATATATCTCTGAGTCCCCTTCGGGGTGAGATGGGAGGCATATAAATGTCGTAAATAAACATGTAAATAAATAATTGGCTGCCTTGATTGGCATTGAATGGCCTTGCAGCTTCAAAGCCTGGCTGATTGCTACCTGGAGGAATCCTTTGTTTGGAAGTTGGAGAAAGAACTCTTGTCTGCTTGAGGCAGGTGTTAACATTGCAATTGTCCACCTTGATTAGCATTGACTGGTCTTGCAGCTTCAAAGCCTGGCTGATTGCTGCCTGGAGGACTCCTTTGTTTGGAAGTCAGAGAAAGAACTCTTGTCTGCTTGAGGCAGGTATCAACATTGCAGTTGGCCACCTTGATTAGCATTGAATGGCCTTGCAGCTTCAAAACCTGCCTGATTGCTGCCTGGGGGAATTATTATTATTTATTTATTTATTTGGAACACTCCCCTAGGGGATACTCAGGGCGGCTTCCAGTTGGCACAATTCGATGCCACATAATAAAATACAAACAACCAATAATTATAATAGTTAAAACATTAAAACATTAAAACAATAGGTTGTTGTAGGTTTTTTCGGGCTATATGGCCATGTTCTAGAGGCATTTTCTCCTGACATTTTGCCTGCATCTATGGCAAGCATCCTCAGAGGCAGTGAGGTCTGTTGGAACTAGGAAAATTGGGTTTATATATCTGTGGAATGACCAGGGTGGGACAAAGAACTCTTGTCTGTTGCAGAGCACCTGATGAACCAACATGGACACAGCATATTATTTGAGAACACAGAAATGTGGACAATTTCAACAGAAAGGAGGAAACCATGAAAATGAACAAAATCTGGCTACCAGTATTAAAAAACCCAAAAATTACAACAGCAAAACAACAGAGAGGAAACAATCAGGCACATCTAATCACCTCTCAACAAAAGATTGCCCCAGGCACTGCCAGCCCATCAAATGCTCATCAAGGTGGTCAGTTGAAACATTCACACCTAGCTCCAACAGACAAGAGTCCTTTGTCCCACCCTGGTCATTCCACAGATATATAAATCCATTTTTCATAGATGCAGGCGAAACGTCAGGAGAAAATGCCTCTAGAACATGGCCATATAGCCCGAAAAAACCTACAACAACCCAGTGATTCTGGCCATGAAAGCTTTCAACAATACATTAAAACAATACACTTACAAGCTACTAAACTATTACCAATCCCTTGTTTGGATGTGTTAGCTGGCCCTGATTGATTCTTGCCTGGAATTCCCCTGCTTTTTGAGTGTTTTTTCTTTATTTACTGTCCTGATTTTAGGCTTTGAAGCTGCAAGGCCATTCAGAGAAGAGTTTTTTTTTTCTCCCACCCTGGACATCCCACAAATATATAAACCCAATTTTCCTAGTTTCCAACAGACCCCTCAACCTCTGAGGATGCCTGCCCTAGATGTGGGCAAAATGTCAGGAGAGAATGCTTCTGAAACTTGGCCAGACAGACAGTGCAGTTTGATCCTTGCCATGCTGCTTTATAATAATTGTTTTTGAAGAAATATGTATGTTTTGAGTTTTTGCTTGTTTGTTTTGCTGTATTCCATACTTATGCTATGATGGCATTTAACCAAAGCCGTTTTCTAAAGTGCCTGTATTTTCCTGAAATGCGCTAAACCCCTTGATCATTACGAAAATTGCCATACTCATGTGTGTTTAATAGGCTTCCCTTCGGAGGCAATTAGGCCTTGCGGCAGTGCCTCCTCCTTGCAGGCTATTTGGCTAGGATTTGCAGCAATTGGCCACGTGCGAAGTGCAAATGCCGGCTGGAAGGCAGGGGAGGGGCCTTATTGATCAAACTGGCTTGCATCTTATATTGTTTACAGTCTGCTAGATGCAGGTTTAAACTAGGAAAGGCACACAGCTCTTAACATAAAGTTTGCATTGTTTAGAAATCAATGCTATGGAATACTTAAGTCTCATGTCCAGTGCAAATCTCTCGACAGCAGGCATGTACTTCAACTCCCACAATTCCTAACAGCCAGTAGGAAGTGACATTTGTAACCCGGGAACAAAATGCATGTTATATTGTTTCCCAGTTTGGGTGTTGCAGTTAAGACAGGCATTGGTTTAATACAGATATGGGCAAACCAAGGCCCGGGGACCTGATGCGGCCCCTTGGGCTCTTTTCTCATACCCTCCTCTCTCCCACCATCCTATCCTGTCCTATCCTTTCCTATCCTATCCTTTCCAAACAAAGGATTCATCCAGGCAGGGAGGAGGGAGCAAGCTTATTTTCTGCTTCCCTGGAGAGTAGGACGCGGAACAATGGTTTCAAATTACAAGAAAGGAGATTCCACCTGAACATGAGGAAGAACTTCCTGACTGTGAGAGCCGTTCAGCAGTGGAACTCTCTGCCCCGGAGTGTGGTGGAGGCTCCTTCTTTGGAAGCTTTTAAACAGGGGTTGGATAGCCATCTGTCAGGAGTGCTTTGAATGCAATATTCCTGCTTCTTGGCAGAATGGGGTTGGACTGGATGGCCCATGAAGTCTCTTCCAACTCTTTAATTTGATTCTATGATTCCTTTCCTTTCCTTCCTTCTCTCTTTCCTTCCTCCTTTATTCCTTCCTTCTCTTCCTTCTTACCTCCCTCTTTCTCCTTCCATCCTTCCCTTTCACTTCTCCTTCTCCCTCTTTCTCCTCCCTCCCTCTTTCCCTTCTCCTTCTTCCTCCCTCCTCTTCCTCTTTCCTCCCTCCCTCTTTCTCCCTTCTTCCTTCTTCCTCCCTCCCTTCCTTCCCTCTTCCTCCCTCCCTCTCCTCCCTTCTCCTTCCTTCCATCCCCTCCCTCCCTCCCTTCCCTCTTTCTCCCTCCCCTCCCTTCTTCCTTCTCTCCTCCTCCTCCCTCCATTCCTTCTTCTCTCTTCCCTTCCTCCTCCTTCTCCTTCTTCCCTCCTTTCCTCCTCCCTCCTCTCCCTCCCTTCCTTTTTCCTCCTCCCTCCTTTTCCTCCTTCCTCCTTCCCTCCTTTTCCTCTTCTTCCTCCCTCTCTCTTTCTCCTTCCCTCCCTCTTTCCTTCCCTCCTCCTCTCTCCCTTTCTCCTTCTTCCCTCTCCCTCCCTCCCTCCCTTCTTCCCTCTTTCCTCCCTCCCTCTCTTCCTTTTCTCCTTCTTCCCTCCCTCCCTCCCTTCCCTCCCCTTTTTTTCCTTCTTTCTCTTTTTCTTCCCTCCCTTCCTCCATTCCTTCCTTTCCCCTTCTTTCCCCTCCCTTCCTTCTCTTTCCCCTCTTCTTCCTTTCTTCTTCCTTCTCTCTTTCCCTTCCTCCTCCATTCCTTCCCTTCCTCCTTCCTTCTTTCCTTCCTCCTTCCTTTCTCTTTCCTTCCTTCCTTTCCTCTTTCCTCCTCCCTCTTTCCCTCTTCCTTCTTCCCTCCCTCCTTCTCTTTCCTTCCTTTCTTCCCCTTCCCTTTTGTCTTTCCTTCTTCTCTTTTTCTTCCCCCTTCCTCCATTCCCTTCCACCTTTCCATCCTTCTCTTCCTCTCTGTCTTTCCTTTCTTCCTTCTCTCTTCCTTCCCCTTCATTTCCTTCCCTCTTCCTTCCTCCCTCTTTCTCCTTCTCCTCCCTTTCTTCTTTCTCCTTCCTCCCTCCCCTCTTTCCTCCCTCCCTTCCCTCTTTCCTCCCTCCCTCTCTCCCTTTCTCCTCCCTTTCCTCCTTTTTCCCTCCCCCCTCTCTCCTTTCCTTCTTTCCTTCCTTTCTTCCTCCCTTCCCTTTTGTCTTTCCTTCTTTCTCTTTTTCTTCCCTCCCTTCCCTTCCACCTTTCCATCCTTCTCCTCCCCTCTTTCTTCCTTTTTTCCTTCTCTCTTTCCTTCCTCCTTCATTCCTTCCCTTTCTTCCTTACCTCCCTCTTTCTCCTTCCATCCTTCCCTTTCACATTTTCTTCCTTCCTTGCCTCTTTCCTCCCTCTTCCTTTCCCCTTCCTTCCTTTTCCTCCCTTTCTCCCTTCCCTCTTCCTCCCTCCCTCCCTCCCTCCCTCCCTCCCTCCCTCCCTTCTTCCATCTCTTCCCTTCTTCCTCCTTCCCTTTTGTCTTTCCTTCTTTCTCTTTTTCTTCCCTCCCTTCTTCCATTCCCTTTCACCCTATAAGATTCCAGCCCAATGTACTTATCCGAACGTATCTCCCCGTAGTCTAAGATCTGCTGGGGAGGCCCTGCTCTCGTTTCCACTGGCCTCGCAAACTCGTTTGGTGGGGACGAGGGATAGGGCCTTCTCGGTGGTGACCCCCCCGCTTGTGGAATTCACTCCCCAGCGAGATTAGATTGGTGTCCTCCCTCCTTTCCTTCATAAAAAAAACTAAAATCATGGTTTTGGAACCAGGCGTTTGGTTAGTGGGCGCAGCAGCACTTTTGAACATGGACTGCACCTGATGACTGTTATGATAATTGGAAATGGATTTGTGATTATGTGATTTATAATTAATTGTTACTGTTTTTAACCTTTTATGTACTTATGTTTTATACTGATGCTTATTTATATTGTGGCATCGAATTGCTGCCTGTGTTAGCCACTCTGAGACACCCCTTGGGGGTTGAGAAGGGTGGGGTAAAATGCTGTAAATAAATAAAAATAATAATATTTATATTTATATTTATAATAATATAATTTATAATAATTTATAATAATAATAATAATAAATTATGAGGAAACTATGTTGGAAACGCAGCAAGTGAGGTTTATATATATGGAAGGATCAGAGTGGGAGAAGGAACTCTTGTCTGCTTGAGGCTGGTGTGAATGTTGCAATTGGCCATCTTGGTTAGCATTGAAGAGCCTTGTAGCTTCAAAGCCTGGCATCTGGGGGAATCTTTTGTTGGGAGGTGTTAATTAGCCCTGATTGTTTCTTGTCTGGAATTCTCCTATATGAGGCATCAGTAGGTTAAATGATTTTTTAATATTTACCGTTTTTCAAAGAAGAACAGTTAACTAGCTTTGTTAGTGAAGATGTAGGATCAAGAAAAATAATATGGTATCAACAATAACTTAATAATAATAATGATAATAATAGAACTTCATTTGTATCCCGTCTTTTCTCGTCATGGGGACTCAGGCCGGCTTCCTACAGGCAAATATTCAATGCCTATATAAACAATGCAGAGCTAAATATAGATCTATAATTATAAATACTAATTTCACATATGCATTTGCACCTGAAACGTTTGCAAATCCTCTCTCTCTATATGTGCACTTCCCCTGGAATATTTGCAAGCCCTATATATCTATATTCATATATATATCTACCAAGACATCTCTTTATCCCCCTCCCTCCCTCCCTCCCTCTCTCTCTCTCTCTCTCTCTCTCTCTCTCTCTCTCTATATATATATATATATAATTATATCTATATAGGATTTGCAAAGACTTGCAAACATGTGAAGGGAAAATTCATATATAAAATTATATATATATACACACACACATATACATACACAAACAGGTATACAGATGTATAGATACCTCTATATATTTATCGATATCTATATAGGATTTACAGAGACTTGCAAACATGTGAGGGGAAATTTCATATATTAAAATAATGTATACATATAGATTAGGATATCTCTAGACTAAAATGATCAAGGGTCTGGAGAACAAGGCCTATGAGGAGCGGCTTAAGGAGCTGGGCATGTTTAGCCTGAAGAAGAGAAGGCTGAGAGGAGATATGATAGCCATGTATAAATATGTGAGAGGAAGCCACAGGGAGGAGGGAGCAAGCTTGTTTTCTGCTTCCCTGGAGACTAGGACGCAATGGAGGAATGGCTTCAAACTACAAGAGAGGAGATTCCATCTGAACATGAGGAAGAACTTCCTGACTGTGAGAGCCGTTCAGCAGTGGAACTCTCTGCCCCGGAGTGTGGTGGAGTCTCCTTCTTTGGAAGCTTTTAAACAGAGGCTGGATGGCCATCTGTCAGGGGTGATTTGAATGCAGTATTCCTGCTTCTTGTCAGGGGCTTGGACTGGATGGCCCATGAGGTCTCTTCCAACTCTTTGATTCTATGATTCTATATAGGATTTGCAAAGACTTGCAAACATAGGAGGGGAAATTCCATATATAAAATTAATGTATATAAATATATAGATCGATACAGATATATAGGTACATAGGGATTGCAAAGGCTTGCAGGGGGGAATGCTTATATATCTGTAGGAGGGATTAACATGTATTTCAGCGGAATATGCTTTTATAAGATTAATGGATATATATGGTTTGCAAAGACTTCAAGAAACACATTCATATATAAACATATTTATAGATTCTATAGGGCTTGCAAAGGCCAGGAAACCACTTCCAAGGGAACAAAAATGCACATGTAAAGTTAATACATTTATATACATACAAAAAAGCCAGGAAATTGGGTGGGTTTGAAAGAGCCATACAAACAAGGACATGAAATATATCTGCTTTCCCTCCTCTCCTCCCTTTTGACTGGAAAAGAAAACACACTGTTAAGGGAGGGGAAGAGGAGAGAGAATATATATCATATACTAGCCGTCCCCTGCCACGTGTTGCTGTGGCCCAGTCTGGTGATTTGGAAAAAAATGAGAAGGTGTTGATTTCTAATATGTACTTTCTTTATGCTTGTGGGTAAATAGTATTTCTTGCTGTTTCTTTGTCAGTGTTGATGTGGAGATTGTCTGGTTTGCCTACTCTGGAACAGGCAACATATCATTGTCCTTCATTAGGGGTTCCTTTGTGTGTGTGAATCATATCTATCTATCTATATGGCTGGATGGCTGGATGGCTGGATGGCTCTTTGTCAGGAGGGCTTTTATTACGTTTTCTTGCCCTGGTGAAGGGAGTTGGACTGGATGGCCTTAAGTATTTTCTGTTGGTCATGGGGGTTCTGTGTGGGAGGTTTGCCCCAGTTCTGTCGTTGGTGAGGTTCAGAATGCTCTTTGATTGTAGGTGAACTATAAATCCCAGCAACTACAACTCCCAAATGTCAAGGTCTATTTCCTTCAAACTCCATCTGTTTTCATATTTCATATAGAGTATTCGTGCCAAGTTTGGTCCAGACCCTTCATTGTTTGAGTCCACAGTGCTCTCTGGATGTAGGTGAACGACAACTCCCAAACTCAAGGTCAATGCCCACCAAATCCTTGTGTTTTCTGTTGGTCATGGGAGGTCCTGCGTGCCACATTTGGTTCAATTCCATCATTGGTGGAGTTCAGAGTGCTCTTTGATTGTAGGTGTACTATAAATCCCAGCAACTACAACTCCCAAATGACAAAATCAAATATTTTTGAGTGAAGGACATACATTGGGATGTTAGGTGTATGCTGTCCAAATTTGGTGTCAATTCATCCAGTGGTTTTTGAGTTCTGTTAATCCCACAAACGAACATTACATTTTTATTTATATAGATTGCAAGCAATGGCCTCCTTGTTCTGCTGCCCGAGGGAGGTTTATTCAGCTCCAAAAAAGGGCTGAAAAACTTGGCTTCTCTTTGTGTATATATGGTATTTTATTTGTTTAGAGATTAGGAATCATTTCCAAACAAAGCAGTGTTGATCCTTTGTTTGGAAGTTCCTTCAGCTTCATTGGGATCTAGAGTTGACCATTTCAAGTTCCTGTCATGGAGGTTCCTTCCTCAATCCTTACATGTGTTTCTCCCCATTTCCCCCCTCTTTTGCTCCAGTTTCTTTCTTTCTTTTTTTGGAATAAAGTTTTATTGAGTTTTCACATAGAATATATATAAAACCAAATAGAGATTACAAGGAAAGTGGGAGAACAATAAAGTATAGCAAAGTAGGAAAGAAGACAAAAAAAAAAAAGAAGAGAAAAAAAGAAAAAAAAATCAAAAAATCAATAAAAAAATCAAAAACTACACAAAAACAAAAGAAAAAATAAGAATAAAAATAGAAATATGTTGACTTCCATTCTGCATCTCTGCTTATCATATTTTATTGAACATGTCCCATAATATTAGTCAGTTCTATCCATTCTCAGGAAAAATTAAAATTTCATATTTTTAAAAGAGGCCTATTGGTATTATTACAATCTACTTTAATTATTTTACTGCCTCTTTTCCTTTAAGTATTTTTCAAAAAATGACCAGGCAGTCTCTCTTATGGGATTTCCCGAACTCTTCTTTTTCAAAAAAGTTAATTTGTCCATGTCTTTAACTTCTTGTATTTTATTTATCCAGTCTTCAAACTTAGGTATAGTATCTATTTTCCAAATCTTTGCATATGTAATTCTTGCAGCGGTAACTATATAAGTGAATAAAATGTCTTTATTTAGGTCCAGGGTAATATCTGAGTCAGTAATGTTGAGTAAATAATACTCTGGCTTTTTTGGGAAAGAAATTCCCAGTATTTTTTGCATTTCTTCATGAATGAACTTCCAATATTCTTGGGCTTTCTTGCAGGTCCACCACATATGGAAGAAACTACCCTCCGCCTCCTGACATTTCCAACATTTTTTATCCATATTTTTATACAACAACAACAACAACAATTCTTTATTGATTAGTCAATTTTGACCATATCAAAACATGCAAAACATACAAA
>NW_026844367.1:32207106-32217905 GCF_025583915.1 Anolis sagrei ordinatus | reverse complement strand
GGTTTGGTGGGCATTGACCTTGAGTTTTGGAGTTGTAGTTCACCTACATCCAGAGAGGACTGTGGACTCAAAAGAATGATGGATCGGTACCAAACTTGGCATGAAAATCAATATGCCCAAATGTGAACTCTGGTGGAGTTTGGGGAAAATAGACCTTGACATTTGGGAGTTGTAGTTGCTGGGATTTATAGCTCACCTACAATCAAAGAGCCTTCTGAATCCCACCAATGATAGAATTGGGCCAAACCTCCCACACAGAATCCCCATGACCATTTTTCATTGAAAATATTGTTTTCTGATGGTCCTTGGTGACCCCTCTGACTCCTCCAGGGGTCCTGACCCCCAGGTTGTGAAACACTGTCTTATATGGTATTCTCCCATACTGTTTTCTTTCTATTTTCTTGTATAGCAGCATTTTTCAACGTGGGGGCCAGGACCCCTACGGAGGTTGCGAGGGGGTGTCAGAGGGGTTGCCAAAGACCATCAGAAAACACAGTATTTTCACTTGGTCATGGAGATTTTGTGTGGGAAGTTTGGCCCGATTCTATCATTGGTGGGGTTCAGAATGCTCTTTGTTTGTAGGTGCACTATAAATCCCAGCAACTACAACTCCCAAATGACAAAATCAATTTTTTGAGTCAAGGACATACATTGGGTTGTTAGGTGTCTTGTGTCCAAATTTGGTGTCCAAATTCCAGCAACCACAACTCCCAAATGTCAAGGTCTATTTTATCCCAAATCCACCAGTTTTCACATTTTGAGCATATTGAGTATTCATGCCAAGTTTGGTCCAGATCCATCACTGTTTGAGTCCACGGTACTCTCTGTATGTAGGTTAACTACAACTTTAAAACTCCAGGCCAATGCCCACCAAACCCTTCCAGTATTTTCTGTTGATCATGGGAGTTCCGTGTGCCAAGTTTGGTCCAATTCCATCATTGATCCCAGCAACTACATCTCCCAAATGTCAAGGTCTATTTTCCCCCAAAGTCGACTAGTGTTCACATTTGTGTATATTGAGTATTCATGCCAAGTTTGGTCCAGATCCATCATTGTTAGAGTCCACAGTACTCTCTGTATGTAGGTGAACTACAACACTAAAACTCAAGGTCAATGTCCACCAAATCCTTCCAGTATACTCTGTTTGTGATGGGAGTTCTGTTTGCCAGGTTTGGTTCGATTCTATCGCTGGCGGGGTTCAGAATGCTCTTTGATTGTAGGTGAACTATAAAATCAGCAACTACAACTCCGAAAAGACAAATCAATTTTTTAAGTGATGGTCACTGCTTGGGTTAGTAAATGTTTTGTGTCCAAATTGAAATCCACAAGCATGTGGACAATTTCAACAGAAAGGAGGAAACCATGAAAATGAACAAAATCTGGCTACCAGTATTAAAAAAACTCTAAAATTACAACAGCACAACAACAGAGAGGAAACAAAGAAGGACATCTAATCACCTCTCAACAAAAGTTTGCTCCAGGCACTGCCAGGCCATTATATGCTAATCAAGGTGGTCAGTTGAAACATTCACACCTAGCTCCAGCAGACAAGAGTCCTTTGTCCCACGCTGGTCATTCCACAGATATATAAACCCTTTTTCCTAGTTCCAACAGACCTCACTACCTCTGAGGATGCTTGCCATAGATGCAGGCGAAACGTCAGGAGAGAATGCCTCTAGAACATGGCCATATACCCGAAAAACCTACAACAACCCAGTGATTCCTGTCATGAAAGTAATGGAATACTTCCAAGTTTGATTACCAGGATTTCTATATTATTCTGTGTCAGGTTTTACAATGTATTGTAATGTAATATAGCTGAGTCATGCACTGCTAATAGGCTTCTATTGGAAATGCTGAGTCATGCATTAACTGTATATAGGGAATCATTTGGGGAATGTGTTCTGGCCTAGTCTAGGTGATTGTGAATGATGTAATCCTGGGTCTGAGTTAAGTCAATGAGTTGGGAACCAATCAGAGATTGCTATGTGTAATTGTATAGAATTGTATATAAGGAAGTCATGTACAGTGTAGTTAATGAGTTGGGAACCAATCAGAGATTGCTATGTGTAATTGTATAGAATTGTATATAAGGAAGTCATGTACAGTGTATATCTCTCCTTGTGCTGTGATGTTGTTCATCGAAGGCTATATGTAATTAAAAGAACCTGTCTGCTAAGACAAGATATAACTGTATGCTGTGGTAAGTTTGTAATATCATCTAGACTGGGGGAAAACAATGGTAAAACTGACAATGGCCGGGCATGTGCTCAAGTGTATGTAAAAGGTTCCAGAGTGACTGCAGTTTGTGGGAGCAGTTGACTGAAAATACTGTGCAGGAAGAAGCTACTGGAAAGCGCTGAAGTTGTGCAACTGATCTGCTGCTGAATTGTAAGGATGCTTGACATAGATGCAGGTGAAACATCAGGAGAAAATGCCTCTAGAACATGGCCATATAGCCCAAAAAAACCTACAACAACCTAATCTATTTCTTCACAAAAAAACAAAAATAAGGGGGTTTTTTTTGCACAGAATACCATATATTGTGATGTGTAAATATGTTGTTGAAGAAGTATAAATAGTCTTTGATGCCTAGACTCATTCTGTTTTTCTCAAAGGTCTTGTCTTAAGAGGTAAAGCCACTAGGCCTGGGTAACAACGGAAAAATTTGTTTCTAAAATCGATTTGTATTTGGGGTTTTTTTTTGTTTCGATATTTAAAATAATTACAAAATTTTCCTTTTAAAAAGTTCGATATTTACGAAATTTCGTAAATGGTAAAAAATTAACGAATCGATTTCCGAAACAATAACGAATCGATTCGTTAATGGCGGACGCGACCGCGAAATACGCTAAAAAACCTCCAAAACCTTCTGAAGCTTCCCTCTCCCTCTGTTGTTGACTGTTGGTGTGATATTATAATTTTTTTTCACTAATTAAACCATAAAACTGGCCCAGACATGCGAAAATAATAACGAAACGACCTCAAAACAATAACGAAACGAATACAATATCGAAATACGAAGCATTTACAAAACGTTTTTGAAAATTCGTTTTTTTTAATAATTGCTCCAGAATGGTTCGTTATCGTTTTGTAATTGAAAAAATTAACGAATTATTAACGAATTACGAATTAACGAAATGAAACCGCCCAGCCCTAATAACTGTATGCTGTGGTAAGTTTGTAATATCATCTAGACTGGGGGAAAGACAATGGTAAAACTGACAATGGCCGGGCATGTGCTCAAGTGTCTGTAAAAGGTTCCAGAGTGACTGCAGTTTGTGGGAGCAGTTGACTGAAAATACTGTGCAGGAAGAAGCTACTGGAAAGCGCTGAAGTTGTGCAACTGATCTACTGCTGAATTGTAAGGATGCTTGACATAGATGCAGGTGAAACATCAGGAGAAAATGCCTCTAGAACATGGCCATATAGCCCAAAAAAACCTACAACAACCTAATCTATTTCTTCACAAAAAAACAAAAATAAGGGGGGTTTTTTTTGCACAGAATACCATATATTGTGATGTGTAAATATGTTGTTGAAGAAGTATAAATAGTCTTTGATGCCTAGACTCATTCTGTTTTTCTCAAAGGTCTTGTCTTAAAGAGGTAAAGCCACCTCTTTCTCCTCTCCGCTGCTCTCCAACCCACTCTTTGTCCCTTGCGTCTGACCTTGCAGTAGTTCTGCACACGGACTCCAAAGGTGGTCTTTCCCTTGGGGTGTTTTTTCCTTCCAAGTTTTGCCTGGCTTTTCATTTTTTTTTTAATAAAAAAGCATTTTCGGATCTTGTGATTCAGAAGGAACCTTGCCCAACCGTTCTCCTGTCTGCCAAGTTCAGGGAAAATAAATGAAGCAATTGCTGTCTCTCGCAACCCTACGACCGCCGTCGTGCTTTCCTTTGCAGGAAAGATGTGAAGACTTTTTGAGATGAAAATTGCTTTGCCAACGGGTTGCATACGAAACAGGGAGGCAGAAGAAAGACATTTGCTTATTTGTGTTGTCCCCATTGTAGCTTTACATCAAAGAATGACATTCTCTAATGTCTTCTCCCAAAACTCGTCTTCTCCACATATTTTGGACACCGAGTCCCAGTGTCATGAATGACTTTTCAATAACTTTAAAGCATACATTCTTTTTAACTTGGGGGCCACATAGTGGGCCAGAGTGCAGTGGTAGGCTTGGTTGATCCAGCTCGTTAATTTCTAATATCGTTATGAAATCGTAAATAAAATACCTTTAGAAGCGATATCGCTGCGTTTTGGCAACCCGGAAGTGTTTTTGCCAAAAAAAGCCAATGGGATTTTGGCCTGCATCAATAGGAGCATAGTGTCTAGATCTAAGGAAGTAATGCTACCCTCTATTCTGCTTTGGTTAGACCACATCTGGAATATTGTGTCCAATTCTGGGCACCACAATTCAAGAGAGATATTGACAAGCTGGAATGTGTCCAGAGGAGGGCGACTAAAATGATCAAGGGTCATGGAGAACAAGCCCTATGAGGAGCGGCTTAAGATAGAATCTCCTCTCTTGTAGTTTGAAGCCATTATTCCATTGCGTCCTAGTCTCCAGGGAAACAGAAAACAAGCTTGCTCCCTCCTCCCTGTGGCTTCCTCTCACATATTTATACATGGCTATCATATCTCCTCTCAGCCTTCTCTTCTTCAGGCTAAACATGCCCAGCTCCTTAAGCCGCTCCTTATAGGGCTTGTTCTCCAGACCCTTGATCATTTTAGTCGCCCTCCTCTGGACACATTCCAGCTTGTCAATATCTCCCTTCAATTGTGGTGCCCAGAACTGGACACAATACTCCAGGTGTGGTCTAACCAAAGCAGAATAGAGCATGGGTAGCATGACTTCCCTAGATCTAGACACTATGCTCCTATTGATGTAGGCCAAAATCCCATTGGCTTTTTTTGCCGCCACATCACATTGTTGGCTCATGTTTAACTTGTTGTCCACGAGGACTCCAAGATCTTTTTCACACGTACTGCTCTCGAGCCAGGCATTGTCCCCCATTCTGTATCTTTGCATTCCGTTTTTCCTGCCAAAGTGGAGTATCTTGCATTTGTCACTTTTGACATCCATAGGAGCCTAGTGTCTAGATCTAGGGAAGTCATGCTACCCCTCTATGGTTAGACCACACCTGGAATATTGTGTCCAATTCTGGGCACCACAATTGAAGAGAGGTTGACAAGCTGGAATGTGTCCAGAGGAGGGCGACTAAAATGATCAAGGGTCTGGAGAACAAGCCCTATGAGGAGCGGCTTAAGGAGCTGGGCATGTTTAGCCTGAAGAAGAGAAGGCTGAGAGGAGATATGATAGCCATGTATAAATATGTGAGAGGAAGCCACAGGGAGGAGGGAGCAAGCTTATTTTCTGCTTCCTTGGAGACTAGGACGCGGAACAATGGCTTCAAACTACAAGAGAGGAGATTCCATCTGAACATGAGGAAGAACTTCCTGACTGTGAGAGCCGTTCAGCAGTGGAACTCTCTGCCCCGGAGTGTGGTGGAGGCTCCTTCTTTGGAAGCTTTTAAACAGAGGCTGGATGGCCATCTGTCAGGGGTGATTTGAATGCAATATTCCTGCTTCTTGGCAGAATGGGGTTGGACTGGATGGCCCATGAGGTCTCTTCCAACTCTTTGATTCTATGATTCTATGATTTGCTTATTTGTGTTGTCCCCATTGTAGCTTTACATCAAAGAACGACATTCTCTAATGTCTTCTCCCAAACTAGTCTTCTCCACATATTTTGAACACCGAGTCTCAGTGTCATGAATGACTTTTCAATAACTTTAAAGCAGGAGTCCTCAAGCTTTTTAAACTGGGGGCAGTTTCACTGTCCTTCAGACTGTTGGAGGGCCGGACTATAATTTTTTTAAAAAAAAAATCAATTTAAAAAATCCTATGCACATTGCATATATCTTATTTTGCTGTGTGGAAGGGCCCTGAGAGGGAGGGGGTTCTTTCTAGCCCTCTTTAGGCAGTAATTCCAGGAGCAGAGAATGGGAAATCTTCCTATTTCTAGTCTGAACAAAATCTGGCTACCAGTATTTAAAAAAACTCTAAAATTATAACTGTAAATAAAGAACAACACTCAAACACAGAGGAACTCCAGACAAGAAACAATCAGGGCCAGCTAATCACCTCTCAACAAAGGATTCTCCCTAAAAACTGTCAGGCTATGAAATGGTAATCAAGGTGGCCAATTGAAACATTCATACCTACCTCCAACAGACAAGAGTTCTTTCTCCCACCCTGGATCTTCCACAATTTTCCTAGTTAAAGGTTTTCCTCTGACATGAAGTCCAGTCGTGTCTGACTCTGGGGTGTGGTGCTCATCTGCATTTCTAAGTCGAAGAGCCGGCGTTGTCCGTAGACACCTCCAAGGTCATGTGGCTGGCATGACTGCATGGAGCGCCGGGGCAGCCTCCCTTGGCTGGCTCACGCTGCCCATTGGGCCTGATGGATAGTGTGAGCCTGCCAAGGGAGGAGCAGCCCCGCGCGGCCTACTCGCACGTAAAGCACCTCGTGAGGTGCTTTACGCGCGAGTAGGCCACACGGAGCAGCTGCCCTTGGATGGCTCACACTGCCCATCGGGCCTGATGGATAGCATGAGCCAGCCAAGGGATGGGCACTGTGGGAGGGGGCGCTCCTCCTCTGTGGGCGGGATAAGTGCCATTGGCGGGCCGGAAGTGGCCCACGGGCCGTAGTTTGGGGACCCCTGCTTTAAAGAATAGGTTCTTTTTAACTTGGGATCTGCATAGTAGGCCAGAGTGCAGTGGGCAGGCTGGGGAGGGGAGAATTCCCAAATCTCCCCCCCCCTACTTTCCTCCCCTTACTCTTTTCTTTCGGAGACAGAAAGTGCAGGAAAAATGGGAAACATTTGGATCCCAAGAAGGTTAGCCTTCATCAGGGTGACATGGTGGACAGGAGAGAAACAAGTGTATCCATTAGCCCTGTACTGCCTACTCCCAGTATGCTGATGACAATGTCGTCTGTGCGCATTCAGAAGAAGATCTACAAGCCACTCTAAACACCTTCGCAGAAGCATATGAGAAGCTCGGCCTGTCATTGAACCTCGAAAAAACCAAAGTGCTGTTCCAGCAGACACCAGCCAACCCCTCTCCAATGCCAGCGATACAGCTTAATGGTGTAACATTAGAAAATGTGGACCATTTCCGCTACCTTGGCAGCCACCTCTCCACCAAAGTCAACAGCGACACCGAAATACAACACCGCCTGAGTTCTGCGAGCGCAGCATTTTTCCGAATGAAGCAGAGAGTGGTTGAGGACCGGGACATCCGTAGGGATACCAAGGTGCTTGTTTATAAAGCTATTGTCCTACCAACTCTGCTATATGCCTGTGAGACGTGGACTGTCTATAGACATCACATGCAACTCCTGGAACGATTCTATCACTGCTGCCTCCAGAAAATCCTATAAATCTCTTGGGAAGACAGGCAGATAAACGTCAGCGTGCTGGAAGAAGCAAAGGCCACCAGCATTGAAGCGATGGTTCTCTGCCATCAACTCTGCTGGACCGGCCATGTTGTCCGGATGCCCAACCACCGTCTCCCAAAGCAGTTGCTCCACTCTGAACTTAAGAACGGAAAACGGAATGTTGGTGGATAGGAAAAGAGATTTAAAGATTGGCTCAAAGCCAACCTTAAAAACTCCGGCATAGACACTGAGAACTGGGAAGCTCTGACCCTTGACCGCTCCAGCTGGAGTTTAGCTGTGACTAGCAGTGCTGCAGAATTCGAAGAGGCACGAATGGAGGGCGAAAGGGAGAACGTGCCAAGAGGAAGGCGCGTCAAGCCAACCCCGACCGAGACTGCCTTCCACCTGGAAACCAATGCCCTCACTGGAAGAAGATGCAGATCAAGAATAGGGCTCCACAGCCACATACGGACCCACAAGAATACTGGAAGACAATCCTCCTCAGAAAACGAGGGATCGCCTAAGTAAGTAAGATGTATTTTCGAATGATGCGCACAGATCCAGGAAGGCATTGGATGAATGGTGTAGTGCAGTCCCTACTTGTTAGGCTAGGAAAAGCCTAGAAAAGTAGGCCCAAGAAGTTCGGCAGCCATTTTGGAAAGGGTGCCGGGGAATCCATTTTAGTTACTCATTTCCTGAAGGGGGCATGTTTAGAAAGAGCAGCTTTGGAGGGAAATGAGGGGAGTTAGTGATTGGTTGAGAGAGAGTGGGCGGAGCTTAGCTTGTAAAAAAAATCCAGAATAGGACTATCTGTGGTGGAGTTTAGAATTACTTTCAGAGAAGAAATCTGTTAGTAAATTCTGTGGAGGGAGAGAGAAGTGTTCCTGTGTAACTAAGTCTGAACTGCTTAAAGTAACCACACGCTTTTAAGTCAATACTTTGAAACAGCTAAGCTTTATACCTGAATTGTTCCAGTTCTCTTAAATAAACATCATTGTTTTGTTGTTCACAACATCTGCCTCACGTGTGCCTCTGTGGGTGAAGTTTTAAAAGCAGTTTCCTGCAGCAAACAAGAGTCTATGGTGGCAGCGTATAATTTAAAGAACAATCTTTTAGTGTTACCTCAGAACACAAGCCTGAGTGCTAATCCAGCACACTCTTGCCTAAGATACTTCAAGTAAGCCAAGGGCTTATATCCGTTCTTTTAAATTTGGTGGTGGCCAAAAGTCTTTCAAATGGGTTTTCAGCCAGAAGAAAGTTCCAGCCTATTGCAGATTTTTGTTTTGGGCGTTTACACACAGAAGCCACATTCCAATCACATTTGGTGTCCAGTGTTTGAGATTTTATTCCCCAAATAAAGCCTCAACTCGTTATACCTCACCATGCAAGAAGGCACAATCAAAGCACTCCCGATAGACAGCCTCTGCAGAAAAGCCTCCAGAGAAGGAGACTCCAACACACTCCTAGGCAGCCTATGCCACTCTCCAGGAAGTTCTTCCTAATCTTTTCAGTTCAATCTCTTTCCCTGCCATTTGAACCCTGCACCCCCTCCCTCCTCAATGGGACACCCTTTAAAATCTTGAAACATGGTTCTCATGTTCCCTCTCTACCTTCTCTTCTCCCAGCTAAACATCCCCCAGGAGAAAAGGAGGAAAAAGAGAAGAAACAATGGAAGGAAGGAAGAAAGGAAGAGAAGGATGAATGGATGGATGGAAGGAACAAAGAGAGAGGGAAGGAGGGAGAAGGGAAGGTAAGGAAGGAAGGGAAGGAGGAAGGAAAGTGAGAAGGAAGAAAGGGAGGAAGAGAAGGATGGAAGGAAGGGTCAAAGGGAATGGAGGGAGGAAAGATAAGGAAGGAAAGACAAAAGAGAAGGAAGGAAGGAAGGAAGGAAGGAGGGAAAGAAGGAGAAAGAGGGAGGGAGGGCAGGAGGAAGGAAAGAGAGAAGGAAGGGGGAAGTGAGAGAGTGGTTGGGAGGGAGGGAGGGGGGAAAGTGAGAGAGGGACAGGAAAGACAGAAGAGGGGGGAGGGAAGAAGGAAGAAGAAAGAGGGTGTGTGGGGAGGAAAGAGGAAAGAGGGAAGGAAGAATGAAAGGGTGGAAGGGAAGGGAGGGAGGGAGGGAAGGGGGAAGGAAAGAAAGAAAGAAAGAAAGAAAGAAAGAAAGAAAGAAAGAAAGAAGGAAGGAAGAGGAAGGAGGAGGAAGGAAGGAGGAGGGAAAGGAAGGAAGGAAGGAAGGGAAGGAGAAGGAGGGGGGAAGGAGGGAAGGAAGGAAGGAAGGAAGGAAGGAAGGAAGGAAGGAAGGAAGGGGGAAGGAGGAAGGAAGGAAAGAGGGAGGAGGGAAGGAAGGAAGGCGGGAAGGAAGGAAGGAAAGAGGAGAGAGGGCAGGAGGGAGGAAAGAGGGAAGGAAGGGGAGAGTGAGAGAGTGGAGAGGAGGGAGGGAGGGGGGTGAGTCGATTCGTGCATGGAGTATCTAAAGGCATGCAGCGGCCGTACGGACGGGCATGAAGTACGGCAGCATTGGGGCAAGTGTCAGAGAGGGTGGATAGACGCAGGAGGCGGAATACGAATGCGTGGAAAACAAGGATGTGAAATGGGAAGAGGCATGACGTCTGCTGGGCGGGAGGAGGGAGGAAGGAAGGAAGGGAATAAGGAAAGAGAGAGGGAAGGAAGAAGGAAGAAGGGAAGGAAGGAAGGGGGGGGAGGGAGGAAGGAAGGAAGGAGGAAGGAAGGAGGAGGGAAGGAGGGAAGAAGGGGAGAGGAAAGGAAGGGAGGGAGGGAATGAGGGAGGGAAAGGGAAGGAAGGGAGAGGAGGGAAGGGAGAGGAAGAGGGAAGGAAGGAAGGAAGGAAGGAAGGAAGGGAAAAGGAAGAGGGACCGAGGGAGGGAGGAGGGAGGGAGGGAGGAAGGAGAAGGAAGGAGAAATAGGGAGAGAGGGAAGGAGGAAGGAAAAAGAAGAAGGAAGAAGGAAAGAAGGAAGGAGAGAGGGAGAGGAGAAGGAAGGAGAAGGAAGGAAGGAAGGAAGTGAGAAGGGAAGGAGGGAGGGAGGGGGGAGGGAAGGAAGGAGGAGAAGGAAGGGAAGGAGGAAGGAAGGAGAGAGAGGGGGGGAGGGAGGGAGAGAGGGAGAGAGGGAAGAAGAAAGAAAAAAGAGGGGGTGTGGGGAGGAGAGAGGAAAGAGGAAGGAACATTGAAAGTGTGGAAGGGAAGGAGGAGGGAGAGGGAGGGAGGAGGAAGGAAGAAGGGAGGAAGAAAAGAAAGGATAGGATTGTGTGAGAGAGGGGGGCCTGAGAAAAGAGCCCAAGAGGGCTCATCCGGCTCCCGGGCCTGGGTTTGCCCATATCTACCTTATATTCATAACCTGAAG
>NW_026844367.1:32146753-32189662 GCF_025583915.1 Anolis sagrei ordinatus | reverse complement strand
AAGAACAACACTCCGAGAGATATAATTGTCAAATTCCTGAGGAAATGGACAAGGGATGAGGTCCTTTCAAGTTCAGGTAGTGCTTTTTGTAGGTCAGAGCACGGTCCAAAGTGACTCCCAGGTATTTGGGTATGCTGCAATGCTCCAGTGGGATTCCTTCCCAGGTAATCCTCAGAGCTCGGGATGCTTGTCTGTTCTTAAGGTGAAAGGCGTATGTCTGTGTTTTAGATGGATTAGGAATCAGTTGGTTTTCCCTGTAATAGGCAGTAAGAGCACCTAGAGCTTCGGAGAGCTTCTGTTCTACCATCTCAAAGCTCCCTGCTTTTGAGATGGGCAATGGTTGCACGCCCTGTTTTAAGGAAATTCTTTACAGGTCCAGCGTACGACAGAACAGACACTGAGAACTGGGATGCCCTGGCCCTTGAGCTCTCCAGCTGGAGGTCAGCTGTGACCAGCAGTGCTGCAGAATTTGAAGAAGCATGAATGGAGGGTGAGAGAGAGGAACGTGCCAAGAGGAAGGCGCATCAAGCCAACCCCGACTGGGACCGCCTTCCACCTGGAAACCGATGCCCTCACTGTGGGAGAAGATGCAGGTCAAGAATAGGGCTCCACAGTCACTTACTTACTTACGTAGGCGATCCCTCGTAGTACGAGGATGATGGTCCTCTAAGGTCGGTGTTGTGTTGGTGGGTCCGTAGGTGGAGCCACCAGTACACTGATGTTGGAAGACTATTTTACTTACTTACTTACTCAGGCGATCCCACATTGTCCAAGTAGGATACTACTTGGACAACGTGGGATCGCCTGAGTAAGTAAGTAAGTAAATAAGTAATGCTTAAAGGAGTAAAGCTTAAAGGGCCCCCAGTGGCGCAGTGGGTTAAAGCACTGAGCTGCTGAGCTTGTTGATCGAAAGGTCGCAGGTTCGATTCCGGGGAGCGGCGTGAGTTTCCACTGTCAGCCCTAGCTCCTGCCAACCTAGCAGTTCGAAAACATGCAAATGTGAGTAGATCAATAGGTACCGCTCCGGCGGGAAGGTAGCGGCGCTCCATGCAGTCATGCCGGCCACATGACCTTGGAGGTGTCTACGGACAACGCCGGCTCTTCGGCTTAGAAATGGAGATGAGCACCACACCCCAGAGTCAGACATGACTGGACTTAATGTCAGGGGACTACCTTTACCTTAAAGGAGTCAAAAGAAGGAGAAGGGAGCTAGATCATGTCAAAGATGGCCTTGGAAGTCTCCCATTTATGGGGTTGCTGTATCTCGGAGCGGAGTCAATAGCAATTAGCGAAACCAGCCACGTCTTTCTTCGTTGGTGAACCTGAGCAAATCATGGGCTTGGAAAAGAAATTACGAGGAAGGGATGAAGACTCGACAGCCGGCCGGGCCACAGATGTGATTCGGCATAGACAGCCAACAGATGTTTAAGGCATTGGATGGAAAGCCCGTCTCGTCTTGTAAAACGATGTCTTCCAGCAATTTCAAACACAGCTTGTGTGGGTGACCTGGAGCGATAAAGAACCCAATTTAAAAAGCTGCTCTGGCTTTTATATACTTGCAAAGTTGTAAATTCAGAATGTTGTATAAACCAAAGTAGGATTAGTCTTGGATGCCAGGGTGTATAATATAGATTTTTTTTTAAGCAACACTATTTGCATTGTCAGCCAAATTGCATTGTTGGCCAAATTGCATTGTGGGTTTGAGCGCTAGATGAGATACACTGGACCATTAGAATCATAGAATCATAGAGTTGGAAGAGACCTCATGGGCCATCCAGTCCAACCCCCTGCCAAGAAGCAGGAATATTGCATTCAAATCACCCTTGACAGATGGCCATCCAGCCTCTGTTTAAAAGCTTCCAAAGAAGGAGCCTCCACCACACTCCGAGGGCAGAGAGTTCCACTTACAGTCAGGAAGTTCTTCCTCGTGTTCAGATGGAATCTCCTCTCTTGTAGTTTGAAGCCATTGTTCCACGTCCTAGTCTCCAAGGAAGCAGAAAACAAGCTTGCTCCCTCCTCCCTGTGGCTTCCTCTCACATATTTATATATGGCTAGCATATCTCCTCTCAGCCTTCTCTTCTTCAGGCTAAACATGCCCAGCTCCTTAAGCCGCTCCTCATAGGGCTTGTTCTCCAGACCCTTGATCATTTTAGTCGCCCTCCTCTGGACACATTCCAGCTTGTCAATATCTCTCTTGTATTGTGGTGCCCAGAATTGGACACAATATTCCAGGTGTGGTCTAACCAAAGCGGAATAGAGCATGGGGAGCATGACTTCCCTAGATGTAGACACTATGCTCCTACTGATGCAGGCCAAAATCGCATTGGCTATTTTTGCCGCTGCATCACATTGTTGGCTCATGTTTAACTTGTTGTCCACGAGAACTCCAAGATCTTTTTCACACGTACTGCTCTCGAGCCAGGCATCCCCATTCTGTATCTTTGCATTTCGTTTTTTCTGCCAAAGTGGAGTATCTTGCATTTGTCCCTGTTGAACTTCATTTTGTTAGTTTTGGCCCATCTCTCTAATCTGTCAAGATCGTTTTGAATTCTGCTCCTGTCCTCTGGAGTATTGGCTATCCCTCCCAATTTGGTGTCGTCTGCAAACTTGATGATCCTGCCTTCTAGCCCTTCATCTAAGTCATTAATAAAGATGTTGAACAGGACCGGGCCCAGGACGGAACCCTGCTGATGGCACTCCGCTCGTCACTTCTTTCCAGGATGAAGAGGAAGCATTGGGGAGAATCACCCTCTGGGTTCGTCCATTTAACCAATTCCAGATCCACCTCACCGTAGTTTTGCCTAGCCCACATTGGACTAGTTTCCTTGCCAGAAGGTCATGGGGGACCTTGTCGAAGGCCTTACTGAAATCCAGGTACGCTACATCCACGGCATTCCCCGCATCTACCCAGCTTGTAACTCTATCGAAAAAAGAGATCAGATTAGTCTGGCATGACTTGTTTTTGATAAATCCATGTTGACTATTAGCGATGACTGCATTTGTTTCTAAGTGTTTGCAGACCGCTTCCTTAACAATCTTTTCCAGAATCTTGCCCGGTATCGACGGGGCTGACCGGACGGTAGTTGTTTGGGTCATCCTTTTTTCCCTTCTTGAAGATTGGGACCACATTGGCTCTCCTCCAATCTGCTGGAACTTCTCCTGTTCTCCAAGAACTCTCAAAGATGGTTGCCGATGGTTCCGAAATGACTTCCGCTAGTTCCTTCAATACTCTTGGGTGGAGTTGATCTGGCCCTATGCAAAGATCTGCATAGTTAAACAATGGTATTTCCTATAATCACCTACAGATGTGAGAGATGGACCAGAAGGAAGGCTGAGCGAAGGAAGAGAGATGCTTTTGAACTGTGGTGTTGGAGGAATGTTCTGCCTTGGACCACGAGGAGATCCAACCAGTCCATACTTCAGGAATTAAAGCCCGAGTGCTCATTGGAGGGAATGATATTTGAGGCCAAGATGAAGTACTTTGGCCTCATAATGAGAAGACAGGAAAGCTTGGAGAAGACAATGATGCTGGGGAAAATGGAAGGAAAAAGGAAGAGGGGCCGACCAAGGGATGGATGGATGGCATCCTTGAAGTGACTGGCTTGACCTTGAAGGAGCTGGGGGTGGTGAGGGCTGACAGGAAGCTCTGGCGTGGGCTGGTCCATGAAGTCACAAAGAGTCGGAAGCAACTGAATGAATAAACAACAACAACATGCAGAGCAACGTATATACAATCATGCAAATAGTTGCATTGACTCACACAATGTCCTTTGAGAGAGATTCAAATGTTCCTTGGGTATGCCGTCATGCCTGAAGGCTATAACTCCTAATGAAAGAGACATAGACGTGACATCTTTCCCCCAAGGGATTGCTTCTTGCCTTCCTTTAGAGAACTGGGACTCCCAAGGACCAAAACGCTGTAGATAACTCAAAATAGGTTTTATTGTTCACAAAGAGTTATCCCTTTAAGGCAATAAGCTGGAAGTTTCAAAGGAGATAAAGGAAATATACATTACAGTCTCTGGTTGTCTTGGGTCCAAGGAGATTTCGCAGCTGAGAAGCTTTTCCTGTTCCCTCTTTTCTCAATGGCTGTGAAGGTCTGAACATACACAACCCCCAGTCCAATGGCCTATGTTGAAGGCACAGAGCCTTTTGATGCCAAAGGACTGGTTTGAAGGCACTTGGGCCTCCTCAACGTTGTCCAGGGCGATCTGGGCATGAAGTATGAGTCCCAAGGGTAAAAACCTTAGAATTGGTGATGAGAGGTAACTTAATTAAGGGCTTTAGAGCCAAGTCTCTTTCTCACGTCTATCTGATCGAAAGTTTGATGGTAGAATGGAAAAGGAAAAGCTCTGCCCTCCTCCAGGAAGAGGTGGAGCCAAGCAATTGAGCTGAGGAAGCAATATTTATTTATTTATTTACTTTACTTTACTTGTATACCGCCGTTTCTCAGCCTAACTGGCGACTCAGCGCGGTTTACAACAAGATAATCAACAACAATATACAATTTAAAACCATAAAAGCACAATATACAATATCAACACAACAATAACAACACAATGCATCTCATAACTAGAGTCGTGATCCAGATTCGTCGTCCATATTTCCATTCCTGTAATCATCACATTCATTGCACTGTTTAACCGAATGCCCGTTCAAACATCCAAGTTTTTAATCTTCTTCGGAACACCATTAGCGAGGGGGCTGATCTTACCTCCATGGGAAGGGCGTTCCATAGCCGGGGGGCCACCACAGAAAAGACCCTGTCTCTCGTCCCCGCCAGCCGCACCTGTGAAGCATAGAATCATAGAATCATAGAATCAAAGAGTTGGAAGAGACCTCATGGGCCATCCAGTCCAACCCCCTGCCAAGAAGCAGGAATATTGCATTCAAATCACCCCTGACAAATGGCCATCCAGCCTCTGCTTAAAAGCTTTCAAAGAAGGAGCCTCCACCACACTCCGGGGCAGAGAGTTCCACTGCTGAACGGCTCTCACAGTCAGGAAGTTCTTCCTAATGTTCAGATGGAATCTCCTCTCTTGTAGTTTGAAGCCATTGTTCCGCATCCTAGTCTCCAAGGAAGCAGAAAACAAGCTTGCTCCCTCCTCCCTGTGGCTTCCTCTCACTTATTATTATTATTATTATTATTATTATTATTATTATTATTATTATTGGTTTTTCTGTTCAAGAGCTTGCCAAGATAAATTTGTATATTTTCTTCTTCTGAGCTGTTGAAGTTCCTTCTCATGGTGCAAACAACATTGATTGACAGCTATAAATAACCAATCAATCCAACTATACATTTACAAACTAGGCAAGTTTGTGCATGTTATACAGTTTAAACCTTTGCACTTTAAAGTTCTACACACAGGTGGCGCCACTCGCGCCATCACATTGGATGTCCTTGAGAAGGAACTTCAACAGCTCAGGAGAAGAAAATATACAAATTTGTCTTGGCAAGCTCTTGAACAGAAAAACCAATAATAATAATAATAATAATAATAATAATAATAACAATAATCCTTTATTTGTACCCCGCTACCATCTCCCGAAGGACTCTGTGTGGCTTACAAGAGGCCGAGCCCAAATACAATAGTAAAAAGAATAACAACAACAACAGCAAAATAACTCAAAAAAACAAGGCAATAACATTAACAACACACAATGACGCAATTAAAATCAATGGCAGGGTCAAATTTAATAATTAAAATTAAAAAGTGCTGGGCATGACCAAGTGGAGTGTTTGGAGGGGGGTGGGCATGCAGATATCCTAGATCTCTGATAAACCTAAACATGTTTCCTTGGAGACTAGGACGTGGAACAATGGCTTCAAACTACAAGAGAGGAGATTCCATCTGAACATGAGGAAGAACTTCCTGACTGTGAGAGCCGTTCAGCAGTGGAACTCTCTGCCCCGGAGTGTGGTGGAGGCTCCTTCTTTGGAAGCTTTTAAACAGGGGCTGGATGGCCATCTGTCAGGGGTGATTTGAATGCAATATTCCTGCTTCTTGGCAGACTGGGGTTGGACTGGATGGCCCATGAGGTCTCTTCCAACTCTTTGATTCTATGATTCTATGTAACTGCTGTCAAAATCCCAGGCTCAGCTAGCCTCTTGAGCGTGGCCCAACCAATCCGCTTTGTGCTTTGCATTTTTCAGTGACCACACTCACCAATTGATTTTTGCATGTTCCAACAAAGTATTTACAATGTTACGGATGCCTTTTAAATACATCTATTCCTTTACCGCATTGGCTTGTACTTCTTGATGTTTTTCTTCCAGTTGTGAGTGTGCTATCTGTTTGCTGTTTAATATATGTGCATTATTTTGTATTCGGTTTATTTGGGAGGGAAATATCCTCTAAGCCTTGAAAGTGTGTGCATTCTTCCATGTGGTGCATTTCTTTTCAGAAGTGTTGAAGATGCAAAAAACCCACTTTTGTCAAGACGGTTGAGTCCAGCGCAGTTCTTTTCCATCTTTAATGGCAAAGCTTTGGGGGTGTTGTTCAATCTATCAGTTAGGGCTGGGCGGTTTCGTTTCGTTAATTCGTAATTCGTTAATAATTCGTTATTTTTTTCAATTACAAAACGATAACAAACCATTCTGGAGCAATTATTTTAAAAAAACGAATTTTCAAAAACGTTTTGTAAATGCTTCGTATTTCGATATTGTATTCGTTCCGTTATTGTTTTGAGGTCGTTTCGTTATTATTTCCGCATGTCTGGGCCAGTTTTATGGTTTAATTAGTGAAAAAAAATTATAATATCACACCAACAGTCAACAACAGAGGGAGAGGGAAGCTTCAGAAGGTTTTGGAGGTTTTTTAGCGTATTTCGCGGTCGCGCCCGCCATTAACGAATCGATTCGTTATTGTTTCGGAAATCGATTCGTTATTTTTTTACCATTTACGAAATTTCGTAAATACCGAACTTTTTAAAGGGAAAATTTTGTAATTATTTTAAATATCGAAACAAAAAAACACCCCAATTACAAATCGATTTTAGAAACAAATTTTTTCTTGATCAACCAGGCCTACTATCAGTAATATAAGAGCAGAATTAGTCCGTCCCCCCCGCCCGCCCCCCGGTCTGTTCTTTTGGGGTCCTTTGCCGTGTGGAGAATGAATGCCTTAGGAATTTGCTTTGTTGTTGGTTTTTATTTTTAATGTTTCCTTCTGGAATGAAGGTGCATTGGTGTTCACTTACGCCAGCTGCGCAAAGCCTAATCCGTTGTGTTTTGATCTTGCTTTCAATTAATCCTCCAGTTTTTAGCCAAATGCTTCTTTTGGCTATTTGGTTGCAGCTCTGTAGATTCTTTTGGCATCGATTATATTTAGAAAGACATAGAGACCTGGTATTTCTCCATTATATGGCTAGGAAAATGCATCGGGAGATTTATTTATTTACTAGCTGTCCCCTGCCACGCGTTGCTGTGGCTCAGTCTGGTGATCTTGAAAATAAAGTAATGAGAAAGTGTTGGTTTCTAATATATGTAACTTCTTTTTTATATAATAATCTTTATTAAATTTTCATATTACACAATAATTAAAATTTTTGATGGGGAGTGAAGGAAAGTTGAAAGTGGAAGTGAAGGAAAACTAGAGTAGGGCGGGGGGGGGCAGGGGGCATAGCAGGGAAGGGTATCGACAGGGGGATAAAAAAAAACAGGGTAGTCGTAAAAAAACAGGGTAGAGAGAAATGTAAGCTTTAAAAAAAAAGGAAGAAAAAAGAAAGAAGAAGATTCTCTTCCAGGTTGACTTCCAAGATTCTTTGATGCTGGTCTCTTCCTTTTCTTTCTTCCTTCCTTCACTTTTCGTCTCCTTGTAGTGTTTCCCAATGGATGGTCTATTTATTAGGCCTGTTTGATCAAGAAAAAATTTGGTTCTAAAATCGATTTGTAATTGGGGTGGTTTTTTGTTTCGATATTTAAAATAATTACAAAATTTTCCAAAAAAAAGTTTTGGTATTTAAGAAATTTTGTAAATATTAACGAATTTTTAGAATATTTTTGGTATTTCTTAAGAATAATATTAAAATAATATTAAAAAATATTTTAAAATGGAAAATTAACCAAAAAATGACCAAACACAGGCAGGATACAGCAAATGAGAGCACACACCAACAGAAGAGTCTTTTCTTTTTTAGAATATTTTTTAAGAATATTAAAATAATTTTAAAAATAATATTAAAAAAAATATTAAAAAATAATATTAAAAATAATATTAAAAATAATATTAAAAATAATATTAAAAATAATATTAAAAATATTTTAAAATGGACAATTAACCAAAAAATGGCCCAAATGTGGACCAAACACAGGCAAGAGACAGAAAATGAAGCAAGCAGCACTCACAGCAGCAAGGAATGAATCCAATCCCAGTTGCTAGCAGGCAGCCATTGCCAAGCCAACCCAATGCAAACTCCCTCTGCAGCAAGCTACGGGCCGCGCGGAGCCGCTTTGAAAGGGCTCGCCGGCCAATCAAAAAGAGACAGCCACGGACCCATGGTGCACTGCTTGGGAGCGCCGGATTGGCTCCCAGGCACCAGCACTCCAGCAGCCTCCACCCCATTAACGAAACGAGCGGAGGCTCGTTAAATCTATGGGGGCTGCTGGTTCGATATTTATAAACCCTTCCGGGTTTGGAAATATGTTTCGATATCGCTTCGGAAATGGTAAAATTAACGAATTATTAACGAATTAACGAATTAACGAACGAAACCGCACAGGCCTACTATTTATGATTGATTTGTAGTTTATTCTTGATATATATTTAAAAAGAAAAAGTGTATATATTTGTTGTTTTTTTTATATGTGACATATGTTTATTATTTTCTCTTTCCTGTCCATCCTTTCTTTGTCCTTTTGTTTGTTTATTATTATTATTATTATTATTATTATTATTATTATTATTATTTACTTTATTTGTATACCGCACTATCTCAGCCCGTAGGCGACTCAGTGCGGTTTACAACAGGACAATATACAAAGTGCATGGCATTAGCATCTAAACAATCACTAAAGCAGTTAAAACAATACAACAATACATCAGTAAATGAACAAACATCAATAAATCCAATAACTAATCCGTCACGTCTCATCAGTAAAATCACAATCCGATCTCCTCATCCATTATTCCAGTTCCAAACTCAGTCAATTGATTGCACTGCTTAATTGAACGCCTGTTCAAAGAGCCAGGTCTTCACTCTTCTCCTGAACACCAGCAGGGAGGGAGCCGATCTAACATCTGCGGGAAGGGCGTTCCACAGCCGAGGGGCCACCACGGAGAAGGCCCTGTCTCTTGTCCCCGCCAGCCGTGCTTGCGAGGCTGGAGGGTTCGAGAGCAGGGTCTTCCCGGACGATCTTAATGTCCTAACTGGTTCATAGGGGGTGATGCGTTCGGACAGATAGGTCGGGCCAGAACCGTTTAGGGCTTTAAAGGCTAAAGCCAGCACTTTGAATTGTGCCCGGTAGCAAATTGGCAGCCAGTGGAGCTGGCGCAGCAGAGGAGTGGTGTGCTCCCTGAGTGCCGCTCCTGTTAACAACCTGGCTGCCGATCGTTGGACCATTTGTAGCTTTTTATTTTAAATATTCATCGAATATTGTCCAATCTGTCTCTATTTCCGCTATTCCTTTGCTCCTTTGTAATAAATAACTCAGCCTGTCCATGTTCCTCACTGTTGGGGTTCAGCCTGAGTTTGAACTTGAACCTGATTCTCTGTTTGTTCCTCCTGATGCTAATGAAAATATATTTACTGATGCTAATGGAAATGTACCTTTTGATGCCCATGCTCCTGAAATTAGTGAGGAAGAAACTGCTGTAGGTTTGGAAAATGCCAATGTTCCTGAAATTAGTGAGGAAGGAACTTCTGTAGATTTGGAAAATGAAAGTACCAGTGTTCCTGAGAATGTTTCAGAGGGAAGCCTTGACCTTTCCCTCCCTTCTGCACCTGGTAACTGTAATGACAACAGAAGGGGCCAAATTTGGGAAGACAGAAGTAAATCACTCAGTTTGCGTCAATCCCCCCGAATTCAAGAATTAAAAACATTGGCTTCAAAGAAGAAGGGCGGTTCACGGAACCAATTCTTGAGCTTTAATTGCCTTACGCCGGGCTGACTGTCTCAGTTCAGGCATCGTTTCAGAATTGATGAAGACCTTGGCAGTAGGCCTGTGCGGTTTCGTTCGTTAATTCGTTAATTCGTTATTAATTCGTTATTTTTGGCATTTCCGAAGCGATATTGAAACATATTACCAAACCCGGAAGGGTTTTTAAATATCGAACCAGCAACCCCCATAGTTTTAACGAGCCTCCGCTCGTTTCGTTAATGGGGTGGAGGCTGCTGGAGTGCTGGTGCCTGGGAGCCAATCCGGCGCTCCCAAGCAGTGCACCATGGGTCCGTGGCTGTTTGTTTTTGATTGGCCGTCGAGCCCTTTCAAAGCGGCTCCGCGCGGCTCGTAGCTTGCTGCAGAGGGCGAGGGAGTTTGCATTGGGTTGGCTTGGCTGCTAGCAACTGGGATTGGATTCATTCCTTGCTGCTGTGAGTGCTGCTTGCTTCATTTGCTGTCTCTTGCCTGTGTTTGGTCCACATTTGGGCCATTTTTTGGTTAATTTTCCATTTTAAAATATTTTTAATATTATTTTTAATATTATTTTTAATATTATTTTTAATATTATTTTTTAATATTATTCTTAAAAAATATTCTAAAAAAGAAAAGACTCTTCTGTTGGTGTGTGCTCTCATTTGCTGTCTCCTGCCTGTGTTTGGTCCACATTTGGGCCATTTTTTGGTTAATTTTCCATTTTAACATATTTTTTAATATTATTTTAATATTATTCTTAAGAAATACCAAAAATATTCTAAAAATTCGTTAATATTTACAAAATTTCTTAAATACCAAAACTTTTTTTTGGAAAGTTTTGTAATTATTTTAAATATCGAAACAAAAAAACACCCCAATTACAAATCGATTTTAGAAACAAATTTTTTCTTGATCAAACAGGCCTACTTGGCAGTTCTCCCGGTTCCCTGGCCATAGTTTGGGAAGATTTCTAGGATATCAAGTACAGTTAGTGGATTGCTAACAGGTTCCAGTATTTCCCAGTGAGGCTTTTGGTTTTGCTTTGTCCATTTAAATTCATGTTTGCTGATTTTGCTGTGGCTTTTGACTTGCATTTTTCCTTTATTTTGTAACCATTTTTCTTCAATAAAAAAGGATTGTTTTTCACAGTCAAGTGTGGTGGATAGTTATCTTAGGGCCTCGTTCCCTGCTCTGGATTGCAACACTCACATCCATTAATTTCTTTTTCCACTCTTCCATTTTAGGTGTTTCATTTTTTCTCCATAATTTTGCATAGCATATCCGATACAAGAATATTTTGGAAACGATAAAAAAATAGGATTCGAGACAAAAGAGAATATATGGGACAGAATTTGGGACACAGAAAAGAAGAAAATATCCAAAATATACAGAGAACTTTTGAGATGGAGCACGGAAGAAGAGGAAGTGAAAGAATGTATGGTGAAGTGGGCTAAGAATATAGGCAGAACAACAGGATTGGAGGAATGGGAAGAAATTTGGAAGAAAAAAATTAAGTACTTAAAAGCATACGACATGCAGGAAAACTGGGTAAAACTATTTTTAGGTGGTATATGACACCATATAAATTTAACAAGTGCTATAAAAATATAAGCCCAAAATGTTGGAAATGCGGTATAGAAGAAGGAACTTTTTACCACATGTGGTGGCAGTGTAAAAAGGCGAAGAGCTATTGGAAGGAAATACATGCCATATTACAAAAAAATTTGAAAATTCGAATTCCCTTAAAATCAGAAGTCTTCCTGTTGGGAATCACAAATGGAAAGATGGAAAAAAATATTGATAAACTGATATTTCTCTCAATATATGTAACTTCTTTATGCTTGAGGGTAAACAGTACTTCTTTCTTTGTCAGTGTTGATGTAGAGATTATTTGGTTTGTCTACTTTGGAACATGCAACATATTATTGTCCTTCATTAGGGGTCCCTTTCAAATCTATGATATTATATCTATCATATACATGTGTATGTGAATCATATCTATTTATCTATATCTATGGCTGGATGGCTCTCTGTCAGGAGGGCTTTTATTACGTTTTCTTGCCCTGGAGAAGGGAGTTGGACTGGATGGCCTTAAGTATTTTCTGTTGGTCATGGGGGTTCTGTGTGGGAAGTTTGCCCCAATTCTGTCATTGGTGGGGTTCAGAATGCTCTTTGATTGTAGGTGAACTATAAATCCCAGTAACTACAACTCCCAAATGTCAAGGTCTATTTCCTCAAACTCCATCTGTGTTCATATTTGGGCATATTTGTGCCAAGTTTGGTCCAGAGCCATCATTGTTTGAGTCCACAGTGCTCTCTGGATGTAGGTGAACTACAACTCCCAAACTCAAGGTCAATGCCCACGAAACCCTTCCAGTATTTTCTGTTGGTCATGGGAGTTCTGTGTGCCAAGTTTGGTTCAATTCCATCATTGGTGGAGTTCAGAATGCTCTTTGATTGTAGGTGAACTATAAATCCCAGTAACTACAACTCTCAAATGTCAAGGTCTATTTTCCCCAAACTCCATCTGTGTTCATATTTGGGCATATGGAATATTTGTGCCAAGTTTGGTCCAGATCCATCATTGTTCGAGTCCACAGTGCTCTCTGGATGTTGGTGAACTACAACTCCCAAACTCAAGGTCAATGCCCATGAAACCCTTCTAGTGTTTTCTTGTTGATCATGGGAGTTCTGTGTCCCAAGATTGGTTCAATTCCATCATTGGTGGAGTTCAGAATGCTCTTTGATTGTAGGTGAACTATAAATCCCAGCAACTACAACTCCCAAATGACAAAATCAATTTTTTTGAGTGAAGGACATACATTGGGTTGTTAGGTGTCTTGTGTCCAAATTTGGTGTCAATTCGTCCAGTGGTTTTTGAGTTGTGTTAATCCCACAAACGAACATTACATTTTTATTGATATAGATTGTATCAGAAGTGAACCGAGGGTACAGTTGTAATGTATTTAAAAAACATGAAGTTTAAAAACTTGGCATTATATATATCCTTTGACCTGTAGCTGGCCACTTGGAGTGCCTCTGGTGTTGCTAATTGTCATAAGGGACAGAGAGTTTCATCTATGCTGATGATCGTGCCATCACTGCCCCAGTGTTGCACTCCAGATCAGGAAAAGCCAAAATTACAAAATCAATTTTTGAGTGAAGGACATACATCGGGTTGTTAGGTGTATTGTGTCCAAATTTCGTGTCAATTTATCCAGTGGTTTTTGAGTTCTGTTAATCCCACAAACGAACATTACATTTTTATTTACATCTATATCTATAAATTTCCTACTGGCGTCCAACGGGGAAGCAAAACTCTAAAACCCCTCCACAAAACTCCACCAAAATTGCCATGCCCCAAGGACAACCCACTAGGTACAAACTAATCCAGTACCTCGCTAAGGCTGATCTGGCCGGGGTGGTCCATGCCTTAGTCACCTCTAGACTGGATTACTGCAATGCGCTCTACGTGGGGCTGCCCTTGAAAACGGCTCGGAAATTCCAATTGGTCCAACGGGCAGCAGCCAGGATGCTAACCGGGGCTCATTACAGAGAGAGGTCAACCCTCTGTTTAAGGAGCTCCACTGGCTGCCATTTATTTTCCGAGCCCAATTCAAGGTGCAGGTGCTCACCTACAAAGCCCTGAACGGTTTGGGACCACCCTACCTGCGTGACCGCATCTCCATCTACGAACCCACACGCTCGCTCCGGTCATCTGGGGAGGCCCTGCTCGTGATCCCACCCACGTCGCAAGCGCGCTTGGTGGGGACACGGGACAGGGCCTTTTCTGTGGCGGCCCCCGACTTTGGAATGCCCTTCCAAAAGATCTTCGACAGGCCCCTACTTTAGCAGCTTTCAGAAAGAACCTAAAAACTTGGCTGTTCCGATGTGCCTTCTCAGATTAGGAATCCCCCATCCCAAGTCCTAGAAGCACTTTAGTACAATTAATATTACTGCACACCGCACTATTTTTAATCCTATGTTCCTCCTGCCACTCCAGCACTTTTAACCCTGTACCCCATTGCGCTGGCCGGCCCAGTTTTAAAGTGTCTTGATGTATTGTTATTGTTGTTTGTTATTTTGCTTAACTATTTAACTATGGGTAGATATTGTTGCGTTATGTTTTTACTGTATTGTGTTCTGAGGCTTCGGCCTGTGTAAGCCGCATCGAGTCCCTCGGGAGATGCTAGTGGGGTACAAATAAAGTTAATAATAATAATAATAATAATAATAATAATAATAATAATAGGTACAAACTAATCCAGTCAGAAATCAAAACAACACAACCACACACAGAAAAAACGGCAAAACAACTGAGCATGCGCACTGGCGCAAAGTCCCCAGCGCGCGCGCACACATGGCCGAACGGCCAACGCACTTCCCTCCCTCCCTCGCCCCGCCCAGCGCGAACACGTCACCGCACTTCCCCACGGCACACACACACACACAAACAACGCAACTTCCCCCCGCCCCCTTCCCTCCACCCCCTCCTTCATCTTACTCCTCCCACGCTGCCTCCAAGCCCCGCTCCGCACACTCCAAGCCTCGCCGCGCCGCATCCCCACCGGAAAGACACGCCCCCTCCCTTCGCCCCACCCCTTCCCTCCTCCTCCCACCACCTCCGGAAAGACATGCCGGAAAGGAGTAAGTCAGGGACGGGGGCTGTGTCTAACGGAGAGGGAGGGAGGAGGTGAAGGAGTGAGTCACGGAGGAAAGGGGATTGAATGCTTTGGTCCGGATCCATCATTGTGTCTTCAAAGTCGCCCCCTCCCTTTCCCCACCCCTTCCCTCCCTGAGTCACTCCTTCCTTCTCCCCCCCTCCCTCCCCCCGGAAAGACACGCCCCCTCCCTTCCCCCCACCCCTTCCCTCCATGACGAGTGACTCAGGGAGGGAAGGGGTGGGGAGAAGGGAGGGGGCGACTTTGAAGACACAATGATGGATCCGGACCAAAGCATTCAATACGCCCAAATATCCACACAGATGGAGTTTGAGGGAAATAGACCTTGACATTTGGGAGTTGTAGTCACTGGGATTCAGAGTTCACCAACACTCAAAGAGCATCCTGAACCCCACCAACGACAGAATTGGGGCAAACATGCCACACTGAACCCCCATGACCAACAGAAAATACTCAAGTTTACACACAAGCATAAAGAAGGGGGAGGAAGGAGGGATGCCAGAGAGAGAAAGAGGGGAAAGGAAGGAGTGTGAGAGAGAGAAAGAGGGAAAGAGAGCGAGGGAAGGAAGGAAGAGAGGCCAGGCAGAGACTTCAAAACTCTTACTAAAGGCCACAGCAACGCGTGGCAGGGCACAGCTAGTAGATAATTAAAATGCAGCAGTAGTAAAAAGGGGGTTTCAGAGGGGTCATCGAAGACCACCAGAAAACATATATTTCTGATGGTCATTGGAACCCCTTTGGCAGAGAAGGCTGAAGATCTCACTGCCTGTCCTTCTCTTCCTGAGAGAAGGCTGAGAGGAGATATGATAGCCATGTATAAATATGTGAGAGGAAGGCACAGGGAAGGAGGGAGCAAGCTTGTTTTCTGCTTCCATGGAGACTAGGACGCGGAACAATGGCTTCAAACTACAAGAGAGGAGATTCCATCTGAACATGAGGAAGAACTTCCTGACTGTGAGAGCCGTTCAGCAGTGGAACTCTCTGCCCTGGAGTGTGGTGGAGGCTCCTTCTTTGGAAGCTTTTAAACAGAGGCTGGATGGCCATCTTCAGGGGTGATTTGAATGCAATATTCCTGCTTCTTGGCAGGGGGTTGGACTGGATGGCCCATGAGGTCTCTTCCAACTCTTTGATTCTATGATTCTATGATTCCTTTTTGGAAACAGATGGCATATTTTCCCATCAAAAGCCCTCCACCGCTGTGATTGGCCAGGTTCTCAGCCAAGGGGCGGGCAGTTTCTTAGTCTTCAAGTGGGTAAGGGAGAGCAGGTGTGCTCGGCGCATGGCAGCAAGGCAAGGGACAGCGTGTGAGGCTGGAGGGAGGCTTGCACCAGTGAGTCCTAGGCTTGGGCAATCCATGGTTCTAAATGGTTCTAAAGTACTTACAAAACTAAAGTTCTGGTGGTGAAAATTTCAGAACTCTAACAAAACTCTCAAAATTTCATAATAAATGGCAGTTCCTAATTGGTTCTGTCATTAAAATCACCAATAATGAAATAATAATTAAATTTTGAAAGTTTTGTTAGAGTTCTGAAATTTTCACCACCAGAACTTTAGCTTTGTAAGTACTTTAGAACCATTTAGAACCATGGATTGCCCAAGCCTAGTGAGTCCCTTCAAGGCATGAGGGTTCTGTGTGGGAAGCTTGGCCCAATTCAATCGTTGGTAGGTGTTCAGGATGCTCTTTGATTGTAGGTGAACTATAAATCCCAGCAATTACAACTCCCAAATGTCAAGGTCTATTTTCCCCAAACTCCACCAGTGTTCACATTTGGGCATATTGAGTATTGGTGCCAAGTTTGGTCCAGATCCATCATTGTTTGAGTCCACAGTGCTCTCTGGATGTAGGGTAACTACAACTCCGAAACTCAAAGTCAAAGGTTTGGTCCAGATCCATCATTTTTGAGTCCACAGTGCTCTCTGGATGTAGGTGAACTACAACTCCCAAAACTCAAGGTCAGTGCCCACCAAACCCTTCCAGTATTTTCTGTTGGTCATGGGAGTTCTGTGTGCCAAGTTTGATTCAATTCCATCGTTGGTGGAGTTCAGAATGCTCTTTGATTGTAGGTGAACTATAAATCCCAGCAACTACAACTCCCAAATGTCAAGGTCTATTTTCCCCAAACTCCACCAGTGTTCACATTTGGGCATATTGAGTATTCGTGCCAATTTTAGTCCAGATCCATCATTGTTTGAGTCCACAGTGCTCTCTTGATGTAGGTGAACTACAACTCCCAAACTCAAGGTCAATGCCCACCAAACCCTTCCAGTATTTTCTGTTGGTCATGGGAGTTCTGTGTGCCAAGTTTGATTCATGTTTGCCTTTTGATTGTAGGTGAATTGTAAATCCCAGCAACTGCAACTCCCAAATGTCAAGGTCTATTTTCTCCAAACTCTACCAGTGTTCCTATCTAGGCATATTGAGTATATGTGCCAAGTTTGTTCCGCATCAATCACTGTTTTAGTCCACAGTGCTCTCTGGATGTAGGTGAACTACAACTCCCAAACTCAAAGTCAATGGATGGATCTATGGATGGTCAATGGATGGATCTATGATGGATCTGGACCAAACTCTACACAAATACTCAATATGCCAATGCCCCCAAGACCCAGCATTTCCTGTTGGTCATGGGAGTTCTGTGTGCCAAGATTGGTTCAATTCCATCGTTGGTGGAGTTCAGAATGCGCTTTGATTGTAGCTGAACTATAAATCCCAGCAACTACAACTCCCACGGGACAAAATCAATACCCTCCCCCAATCCCACCAGTATTCAAATTTGGGTGTATTGAGTATTTGTGCCAAATTTGGTCCAGTGAACTAAAATACGTCCTGCATATCAGATATTTACATTACGATTCATAACAGCAGCAAAATGACAGTTATGAAGTAGCAATGAAACTAATTTTATGGTTGGGGGTCACCATAACATGAGGAAGCGTATTAAGGGGTCGTGGCCAGGGGCGGCTCATCCATTAAGCGAAGTAAGCGGTCGCAGAACACTTTTTTTGCCAGGGGCACAGAGGCGCCTCTGTAAATGCCCCTCGACCGCCACTTGAGGAGCGCCCCCTCAGCTCACAACAGCCCTAGCAGTCCGGGGGGAGCCTTGGCTTTCTTGCCTCGCTGCTGGGCGATCCTCTTCCCAAAGGGGCTGGGCCCTTGAGCCTCGCCTAGCCCCTCTCGTTCCTGCTCCACCCAGCCACCGGGTGCGCAAGCAGAGCCGGTGCTCAATCGTTCTCCGCATTCGATCCCTTCCCCATGACCGGCTCCCTTTCCCGATCCCCGGGCGCTCCACCCGCCTCCTCTCCTCTCCCCAATCTGCGGCGGAACCGCCGCGTCTGGCCTGCTTCGGGTCCGGAGGCGTGTCTGAAGACTCCAGCGTGCGCACCAAAAGTCGCCTCTTCTCCTGACTTTCTCTTCAGCCATTGGGACCAAGAGAGAGAGAGAGAGAGAGAGCGCCCCTCCGGCTGGAGGTATCTCCCACCTCCGCTCCCTCCTTTGTTTTTGTGCCTACCTTCAGGAAAGGTGGACATCTCCACCTCTCTCTCTCTCTCTCTCTCTTGGTCCCAATGGCTGAGGAGAAAGTCAGGAGAAGAGGTGACTTTTGGTGCACACGCTGGGGTCTTCAGGTACGCCTCCGGACCCAAAGCGGGCCAGGCAAGGGAGCAAGTGTGGCAAGTGTAGTTACTGGGATGTATAGTTCACCTACAATCAAAGAGCATTCTGAACTCCACCAATGATGGAATTGAACCAAATATGGCACACAGAACTCCCACAACGAACAGAAAATATCTATCAAGTGATTGGTTGGGGGGGGGGGGCGCCAAAATACTGTTTGCTTACCGTTGAAAATTACCTAGGGCCGCCTCTGGTCATGGCATTAGAAAGGTTGAGAACCACTGCTCTAGAACATGGCCATATAGCCCGAAAAAACCTACAACAACCCAGTGATTCCGGCCATGAAAGCCTTCGACAATACACAATCTCCACATCAACACTGACAAAGAAACTAGAAGAATTACTGTTTACCCACAAGCATAAAGGAATCACATATATTAGAAACCAACACTTTCTCATTACTTTATTTTCCAGATTACCAGACTGAGCCACAGCAACGTGGCAAGGGATGGCTAGTATTGCTGTATTGCTCTTTGTATCTTGCAGGAAACAAAGTCAGAAAAGCGGGAGCTGGAGCTTTCCAAGCTCAGGCTGTTTAATTGCCTCGAGAGGCACCTTCGGCCTCCAATTCTCCAGTCATGCCTGCCTAAGTTAATAAGGCATTGGCCAGATTCCTTGCATAGGAGACGGGGGAAGGAGGGAGGGAGGGAGAGAAAGTTGCCATAGCTTCTTAAAGTTTCATAAATCAGAGCAGATGCCAGACTTGTCAGTGCCCATTTTCTGGTCCCTCCCCTTCTTTACTTAATAGCGACGACGGCACACACATATGCGCACACAAGGCATAGAGAGGGAGAACTACCTTTCCCCCCAAGCTCATTGCTGTCATGTGCCCCCCTCCTCCTCTCCCCACACAGGGAGAAGTCATTACGGGGAAAGATCGGCTTACCAGTTGTCTTCAGAGCAGCCGAGGGGCTGAGCCTGGTCATTAACACACACAGGAGAAGGAAACACACACTCTCGCTCACACATGCTCTGAACAGCAGCAGCAGCCCGAAAGGACTGGGATACTTCGGATACATCACATCGGCGCATCTGTTAGCTGTTAGCACTTGGCCCAGGAATTCCACCTCTAGGGCAGCCGGGTCGAATTGGGTGATCATGTTGGCCAGCTACCTATTATTGGTGGTGCTCTACTTGGAATCCCCAGCCGTAGCCCAACCTGAGGACCAGGTAAGCCAAGCATGAGACTCGGTCTGGATCCATCTCTGTAGTCCTTGTCCACTTCTAGCAGTCAAGGAAATGTTTGGGAGGAGACGTTCTGCATTTTGAGAAGATCCATCACTTCTCAAAAATATATGGTCGGGAGGAGAAGTTCTGCATTTTTGAGAAGATCCATCACTTCTCAAAAATATATGGTCAGGAGGGGAAGTTCTGCATTTTGAGAAGATCCATCACTTCTCAAAAATATATGGTTGGAAGGAGAAGTTCTGCATTTTTGAGAAGATTCACCACTTCTCAAAAATATATGGTCAGGAGGAGAAGTTCTGCATTTTGAGAAGATCCATCACTTCTCAAAAATATATGGTTGGGAGGAGAAGTTCTGCATTTTTGAAAAGATCCATCACTTCTCAAATATATATGGTCAGGAGGAGAAGTTCTGCATTTTTGAGAAGATTCACCACTTCTCAAAAATATATGGTTGGGAGAAGTTCTGCATTTTGAGAAGATCCATCACTAATATATGGTTGGGAGGAGAAGTTCTGCATTTTGAGAAGATCCATCACTTCTCAAAAATATATGGTCAGGAGGAGAAGTTCTGTATTTTGAGAAGATCCATCACTTCTCAAAAATATATGGTTGGGAGGAGAAGTTCTGCATTTTTGAAAAGATCCATCACTTCTCAAATATATATGTTCAGGAGGAGAAGTTCTGCATTTTTGAGAAGATCCATCACTTCTCAAAATATATATAGTCGGGAGGAGAAGTTCTGCATTTTGAGAAGATCCATCACTTCTCAAAAATATATGGTCGGGAGGAGAAGTTCTGCATTTTGAGAAGATCCATCACTTCTCAAAAATATATGGTCGGGAGAAGTTCTGCATTATTGAGAAGATCCATCACTTCTCAAAAATATATGGTCGGGAGGAGAAGTTCTGCATTTTTGAGAAGTTCCATTACTTCTCAAAAAATATGGCTAAGGGTAGTGGCAATAGAGAATTGGTGTTAGGAACGTCATACCATCGGAAGTGTAGGGTGAAGAGTTGTGTTGTGCTTTCGGCAACATTGAACCTTTCTGATGTGCATGTTGAATTGGGAGGCGATTTCGAAAAGGTAATTGTTGGCCCCGTTGTTGCATTGCGTACTTGGGGAACTTTGTCAGGAAAATGTGTGTGCTTGGAGTTCTTGGTTACTAGGATTTGTTGTTGTCTGGTTTGGGAAACTTCCACATGTTTGGAATCATGCTGAACTCACTCGCCAGTATCCGAAATGTCAGACAGTAGCTGTATTTAGAATTTATTAGGTTCCATTCAGACTAAAAGAATCCTCTGAAGTTGGATGCTTGATCCGTTCGAGGGATGCTGCTGTTTGAGAACTGAATGTGTTGCTTGAAATCCGCAAATCCTCTGCATTTATCTATGTTGTCCACACTGTGCAACTTGAATGCTCTCTCTCTTTAAACAAATACAATTTCAGAGATCCATTTTGAGGTGGCTGGCAATCATGCAAAACAACGGAATTGCCCTAATGATTGCCATAAACAGTGCCAGCAGTTTCTTCTTTTCTGTTATAACCCTGTCTTAACCAACTGTAACATACATTTTTCTCTCCGCTTGTAAACTATCACCAGACAAAGGTCTGCTGGCATGCAGAATGGCTACTTGGAAAAGTACTTTCTTACAGAGAAATTGTGAAGGTTTACCTCCTGTTATTTGTTTCCACAAGGTTTATAGGGCCCCCGCCTCCAAGCCCACAAAGACAGCCCCTCCTAATGCTGCGTCCCACATGTTGTGGTGACCCCCAACCATAACATTATTTTCGTTGCTACTTCATAACCGTAATTTTGCTACTGTTACGAATTGTAATGCTAATATCTGATATGCAGGATGTATTTTCATTCACTGGACCAAATTTGGCACAAATACCCCATATTGGAGTTGTGTGTGTGTGTGTGTGTGTGGGGTGGGGGGGGTTGATTTTGTCATTTGGAAGTTGTAGTTGCTTGGATTTATAGATTCACTTACAATCAAAGAGCATTCTGAACTCCACCAATGATAGAATTGAACCAAACTTGGCACACAGAACTCCCATGACAAACTGATTGCGTGTGCAAGTGCGATACACCTCCCACAGCCAACCCAAGAAGTACACTCACACATGATGTGGGATGAACAATGGCCACAACTCATTTATTGATAACAGGAACAAGGGTTGGCAGCCAAGCATGGGTCCTGGATCATGATCGGGCAGCCCAATACTGCCCGATCCCGCACACACCAGGGTGCCACCGGCACAATACCGGGCAAACGCAACTCGGCACCCCTGGGACCACCGGGCGTCCCCCCTAACCGCTAGGGGGGATACCAAACCAGATCCAGGGCCCATGCCCCACGCCAACAAGGAGTTGTGACAAGGAGCATAAAACAAACAAGTAACTGTTAACAGGTAACCATGACAAGGTAAACACCAACAAAATTAACTGCCAATGAAAACATAAACCGAATGCAGGGTGGGTGGGATGGATCAGCTGTTGCAGGCCGAGTGCCTTCTGGGGAGCCTTGGGCAGCCTTATGAAGACTGCCCACAAGGAAGGAGAGGCCAGCTACGGCCTCACCCACGGTGGGCATGGTCAGTTGGCCATTGGCCCATTGACCCGCGGGTGGGAATCCTTCCCGCCATCAGAGGGGGCTTCTGGGAGGAAGAAGCCCCCCTCAGGCAAGAATGGCGGTGGGGGACGCCCTGCACCGCAACTTCTTTGGCCCGGGAACTCGTGTGACCAACAGAAAATACTGGAAGGGTTTGGTGGGCATTGACCTAGAGTTTTGGAGTTGTAGTTCACCTACATCCAGAGAGCACTGTGGACTCAAACAATGATGGATCTGGACCAAACTTGGCACGAATACTCAATATGCCCAAATGTGAACAATGGTGTAGTTTGGGGAAAATAGACCTTGACATTTGGGAGTTGTAGTTGCTGGTCTTCAGACCGGAGTAATCTCTGGGGTTGGTAGGGGGATAAGCGGGCCCTTAGGTACGCCGGCCCCAGACCATATAAGGCCTTAAAGGTTAGTACCAGCACCTTGAAAGTGATCCGGTACTCAATCGGAAGCCAGTGCAGCTGTTGTAGAAAACACTTGGAAGAACAAAGGTTGGACACCACTGATGTAGAATGATGTAGATTAGTGGTTCTCAACCTTCCTAATGCCACGACCCCTTAGTACAGTTCCTCATGTTGTGGTGACCCCCAGCCATAAATTTATTTTTGTTGCTACTTCATAACTGTAATTTTGCTACTGTTATGAATTGTAATGTAAATATCTGACTGGACCAAATTTGGCACAAATACCCAAAATTTGAATACTGGTGGAGTTGGGGGTGATTGATTTTGTCATTTGGTAATGCTGGAGTTGCTGGGATTTATAGTTCACCTTAAATCAAAGAGCCTTCTGAACTCCATCAATGATGGAATTGAATCAAACATGGCACACAGAATTCCCATGACCAAGAGAAAATATTGGGAAGGTCTGGTGGACATTGACCTTGAGTTTTTGGAGTTGTAGTTCACCTATATCCAGACTGTGGACTCAAGCAATGATGGATCTGGATCAAACTTGGCACAAATACTCAATATGCCCAAATGTGAACACTGGTAGAGTTTGGAGAAAATAGACCTTGCCATTTGGGAGTTGTAGTTGTTGGGATTTATAGTTCACCCACAATGAAATAGCATTCTGAACCCCACCAATGATAGAATTGGACCAAACTTTCCACACAGAACCCCCATGACCAACAGAAAATACTATGTTTTCTGATGGTCTTTGGTGACCCCTCTGACACCTCCTTGCGATCCCCGCATTTCTCAAGTTGCTCCTGACATGACCAAAAAAAAAAAAAAACTGATGTAGAATGTTGGACACCACTGATGTAGACTTGGGTCCATCCAGTGTCTTCCCTATGTGGCTCACCAGACAGGAACTGAACGTGGGATCTTTTGTCTTGCAATGCATGATCTTTCTTCATTGAGTGATGGTTGGGGAAATCTGCTACGGAATCCATCAGCATTAGATTTTCCATGATTCAAAACGATCTTGACAGATTAGAGAGATGGGCCAAAACTAACAAAATGAAGTTCAACAGTGACAAATGCAAGATACTCCACTTTGGCAGAAAAAATGAAATGCAAAGATACAGAATGGGGGACGCCTGGCTCGAGAGCAGTACGTGTGAAAAAGATCTTGGAGTCCTCGTGGACAACAAGTTAAACATGAGCCAACAATGTGATGTGGCGGCAAAAAAAGCCAATGGGATTTTGGCCTGCATCAAGAGGAGCATAGTGTAGATCTAGGGAAGTAATGCTACCCCTCTATTCTGCTTTGGTTAGACCACACCTGGAATATTGTGTCCAATTCTGGGCACCACAATTCAAGAGAGATATACAAGCTGGAATGTGTCCAGAGGAGGGCGACTAAAATGATCAAGGGTCTGGAGAACAAGCCCTATGAGGAGCGGCTTAAGGAGCTGGGCATGTTTAGCTGGAAGAAGAGAAGGCTGAGAGGAGATATGATAGCCATGTATAAATATGTGAGAGGAAGCCACAGGGAGGAGGGAGCAAGCTTGTTTTCTGCTTCCTTGGAGACTAGGACGCGGAACAATGGCTTCAAACTACAAGAGAGGAGATTCCATCTGAACATGAGGAAGAACTTCCTGACTGTGAGAGCAATTCAGCAGTGGAACTCTCTGCCCCGGAGTGTGGTGGAGGCTCCTTCTTTGGAAGCTTTTAAACAGAGGCTGGATGGCCATCTGTCAGGGGTGATTTGAATGCAATATTCCTGCTTCTTGGCAGGGGGTTGGACTGGATGGCCCATGAGGTCTCTTCCAACTCTTTGATTCTATGATTCTATGATTCTATGTCACAGTAGAGTCTGTGTCTAGGTGGAAATGATCCCCCACTCATGAAATGGACAACTACGTCTGTTGGAAATATTTCATGACTTTGGAAAACCTGGATGATGTCGGAGCAAGAGATGCAATTGCAAGGAGCACCTTTTTGTGCTCACTAATGCACAACAGGAGTGGTTGTGTGTTCTGATGCATGGTAGCAAAAGGCATGCCGTTTTGCAATTGTTTTCCATTCAGCATGAAAAAGGAACCCCCAAAAGAGCGCTCTGCTGGATGTGGAAGCAGATGAGAGTGACCTTCTGAAAGACCTGCGGAGGAGGGACTCCATTTGATTCACGCAACCGCTAGTTGTCCTTCCCCAAGGCTCACCTGGCGCTGGCTACAGAGAGTCTGTGGCAGCTCATATGGAAAGTATTTCTGCCCTTGCCAAGTGCACATGTGGTCTTGAGAAAACACATTAAGCTCAAAACCAGAATGGCAACGGAGTGTTTGCGTGCCAGTTCTCCCAATTTAGCCCGTGAAAGCAGTGGGATCACATCCTGTATAGAAAGCATCCAGAATCATAGAATCCTAGAATCATAGAATCAAAGAGTTGGAAGAGACCTCATGGGCCATCCAGTCCAACCCCATTCTGCCAAGAAGCAGGAACATCGCATTCAAATAACCCCTGACAGATGGCCATCCAGCCTCTGTTTAAAAGCTTCCAAAGAAGGAGCCTCCACCACACTCCGGGGCAGAGAGTTCCACTGCTGAACGGCTCTCACAGTCAGGAAGTTCTTCCTCATGTTCAGATGGAATCTCCTCTCTTGTAGTTTGAAGCCATTGTTCCGTCCTAGTCTCCAAGGAAGCAGAAAACAAGCTTGCTCCCTCCTCCCTGTGGCTTCCTCTCACATATTTATACATGGCTATCATAGCTCCTCTCAGCCTTCTCTTCTTCAGGCTAAACATGCCCAGCTCCTTAAGCCGCTCCTCATAGGGCTTGTTCTCCAGACCCTTGATCATTTTAGTCGCCCTCCTCTGGACACATTCCAGCTTGTCAATATCTCTCTTGAATTGTGGTGCCCAGAATTGGACACAATATTCCAGGTGTGGTCCAACCAAAGCGGAATAGAGCATGGGGAGCATGACTTCCCTAGATGTAGACACTATGCTCCTATTGACACTATGCTCCATTGTTCCATTGCGTCCTAGTCTTCAGGGCAGAAGAAAACAAATTTGCTCCCTCCTTCCTATGACTTCCTCTTACATATTATACATGGCCCTCATCATGTGTCCTCTCAGCCTTCTCTTCTTCAGGCTAAACATGCCCAGCTTCTTAAGCTGCTCCTCATAGGGCTTGTTCTCCAGACCCTTGATCATTTTAGTCGCACTCCTCTGGACACATTCCAGCTTGTCAATATCTTTCTTGAATTTTGGTGCCCAGAACTGGACACAATATTCCAGGTGTGGTCTAACCAAAGCGGAATAGAGGGGTAGCATTACTTCCCTAGATCTAGACACTATGCTCCTATTGATGCAGGCCAAAATCCCATTGGCTTTTTTTGCCGCCACATCACATTGTTGGCTCATGTTGCCATAATCCACTTTTGTGGGTTTCCATGGCCAAGGAAGGAATTGAATCTTTTTCTCCAGAATCATAACCTAGCTTTCAGACCACTACTCCACTCTGGATCTCTTTAGATCAGTGTTTCTCAACCTTCCTAATGCCGCAACCCCTTAATACAGTTCCTCAGGTTGTGGTGACCCCCTAACCATAACATTATTTTTCTTGAACTGCAACAGCTTAATGTTATGAAGCTGGAATGTGTCCAGAGGAGGGCGACTAAAATGATCAAGGGTCTGGAGAACAAGCCCTATGAGGAGCAGCTTAGGGAACTGGGCATGTTTAGCCTGAAGAAGAGAAGGCTGAGAGGAGATATGATAGCCATGTATAAATATGTGAGAGGAAGCCACAGGGAGGAGGGAGCAAGCTTGTTTTCTGCTTCCTTGGAGACTAGGACGAGGAACAATGGCTTCAAACTACAAGAGAGGAGATTCCATCTGAACATGAGGAAGAACTTCCTGACTGTGAGAGCCGTTCAGCAGTGGAACTCTCTGCCCCGGAGTGTGGTGGAGGCTCCTTCTTTGGAAGTTTTTAAGCAGAGGCTGGATGGCCATCTGTCAGGGGTGATTTGAATGCAATATTCCTGCTTCTTGGCAGAATGGGGTTGGACTGGATGGCCCATGAGGTCTCTTCCAACTCTTTGATTCTATGATTCTATGATTCTCGGTGGTGACCAGGGGAGCATTGTTTACCAAGTATATGTACTGTGATCCACCCTGAGTCCCCTTCAGGGTGAGAAGGGCGGAATATAAATAAAGTGTTGTTGTTGTTGTTGTTGTTGTTGTTATTGGTACTGTTATGAATTGTAATGTAAACATCTGATATGCAGGATGTATTTCCATTCACTGGACCAAATTTGGCACAAATATCCCATACACCCAAATTTGAATACTGGTGGGATGGGGGGGGGGGGATTGATTTTGTCATTTGGGAGTTGTAGTTGCTGGGATTTATAGTTCACCCACAATCAAAGAGCGTTCTGAACTCCACCAGTGATGGAATTGAACCAAACTTGGCACACAGAACACAGAAAATACTGGAAGGGTTTGGTGGGCATTGACCTTGAGTTTTGGAATTGTAGTTCACCTACATCCACGAGAGCACTGTGGACTCAGACAGTGATGGATGTGGACCAAACTTGGCACAAATCCTCCGATACACCCAAATTTGAATACTACTGAGGTTGGGGGAGGATTGATTTTGTCATTTGGAAGTTGTAATTGCTGGGATTTATAGTTCACCTACAATCAAAGAGCATTCTGAACCCACCAACGATGGAATTGGGCCAAACCTCCCACACAGAACCCCCATACTCAAAAAAATTGTGATTTTGTCATTTGGGAGTTGTAGTTGATGGGATTTATAGTTCACCTACAATCAAAGAGCATTCTGAACTCCACCAATGATGGAATTGAACCAAACTTGGCACACAGAACTCCCATGACCAACAGAAAATACTGGAAGGGTTTGGTGGCATTGACCTTGAGTTGGGGACTTGTAGTTCACCTACATCCAGAGAGTACTGTGGACTCAAACAATGATGGATCTGGACCAAACTTGGCACAAATACTCAATATGCTCAAATGTGAACACTGGTGGAGTTTGGGGAAAATAGTCCTTGACATTTGGGAGTTGTAGTTGCTGGGATTTATAGTTCACCTACAATCAAAGAACATTCTGAACCCCACCAATGATGGAATTGAACCAAACTTGGCACACAGAACTCCCATGACCAACAGAAAATACTGGAAGGGTTTGGTGGGCATTGACCTTGAGTTTGGGAGTTGTAGTTCACCTACATCCAGAGAGCACTGTGGACTCAAACAATGATGGATCTGGACCACACTTGGCATGAATACTCAATATGCCCAAATGTGAACACTGGTGGAGTTTGGGGAAAATAGGCTTGACATTTGGGAGTTGTAGTTGCTGGGATTTATAGTTCACCTACAATCAAAGAGCATTCTGAACCCCACCAATGATAGAATTGGGCCAAACTTCCCACACAGAACCCCCATGACCAACAGAAAATACTGTGTTTTCTTATGGTCTTTGGCAACCCCTCTGACACCCCCTCCAGGGGTCCAAACCCCCTGGTTGAGAAACACTGCCTTACGATTATATTTGTTGTCTTCCTCTGATCCATTTGGAAATACTTTCCCCAAAGTTATGGGTATGCTGTGGCCGGGGAGGCTAATGAGCCATACAAAGGGCTTTCAAGCCTTGTAAAAAAATTTAATTAAAGGCCAGGAAATTCTTGTGAAACTGTGGCCTAGTGTTTACATACTCCCCCTCACAATGTTTTTTGAAATATGATGTGTTTATTTATTTATTTTTAAAATGATTATTGGCATCCGTAGCAAACATCCTTTCCTTTAGGTTGTTGTGAGTTTTCTACGCTGTATGACTATGTTCATGAAGCATTCTCTCCTGACATTTCACCCACATCTATGACAGGCATCTTCAGAGGTTGTAAGATTTTGGAGAAGCCTCACAACCTCTGAGGATGCCTGCCACAGATGTGGGTGAAACATCAAGAGAGAATGCTTCTTGAACACGGCCATACAGCCTAGAAAATTCACAGCAACCTAGCGATTCTGGTCATGAAAGCCTTCAACAACACATCACCCTTTCCTCCTTTCTTTTCTCTCATTTCCTTTTTTTGCCACATCATTCCTTTGAGCCCACGCAGCTCTTGAGATGCACAAAGTTTGGATGTGTCTTCCTGCATGGCAAACTGGGATAGCAGTTAGTTAAATAGAACTTGAGTTTTAAGGAACGTAAAGAAGGCTAGTGTTGCCTTAGTTCAAAATATAATTCAGCCAAGAGTGTGTAAAGCAAGTAACATGTTTGTGGATGTGAAACATTGATAGTTTATTCAGAAAAGTTAACCAAGTAAATGATACTGACTGTAAGCCTCAAGATTGCAACAAAACACAAATGTAACCACAAGCGTTGCAGCCAGAAGTTATAAATAAACTGTGTTACTTCGTTATACACAAGAGTGTTTCATTGCCTGTGATATCAAGTGCAAAGGTTCAACAGCACACAGAAAGTCCCAGCCAATATAAAAGAAGAAACTGAATCAGTATAAGGTAGCGAAGAGGTTTTTAAAGAGGAAATAGTATCTCTCCCTCGCTAAAAATATGCTTCCTGGACATCTAGTTGAGTCTCCTTTTTTGGAGAGGAGGGATAGTCATTTTTAGGGAGGGTTTGGATGGTGTCTTCCAGTATGGCAAACTGAGATTGGACTGGGTGGCCCTTGAGGTCTCTTCCAGCTCTGTGACTTCTCAGAGAAGTGAATGCCATTGATCTGCTTGAGGTCCAATCATGAAGAGGCATTGAAGAGTGGAGTAATATGCTTCCTGGGCATCTGGTTGCGTCTCCTTTTTTTTGGAGAAGTGGGGTGGTCATATCTAGGGAGGTTTTGGATGGTGTCTTCCTGCGTGGCAAACTGAGATTGGACCGGGTGGCCCTTGAGGTCTCTTCCAGCTCTGTGACTTGTCAGAGAGGAGAATGCCATTGATCTGCTTGGAGTTCGACCATGAAGAGGCATTGAAGAGTGGAATAATATGCTTCCTGGGCATCTGGTTGCTTCTCCTTTTTTTTTGGAGAGGTGGGATGGTCATATCTAGGGAGGTTTTGGATGGTATCTTCCTGCTTCTCTTCCAGTCCAATCCCAGAGAAGGGAATGCCATTGATCTACTTGAGGTCCAACCATGAAAGGAAAATAGGATTCTTGTTATTTTGTGTTTCCAGTCCTTTTCGACCCATTAGGTTCTTGGTGAGATTTCTTCACAAAAGGTTCACTGTTGCCTTCTTCTCTTCTTCTGACTCTTAGAATCATAGAATCAAAGAGTTGGAAGAGACCTCATGGGCCATCCAGTCCAACCCCATTCTGCCAAGAAGCAGGAATATTGCATTCAAATCACCCCTGACAGATGGCCATCCAGGCTCTGTTTAAAAGCTTCCAAAGAAGGAGCCTCCACCACACTCTGGGGCAGAGAGTTCCACTGCTGAACGGCTCTCACAGTCAGGAAGTTCTTCCTCGTGTTCAGATGGAATCTCCTCTCTTGTAGTTTGAAGCCATTGTTTCGTGTCCTAGTCTCCAAGGAAGCAGTAAACAAGCTTGCTCCCTCCTCCCTGTGGCTTCCTCTCACATATTTATACATGGCTATCATATCTCCTCTCAGCCTTCTCTTCGTCAGGCTAAACATGCCCAGCTCCTTAAGCCGCTCCTCATAGGGCTTGTTCTCCAGACCCTTGATCATTTTAGTTGCCCTCCTCTGGACACATTCCAACTTGTCAATATCTCTCTTGAATTGTGGTGCCCAGAATTGGACACAATATTCCAGGTGTGGTCTAACCAAAGCAGAATAGAGGGGTAGCATTACTTCCTTAGATCTAGACACTATGCTCCTATTGATGCAGGCCAAAATCCCATTGGCTTTTTTTGCCGCCACATCACATTGTTGGCTCATGTTTAACTTGTTGTCCACGAGGACTCCAAGATCTTTTTCACACGTACTTCTCTCGAGCCAGGCATCCCCCATTCTGTATCTTTGCATTTCGTTTTTCCTGCCAAAGTGGAGTATCTTGCATTTGTCCCTGTTGAACTTCATTTTGTTAGTTTTGGCTGATCTTGAGGATAAAACAACAGCCCCCTTTTGAGCTGATACCTCTCTGTCTGCAGAAGTATATCTAAATGCAATCAACAATACTAAAGTAAGGCTGATAGGTAGATATTCTGGAATGACCCATAGAGGTTGTTAGAGGGGAGGTATTCTTGGGGCAGCTGCCCAGACGGTTAAATTAGTCTGCCAATTAAGTTAATTAGCCAACTGAAGGTGGTGTTCTTTGTCAGTTCTCATTCCCATTTATATGCTTATGGACGCTGAAGAATTACGCGGGGGACTACATGCATGAAGTATCCTAACAAGATTACGTTGAGTGAGAATGGAATCCTGATTACGAAGAGAGCAAGCGTGGATCTGAATATATATCGTCCCATCAACTATTTTCAATCCCCACTTATTAAGTCCAGTATAGGAAAAGTGAACAGAGGGATCCTGTGGGATAGTGACATTCTTGTCTGTTGGGATGCACAATAATAGTGTAAAGCCCATTTTTTTTCCATTTGTGGAACTCGTAGTACTTCATACCTTGTTTTCCATAGCAGTCCCTCTCATTTAGATTTCTGTATCCCCCCCCCCCCCCAAAGTTTTTGCAATATTCTCCCTTTTTCCTGATGGCATTCGCTGTTGCAAATGAGATGTTTGGCAGAAGTATTTGTTTATATATATATACACACACACAAACACACACACACTAGCGGTACCCGCACCGTGTTGCTGTGGTCAACCTTCCCTCTTTCTCTCCTTTTTGCCCTCCATCCTTTGCTCCCTCTTTCCTTCCTTCCTTCCCTTTCCTTCTTTCCTTCTCTCCTTCGTTCCTTCTCTACCTCTTTCCTTCCTTCCCCCTATTTCTTTTCCTTCCTTTTTCTCTCCTTTTTTCCTTCACTTTTTCCTTCCATCCTTCCCTCTCTTTCCTTCTTTCCTTCTTCCTTCTTTCCTTCTTCCTTCTCTCCTCTTTCCTTCCTCCCCTTTCTTTTCCTTCCTTTTCTCTCCTTTTTTCCTTCTCTACCTCTTTCCTTTTCCTTCACTTTTCCTTTCCTTCCTTCTCTCTTTACTTCTTTCCTTCCCTCCTTTCTCTCCTTCTTTCCCTCCTTCCTTTGCTCCCTTTCCTTCCTTCCTTCCCTTTTCTTCTTTCCTTCTCACTTTCCTTCTTTCCCCCTTTTTCTTTTCCTTTCTTTTCTCTCCTTTCTTCCTTCTCTACCTCTTTCCTTTCTTCCTTTTTTATTTTCCCTCCTCTCTCTTTCTTCTTTCCTTCCCTCCTTCTTTCTCTCCTTTCTTTCCTCCTTCCTTCTCCCTTTCCTTCCTTCCTTCCTTCCTTCCTTCCTCTTCCTTCCTTCCTTTCCTTCCTTCCCTTTTCCTTCTTCCTTCTCCTTCCTTTCTTCTCTCCTCTTTCCTTCCTTCCCCCTTTCTTTTCCTTCCTCTTCCTCTCCTTCTTCCTCTCCTAGCTATTTCCTTCCTTCCCTTTTCTTCTTCTCTCCTTTCTTCCTTCTTTACCTCTTTCCTTCCTCCTCCCCTTTTTTCTTTTCCTTCCCTTTTCTGTCCTTTCTTCCTTCTCTACCTTTTCCTTCTTCCTTCCCTTTTTCCTTCCTTTCTTCCATCCTTCCTTCTCTCTCTCCTTCTTTCCTTCCCTCCCTCTTTCCATCCCTTGTTTTCCTTTCCTTTTCTTCTTCCTTCCTTCTCTACCTCCTTCCTTTCTTCCCCCTTTTCTTTTTCTTCCTCTTCCTCTCCTTTCTTCCTTTTTTACCTATTTCCTTCCTTCCCCCTTTTTCCTTCTTTTTTTCCTTTCTTCCTTCTTCCTCTTTCTTTCTTCCTTCTTTTCCCTTCCATCCTTCCCTCTCTCTTTCCTTCTTTCTCTCCTCTTTCCCTCCTTCCTTTCTCCCTCTTTCCTTCCTCCCCTTTCTTCTTTCCTTCTCTCCTTCCCTTCTCTCCTCTTCCTTCCTTCCTTTTTCTTTCTTCCTTTTCTGTCCTTTCTTCCTTCTCTACCTTTCCTTTCTTCCTTCACTTTTTCCTTCCTTCCATCCTTCCTTCTCTCTCTCCTTCTTTCCTTCCCTCCTCTTTCCATCCCTTGTTTTCCTTTCCTTTTCTTCTTCCTTCCTTCTCTACCTCTTTCCTTCCTTTTCCCCATTTTCTTTCCCTTCCCTTTTCTGTCTTTCTTTCCTTCTCTACCTCTTTCCTTTCTTCCTTCGCTTTCTCCTTCTATCCTTCCTCCTTTCTTTCTTTCCTTCCCTCTCTCTTTCTGTCCCTTGTTTTCCTTTCCTTTTCTTCTTCCTTCCTTCTCTACCTCTTTCCTTCCTTTTCCCCATTTTCTTTCCCTTCCCTTTTCTGTCTTTCTTTCCTTCTCTACCTCTTTCCTTTCTTCCTTCGCTTTCTCCTTCTATCCTTCCTCCTTTCTTTCTTTCCTTCCCTCTCTCTTTCTGTCCCTTGTTTTCCTTTCCTTTTCTTCTTCCTTCCTTCTCTACCTCTTTCCTTCCTTTTCCCCATTTTCTTTCCCTTCCCTTTTCTGTCTTTCTTTCCTTCTCTACCTCTTTCCTTTCTTCCTTCGCTTTCTCCTTCTATCCTTCCTCCTTTCTTTCTTTCCTTCCCTCTCTCTTTCTGTCCCTTGTTTTCCTTTCCTTTTCTTCTTTTTTCCTTCTCTACCTCTTTCCTTCCTTCCCCCTTTTTCTTTTTATTTCTCTTTCTCTCCTTTCTTTCTTCTCTATCTCTTCCTTCCTTTGGCTCTTTGCTTCCATTCTTCCTTCCCTCTTTCCTTCCTTCCTTCCTTCTTTCTATCTTTCTCTCTTTCTTTCTTTCGTTCCCTCTCTCTCTCTCTCTGTCTTTCTCTCTCAACTTCATTCCCTCCCTCTTCCTTACCTTTTAAAATGTATCTTCATTTAGCTTTTTGGGTGTTTGAGTCCTTTCCGCTGTTTTTTTTGGGGGGGGGGGAGGTATGAGTGATGGTCACTTGTTGGCCTGATATGTGTATTGTGTCCAAATTTGGGGTCAATTCGTCCAGTGGTTTTTGAGTTATGTTAATCCCACAAACGAACATTACATTTTTATTTATATAGATATTTCAGGGGGGGGAAAGTGTTATGCTCCGTTGCTGTGGGTTATTGGGGTATGAAACAGCTGGATGTGGTCGCAGATGACACACGATTAAACGTTGTCGAAAGATTTATGCCGAAGAATAACACTGCTGTGGAGATTTGAGGGGATTGAGGCCAGGCTTGGAAGGCAAGTAGTGACCGCAAATTCCAGCATCCCTGTTGCGTCTATCACCCACCACTTCGCCATCCATCAGAGGATGTGGTTGGGAGTGACACATGCCGAGGGCTGTGCAAAGATTTTCTCACTCGCTGTGATAAAGTTGGGTTACAGCAAGTGAGCTAGAAGATAAATCAGGCCACCCGGACCAGTGCTGTTAACGCGCTTTGGTAGGAGGTGATCCGTGGGGAAGATCCTTTAAGGGGGAGATTCCAGGTATTGAACTTGTAGCTGATTTGTATGCAAAACAAATGGATAGATGCGGGGAATGCTGTGGATGTAGCGTACCTGGATTTCAGGAAGGCCTTCAACAAGGTCCCCCATGACCTTCTGGCAAGGAAACTAGTCCAATGTGGGCGAGGCAAAACTACAGTGAGGTGGATCTGGAATTGGTTAGATGGACGAACCCAGAGGGTGATTCCCCCCAAGGCTTCCTCTTCATCCTGGAAAGAAGTGACAAGTGGAGTGCCATCAGCAGGGTTCCGTCCTGGGCCCGGTCCTGTTCAACATCTTTATTAATGACTTAGATGAAGGGCTAGAAGGCAGGATCATCAAGTTTGCAGACGACACCAAATTGGGAGGGATAGCCAATACTCCAGAGGACAGGAGCAGGGTTCAAAACGATCTTGACAGATTAGAGAGATGGGCCAAAACTAACAAAATGAAGTTCAACAGTGACAAATGCAAGATACTCCACTTGGCAGAAAAAATGAAATGCAAAGATACAGAATGGGGACAATGCCTGGCTCGAGAGCAGTACGTGTGAAAAAGATCTTGGAGTCCTCGTGGACAACAAGTTAAACATGAGCCAACAATGTGATGTGGCGGCAAAAAAAGCCAGTGGGATTTTGGCCTGCATCAATAGGAGCATAGTGTCTAGATCTAAGGAAGTAATGCTCCCCATGCTCTATTCTGCTTTGGTTAGACCACACCTGGAATATTGTGTCCAATTCTGGGCACCACAATTCAAGAGAGATATTGACAAGCTGGAATGTGTCCAGAGGAGGGCGACTAAAATGATCAAGGGTCTGGAGAACAAGCCCTATGAGGAGCGGCTTAAGGAGCTGGGCATGTTTAGCCTGAAGAAGAGAAGGCTGAGAGGAGATACGATAGCCATGTATAAATATTAGGCCTGTGCGGTTTCGTTCGTTAATTTCGTTATTCGTAAAACATTCGTTATTTTTAGCATTTACGAAGCGATATCAAAACATTTTTTCAAACCCGGAAGGGTTTTAAAATAACGAAGCGGCATCCCCCATCCTTTTAACGAGCTTCCGCCCGTTTCGGAAATTGGATGGAGGATGCTGGTGCCTGGGAGCCAATCCGGCGCTCCCAAGCACCGTGGCTGATTTTGATTGGCCGGCAAGGCCTTTAAAAGCGGCTCCGCGTGGCCGCAGAGCTCTGTTGCGCGGAGGCGAGGGAGGAGAGAGGTCCGGGAGGGCTGCTTGCTGCTTTGGGTTGGCTATTGCTAAGGCTTGGGTAGGAAGACTTGCATTGGGTTGGCTCTTGGAAAAGACTCTTCTGTTGGTGTTTGCTCTGTCTTTTGGCTGTGTTAGCTGGCTGTTCATCAGGGCCAGTTTTGGGTTAATTTTGCATTTTTCAATATTTTTAAAAAATACCTGCCTTTTATTCTTAAAAAAAATACAAAAAATATTCTAAAAAAGAAAAGACTCTTCTGTTGGTGTGTGCCTCATTTGCCCTGTCTCCTGCCTGTGTTTGGTCCACATCAGGGCCAGTTTTTGGTTAATTTTCCATTTTTGAATATTTTCTAAAAATACCTGCCTTTTATTCTTAAAAAATACCAAAAATATTCTAAAAAAGAAAAGACTCTTCTGTTGGTGTGTGCTCGATTGCCCTGTCTCCTGCCTGTGTTAGGTCTACATCAGGGCCAGTTTTTGGTTAATTTTCCATTTCTGAATATTTTCTAAAAATACCTGCCTTTTATTCTTAAAAAAAATACAAAAAATATTCTAAAAAAGAAAAGACTCTTCTGTTGGTGTGTGCTCTCGTTTGCCCTGTCTCGTGGCTGTGTTTGGTCCACATCAGGGCCAGTTTTTGGTTAATTTTCCATTTTTGAATATTTTCTAAAAATACCTGTCTTTTATTGTTAAAAAATACAAAATATTCGATTTAACGAATCGATTCGTTATTATCTTAATATCGAATCGAATCGTATTTGATAACGATGCTTCAAAAGCCGTTCCGCGCATGCGCGATCGCGGCCGCCATTTAACGAATCGATTCGTTATTATATCAATACCGAATCGCATTTAATAACGACTCTTCGAAAGCCGCTTCGCGCACGTGCGATCGCGCCCACCATTTTAACGAATCGATTCGTTATATCCTTAATGAATCGACCCTCGCGCTAATAACGAAACTTCGGAAGCGGTTTTGCGCACGCGCGGGGCCCGCCATCTTAACGAAACATTTCGTTAATATTTACGAAAATTTCGTAAATATTAACGGATTGTAGGGGAAAATTTTGTAATTATTTTAAATATCGAAACAAAAAAACACCCCAATTACAAATCGATTTTAGAACCAAATTTTTTCTTGATCAACCAGGCCTAATAAATATGTGAGAGGAAGCCACAGGGAGGAGGGAGCAAGCTTGTTTTCTGCTTCCTTGGAGACCAGGACGAAGAGCAATGGCTTCAAACTACAAGAAAGGAGATTCCATCTGAACATGGGGAAGAACTTCCTGACGGTGAGAGCCGTTCAGCAGTGGAACTCTCTGCCCCGATGCTGTTTAAAAGCTTCTTTGGAAGCTTTTAAGCAGAGGCTGGATGGCCATCTGTCAGGGGTGATTTGAATGCACTATTCCTGCTTCTTGGCAGAATGGGGCTGGACTGGATGGCCCAGGAGAGGTCTCTTCCAACTCTTTGATTCTATGATTCTATGATTCTATCTATCATCTATCTATCTATCTATCTATCTATCTATCTATCTATCTATCTGTGTGTGTGTGTCTGTATGTATGTATGTGTGCAAGTGTATATGAGTGTATGTGTATATGTATATATAGTTTATTTGGGGGGGGTTAAGTCTATTCTGCTGGGTTTTTTGTGTGTTTTTAGGGGTGATGGGGGAGGAGTCCCCAAGTGATGACACATGCAGGAGACAAGATGGAACTGTCTCCTGCCCCCCCCTCTTCACTCTGGCCCAGAGCGGCAGGTGTTGGAGGGAGGGGTCCCAACTGATGACATATGCAAGAGACAAGATGGGCCTGTCCCCTGGGCCCCTCTCTCTTTACCCTGGCCCACAGCAGCAGTTGGTGCTGAGGGGAGGGGTCTCCAACTGATGGCATATGCAGGAGACAAGATGGAACTGTCCCCCGGCCCCCTCTCTCTTCACTCTGGCCCAGAGCAGCAGTTGGTGCTGGAGGGAGGGGTCCCCAACTGATGACATATGCAGGAGACAAGATGGAACTGTCTCCTGCCCCCTGTCTTCACTCTGGCCCAGGCGGTGGCTGGTGCTAAGGGGAGGGGTCCCCAACTGATGACATATGCAGGAGACAAGATGGAACTGTCCCCCGGCCCCCTCTCTCTTCACTCTGGCCCAGAGCGGCAGTTGGTGCTGGGGGAGGGGTCCCCAACTGATGACATATGCAGGAGACAAGATGGAACTGTCCCCTGCCCCCTTTCTCTTCACTCTGGCCCAGAGCGGCAGTTGGTGCTGGGGGGAGGGGTCTCCAACTGATGACATATGCAGGAGACAAGATGGAACTGTCCCCTGGCCCCCTCTCTCTTCACTCTGGCCCTGAGCGGCAGTTGGTGCTGGGGGAGGGGTCCCCAACTGATGACATATGCAGGAGACAAGATGGGCTCTGGCCCAGAGCAGCAGTTGATGCTGGGGGGAAGGGTCCCCAACTGATGACATATGCAGGAGACAAGATGGAACTGTCTCCTGGCCCCTTCTCTCTTCTCTAGTTGCAATGTGTCTGGTGATGGGCTTCCATTATATGACTGGTTGGGAGAAATTATTACGAGAATGGCGGGAAAGATAGATTTTCAGTTGTATTTGGCAAGCTTTTCTTACTCTTGTGTGTGTTTTTAATTATCCATGTGGATTTATTTCTATCTCAAGGTGCAACCTTTGAGATTGCTATGCTAGATTGCCCCCAACACTTGCAGCAGACACTGTTGAGGTTTCTGCTCTTGCCCCAAGGAAGAGACCGGCATTTTGTCTTGTCAGGCTGAATCACCAGCATGTTGTCCTGTCGGGCTGAATTTCAACCCACTCAGCCTTGAGCAGGTGGTCAGACAATCTTGGTTTTGGAGAATCTAGTCTGGAGTTAGGTCCGGTTGCCCTCGAGCTGAAGGCTGGCCCTCACATTACCCTCAAAATGCCAATCTCCTGTCATGTATCGCATTTGACCGTGAAAACTCACCCGTCATCGAAATGACTCATGACAAGAAAACACCAAGGAAATGTCCACTCCTGTTTCTCATCATCAGCTTCATACTTGTAGGTTGTGACATCATTTGTCGGATTAACTCGAGCTCTGTCATGGGGATTATGTCTGGTCTGTCTGGTGAAAGGAAGACCTCTCTTAATCTTTTTTGGAATTTTTCCTCAAGGCTATGTGAGAGTGAGGATGGAAGTGGAAAGAACCTAATAGTAGGACTCCGTATCTGCAAGATTTAATTTGGATGCTATTTCCCAATACTTGTCAGAAGCTAATCAGAGATAGGCTTGCTTAGAACTAGGATGAGAGACCACCAAATATCTCCAAGCATTCCCTTCAGCTTTCCCCATTTGGCAGGGAGAGTCCTGATTCATCATTTATCGTACCTTGGGAAGTCAGATTTGGCCATGGTCATCCACGCTCTGGGAACATCCCGAATGTTGTTGTTGTTGTTGTTCATTCAGGAGGATGGCCTACTGGGAAGGGATGGGGTGCATCTCACACAAGTAGGAAAACACCTTTTTGCTCACAGACTCGCAAACCACATTAGGCGCACTTTAAACTAGTTCCACCGGGGGAGGGGGACAACAGCCTTGCGAACAGTACTTTACCCACACTGTCAGGGAACTGCCAGAAGGCTAAATGGAGGGCTGCACAAACACAACGAGGACCAACTACCAAAAGCACAATAATCCCAAATAAACAGCTCAGGGGCTCACATGTCTTTACACTAATGCACAGAGCATGGGAAATAAACATGACGAACTCCAACTTTTAGCACAACACCACAAATATGATATCATAGGCATCACTGAAACCTGGTGGGATGACTCCTATCGCTGGAATGTAGATATCGAGGGCTATAACCTCTTTCACAGAAACCGAACAAAGGGGAGAGGAGGCGGAGTAGCCTTATATGTCAAAAACTCTTATGCTGCAGAAGAGATGCATGACAGCAATCCGGGAAACCAGCTTGAAAGCATCTGGATAAGAATCAAGGGAACTGGGACTCAAAAAGAATCTTGTTGTAGGCGTCTACTACAGACCTCCAAGCCAGGAGGAAGAACTTGATGAAGTCTTCTGCCAACAGTTGACCAAACAGGCACAGAGAAGAGATGTAGTAGTCATGGGCGATTTCAACTATCCCGATATTTGCTGGAAAACAAACTCGGACAAGAGTACAAGGTCCAACAAATTCCTCGCTTGCCTTGCAGACAATTTCATGGTCCAGAAGGTAGAAGAGGCAACAAGGGGATTGGCTACTCTTGATCTCATCCTAACAAATGCGGAGGACCTGATCGATGCGGTTGAAGTGGTCGGATCCTTAGGAGCAAGTGACCATGTGCTCCTGCAATTTGAGGTGTGAAAAAGATCTTGGTGTCCTTGTGGACAACAAGTTAAACATGAACCAACAATGTGATGTGGCGGCAAAAAAAAGCCAATGGGATTTTGGCCTGCATCAATAGGAGCATAGTGTCTAGATCTAGGGAATTCATGCTCCCCATGCTCTATTCCGCTTTGGTTAGACCACACCTGGAATATTGTGTCCAATTCTGGGCACCACAATTCAAGAGAGATATTGACAAGCTGGAATGTGTCCAGAGGAGGGCGACTCAAATGATCAAGGGTCTGGAGAACAAGCCCTATGAGGAGCGCCTTAAAGAGCTGGGAAAGTTAGGAACCCCCAGTAGTGCAGTGGGTTAAACCCCTGTGCCGGCAGGACTGAAGACCGACAGGTCGCAGGTTCGAATCCGGGGAGAGGCGGATGAGCTCCCTCTATCAGCTCCAGCTCCTCATGCGGGGACATGAGAGAAGCCTCCCACAAGGATGATAAAACATCAAATCATCCGGGCGTCCCCTAGGCAACGTCCTTGCAGACGGCTAATTCTCTCACACCAGATGTGCTGGTATAGCTGTACCAGAAGCTCCCACTTTATTTGCTTTGTATTAAGTGTTTGCTTGCAGCCCAAGGCTTGGGATTCTGCAGAAGAGTGGCTTCCTGTTAAAGTTTGCAGTTATAGGGCAGGCCCCCTGTCCATCATCATTAAGTTTGGTTCCACCACCTGTTCAGGACAGCTGAGAAGGGATTTTCAGTCAGTCTCAGCAAGGAAAGTCAATGTACAGGATGTATACAGATTTCTCCTGTACAAAGGCTTCAACCCTTAAGACCTCCCAGGGGAGAACAGTCTTAAGAGCATCTAAAGATTCCCAAAGATTCCCAGGGAAACAGCCCTAAAGCTCTGAGGAATTTCGGAGGGAAAAACAGCTTTGAATATCTAAGAACTCCAGCTGAAGTGACTACAGGCCTACTGGTAGGTCCACTCGGTGCTTTGAGACGCAGTTCAACCCGGTAGTGGAGCCCACATCAGTTAGGTTTAGGTTCACAGTTAGCCTGGGAGAAGTTTGGAAAGGGATTTTCCTTTAGAGTAAAAGTAACAGTTAGAAGCCACCAGTTGCACAAAAGCCTGGAAGCATTTGTTTAACCTTTTGAAGACAAAAGAAGTTTCTGTTGATTGTTCACCAATAAAGACTTTGTTATATTTCACAAGCCCTCCAAAGACTGTTTATGGTGAAAATCCTTAAGAATTTCTCTTCGGGCCCCCTGGCTTCCCACTGGGCTAAAGTTGCACGTCCTGTTTTAAAAGCAATTCATTTCAAGCCCAGCGCGTGACAGAACACAGAAGCGACTTGCAGATTCTCAAGTCGCTCTTGACACGACCAAAAATATCTCCCCTTTTTCCAGCTGCTTTGAACATTTCCCACTTTCCCTCCCTCTTGGAAAGAGCTTTTCTGAAGAGTGTGTTTGCCCTTGAAAGTGAGCCTTGTTCCTCCGTCTCTGCCAACCTCTACTTTAGTCTTCCTTAGATTTGACTAGGAACAGACCGCGATCAAAGTTTTCCACACATTCAAAGCACCAGAGAGTTGAATAACCAGCTGTAAGTGAAAGTGAAACATCTTGGAACATGTTTCAGCCAACCCGACACACTGTTGATGTGAGGTCTGGAACTGAACTTCTTTTGTTGCCTCCGGCAGGGAAACCTTGACTGCCCAACAAGCAAAGAAAAGGTATAATGCATTCACATGAGTAATGGTACAACTTAAGTCTGACAGCCAATGGGAACATGAGAAGAGCTACGCTAGCTTAGACTAAATGAAATTCAAACCCAATGGGAACTCACTAAGCGAACATCTAAATAAATCCCACTGTTTCAAGCAAGTCCACTCTAGTTGGATTGCATCTGGCCAGCCATTGAAACTCAGAAGTCCAGAAGTAGGATGTTCTCCAGAATACGATCCCAAGAGGCCTCAGATACTAGTTGTACTGGCCTTTATTCCATTTTGTTCCCAAGTTGAGTAGTTTGTTGTTATGTGCCTTCGACATTTCTGTTGTATGTCAGCCTGTTCAGCCTGTGATTGCGCATGACGTTCCTGTTAATGCTGATGTTCGTGATGGGAATGGGGATGACAGGACTGTGGTGCAGCCGCATTAAGATCACTACTGACCCAAAGGTCATGAGTTCGAAGCCATTTGTATAGCTTGCTGTCGACCTTTGCAACCCAGTGATTTGAGCCCCCGGTGGCGCAGTGGGTTAAAGCACTGAGCTGCTGAGCTTGTTGATCGAAAGGTCACAGTTCGATTCCGGGGAGCGGTGTGAGCTTCCACTGTCAGCCCTAGCTTCTGCCAACCTAGCAGTTCGAAAACATGCAAAATGTGAGTAGATCAACAGGTACCGCTCCGGCGGGAAGGTAACGGCGCTCCATGCAGTCATGCCGGCCACATGACATTGGAGGTGTCTACGGACAACGCCGGCTCTTCGGCTTAGAAATGGAGATGAGCACCACACCCTAGAGTCAGACATGACTAGACTTAATGTCAGGGGACAACCTTTACCTTGTATTGTCGAAGGCTTTCATGGACTAGTTTGTTTGCCAAAAGGTCATGGGGAACCTTGTCGAAGGCCTTACTGAAATCCAGGTACGCTACATCCACGGCATTCCCCGCATCTATCCAGCTTGTAACTCTATCGAAAAAAGAGATCAGATTAGTCTGGCATGACTTGTTTTTGATAAATCCATGTTGACTATTAGCGATGACCGCATTTGTTTCTAAGTGTTTGCAGACCACTTCCTTAACAATCTTTTCCAGAATCTTGCCTGGTATCGACGTGAGGCTGACCGGACGGTAGTTGTTTGGGTCATCCTTTTTTCCCTTCTTGAAGATTGGGACCACATTGGCCCTCCTCCAATCTGCTGGAACTTCTCCCGTTCTCCAAGAACTCTCAAAGATGGTTGCCAATGGTTCCGAAATGACTTTCGCTAGTTCCTTCAGTACTCTTGGGTGTAGTTGATCTGGCCCTGGGGACTTGAACTCATTTAGAGCGGCCAGGTATTCCTGGACGACTTGTTTCCCAATTTGGGGTTGGATGTCCTCTGATCCCTCATCCACTCCATCTTGCTGAGGTTGAAGATGACTTTCTTTTTGTGAGAACACCGAGGCAAAGAAGGCATTAAGTAGTTCTGTCTTTTCCC
>NW_026844367.1:32107187-32121190 GCF_025583915.1 Anolis sagrei ordinatus | reverse complement strand
CTTCATTGGGAAAAATGCTGCGCTCGCAGAGCTCAGGCGGTGTTGTATTTCAGTGTCGATGTTGACTTTGGTGGAGATGAGGCTGCCAAGGGAGCGGAAATGATCAACATTTTCTAATGTTACACCACTAAGCTGTATTTCTAGCATTGGAGAGGGGTTGGCTGGTGACTGCTGGAAGGGCACTTGGGTTTTCTCGATGTTCAATGACAGGCTGAGCTTCTCGTATGCTTCTGCGAAGGTGTTTAGAGTGGCTTGTAGGTCTTCTTCTGAATGCGCACATACGACGTTGTCATCAGCATACTGGAGTTCTATAACAGATGTTGTTGTAACCTTGGTTTTGGCTTTCAGTCTGCTGAGGTTAAACAGCTTGCCATCTGTCCGATAGATGATTTCCACTCCGGTGAGAAGCTTCCCATCAACAAGGTGAAGTATCATAGCGATGAAGATAGAGAATAAAGTTGGGGCAATAACACATCCCTGTTTGACACCGGATTCCACTTTAAATGGGTCACTTTGGGAACCATTGTTGTCCAAAACTGTTGCCACCATGTCATCATGGAGGACATTTTCGAACTGCTAGGTTGGCAGAAACTGGGGCTAACAGCGGGAGCTCACCCCACTCCCCAGATTTGAATCTCCGACCTTTCGGTAAGGAAGTTCAGCATCTCAGCGGATTAACCCGCTGCAGAGGAGATAAACAGAGACTATTCCAAATCTAAAGTAGGAAGGCAAGGGATTAATTGAGACTGTCGCTGTCAATTTGGAACAGTTGGAGGATGTGTTCTCAGCGTTTGGGAAAACGCAGTCAGCCTTACCCTCTTTTCCCTTGTTTGGTCCAAACTTCTCCCCCTTGCAGCTGAAAGTGTAGGACTTTCATCTTTCGCTCGGCAGGAAGCGAAGGAAAGCCTGAGCCAAAGGAGAAGGAAGTTTCTAATTATTCACAATAGCTGCTACATCTATAACAAGCTGCTTGGCCAGGGAAAGTCGGGAACCCAACCCAAACAGTCTGCTTTGCAACATAACAATTGAGTCGGGGATTCATGCTCAGGGTTTGCACCTCTGATCCACAGTGGGATCTGGCTGGATTTTGAAAATTATTATCAGATGACCGGAAAAATGTAGTGTATTCACAAATGGAGGGAACACTGTTTGGAAAGTCTCTTGTTTGTAAGATATTTTCCAACTGTTAAGTGAGCAGAAGCTGGGCTGATGGTGGGAGCTCACCCCAGCCTGGGCTTGAACTGAATATTTTCTGGCAGTGTAGACTCAGATAATCCACTTCAAAGCAGAGAATGTGGATTGTCTGCCTTGTTTGCAGTGGACTCATCTTGTTGTATTTCAAATAATAATAATATTAATAACTAGCTGTCCCCTGCCACGTGTTGCTGTGGCCCACATGGGGGTTCTGTGTGGGAGGTTTGGCCCAATTCTATCGTTGGTGGGGTTCAGAATGCTCTGTGATTGTAGGTGAACTATAAATCCCAGCAACTACAACTCCCAAATGTCAAGATTCTATTTTCCCCGAACTCCACCAGTGTTCACATTTGGGCATATTGAGTATTCGTGTAGAGATTGGTCCAGATCCATCATTGTTTGAGTCCACAGTGATCTCTGGATGTTGGTGAACTACAACTCCAAAACCAAAGGACACTACCCATCAAACCCTTCCAGTATTTTCTGTTGGTCATGGAAGAACTGTGCGCCAAGTTTGGTTCAATTCCATCATTGGTGGGGTTCAGAATGTCCTTTGATTGTAGGTGAACTATACATCCCAGTAACTACAACTCCCAAATGGCAAGATTCTATTTTCTCCAAATTCCACCAGTGTTCATATTTGGGCATATTGAGTATTCGTGTAGAGTTTGGTCCAGAACCATCCATTGTTTGAGTCCACAGTGATCTCTGGATGTAGGTGAACTACAACTCCAAAACCAAAGGACACTGCCCACCAAACCCTTCCAGTATTTTCTGTTGGTCATGGGAGAATGGTGTGCCAAGTTTGGTTCAAGTAAACACTCCGCTTTCCTTCCTCCGAAGCCAGCAAAGCCTTCAGCACTTCAGCAAAGCCTTCCTAAGATTTGGATGTGTGTCCTAAGGAAGATTTGGATGTGCTGAAGGCCAAAAAAGACCTCACTACCTCTGAGGATGCTTGCCATAGATGCAGGCGAAACGTCAGGAGAAATGCCTCTAGAACATGGCCCTATAGCCCGAAAAAACCCACAAGAACCTAATAATAATAATAATAATAATAATAATAATAATAATAATACCGCATATAGATCTTGTTTGCTGTGACATACTGTGTTTATGTATCAGTAAAATATAATAATAATAATAATAATAATAATAATAATAATAATAATTGTATTTGTTTATTTTTTCTTGGATTTCTTTGAGAGCATCCCAATCCCTGCATATTTCCAATTTCCGATTCCTGGACTGCAAGTCCCAGCAATCTTTCAGATAGATAGATTAGATAGAGATAGGTAGGTAGGTAGGTAGGTAGGTAGGTAGATTGATCAGGAGGACTGCTGGGAGTTGCAGTCCAGGAATAGGTAAGGAAGGAGGAATGGGGAGAAAGAGGAAGGGAAATAAAAGGGGGGAGGAAGGGAAGAGGAAGAGAAAGAAGGAAGGAAGGAAGGAAGGAAGGAAGGAAGGAAGGAAGGAAGGAAGGAAGGAAGGAAGGAAAGAAAAAAGAAAAGAAAGAGGGAGGAAAGGTTGGCCACAGCAACTCGAGGCAGGTACAGCTAGTTCTGGATAAAAAATACCCAACTGGTGCTGGTTTCTGGATTATATAGCAGTGTAGAAGGGCCCCGTGACTACATTTCACAGAATGTCCTAGTAATCATAATTGCATGCATCTACAGAGCAGAACTGACGCAGTTTGACACTGCTTTAAATGCCATGGGGTAATGCTATGGGATTTGTAGTTTGGTGAGAGTGGAGACTAGGACGCGGAACAATGGCTTCAAACTACAAGAGAGGAGATTCCATCTGAACATGAGGAAGAACTTCCTGACTGTGAGAGCCGTTCAGCAGTGGAACTCTCTGCCCCGGAGTGTGGTGGAGGCTCCTTCTTTGGAAGCTTTGAAACAGAGGCTGGATGGCCATCTGTCAGGGGTGATTTGAATGCAATATTCCTGCTTCTTGGCAGGGGGTTGGACTGGATGGCCCATGAGGTCCCTTCCAACTCTTTGATTCTATGAGGCACCAGCACTCTGATAGAGTAAGCCAAAAACCTTGTATACTACAATACCCTCAATTCCATAGTATTGAGCCATGGAAATTACTGTATATACTCAAAGATAAGTTGAGTTTTCCAGGCATTTTTTTGTGCTGAAAAAGCCTACTTTGGCTTATAATGGGGTCAAGCTAGGCAGTGGAGCCGGGAGGCCATTATTTACAGTATATGATGTATTTCTCTGTCCTCTTCCTATCCCTTAGCAGTGTGTTTTCCTTTCCAGTCTAAAGGGAGGGAAGGTTGGAAAGGAGATATATTTCATGTCCTCCTTGTTTGTATGGCTCTCTTTCAAAGCCACCCATTTTCCTGGCCTTTGTGTGTGTGTATCTTTCACATATAAGGCAAACAAATAAATAAATACACGAAAACCAGAGTATTTATATGTATACATTATTTTATATATGAATCTTCTCTCATATGTTTGCAAGTGTCTGCAGATCTTATATAGATATAAAAAAGGTAAAGGTAGTCCCCTGACACTAAGTCCAGTCATGTCTGACTGGGGTGTGGTGCTCATCTCCATTTCTAAGCCGAAGAGCCAGCGTTGTCCGTAGACACCTCCAAGGTCATTTGGCCGGCATGACTGCATGGAGAGCCGTTACCTTCCCGCCGGAGCGGTACCTATTGATCTACTCACATTTGCATGTTTTCGAACTGCTAGGTTGGCAGAAGCTAGGGCTGACAGTGGAAGCTCACGCCGCTCACCGGAATCGAACCTGCAACCTTTCGATCAACAAGCTCAGCAGCTCAGTGCTTTAACCCACTGCGCCACCGGGGGCTCCCTATAGAGATATATATCTATATAGATATATATCTATATAGATATAGATATTGATAAAAATATATTGATAAAAAAGATATAGATATTGATATAGATATATATCTATATAGATATAGATATTGATAAAAATATAGAGGTACCTATATATCTGTATACAGATATATATATCTATAGTACAATATATCTGTATGCATGTGTGTGTATGTGTGTGTGTGCATATGTTGCACTCCAGGTCCAGAAGAAGCCCTCTGACTTAAAACACACCACATGAGAGTAAAGAAACAAATCGTCTTTTATTGAAGCTTAGTAAATAGCCAGAAGAAATAAATGCTTGTAAGAAAATCAGAAGGTTAAAAAAAGGGTTAGTCCATAAACAGTAGTAACCCAAAGCAATGTCTACACAAGAAATACAGGTAATCCAAGACAGCATTAATCCAGACAGGAATCAAGCAGGATGCAAAGACAATCTAAAAGGTTAAAAATTCAACAGAAACAAGATCCATTGAACAAGACTTCCATGGCACAAGAACTTGGTTTCCAAATGATGCCTGATCTGACAGGTTTTCCCTTGAAGCAAACTTTATATCCCAAAACTCAGAAATTGGTTTCGTTTCCCTCCACGTTTTCCCTTTATTAGACGCAGCCTTTAGAAACAACGTAAATACTGAGATTGTTGCCGATCCTGACTAATCTCCAGCTGCCTATTCTTCAGCTCCTTATCTGGCTGCTATGGCTGCTCATGAAAATTCCCAGGTGTCAGATTGTTTGCCAAACCCAAATCTTGAGAGCTCACAGAGAGCGGGAGTGAATTATCATTGCTAGGCCCAGGAATATTCTCATGAGAAACTGCCCTTTGCACTAGGGCCTCTCTGTCATTGTCTGTATGAAAATCATTGACCAAACCATCTCCACCTTGTACCTCAGCCTCGACAACATCGTTTTCCACATCAGGATCCTGAAACACAAACACAGGCTGATTCCCAACACTATCTATAATTTTATATATGAATTTTCTCCTGACATCTTTGCAAGTCTTTGCAATTCCTATATAGATATAATTATCTATATCTAGAGAAATGTCGAGATAGATATATATGAATATGTATATATATAGGGCAGTGGTTCTCAACCTTCTTAATGTCACGACCCCTTAATAGAGTTCCTCATGTTGTGGTGACCCCCAAGCAAAAAATTATTGTTATTGCTACTTCATATCTGCAACTTTGCTACTGTTATTATGTAAATATCTGATATGCAGGATGTATTTTCATCACTGGATCAAATTTGAATACTGGTGGGGTTGGGGAGATTAATTTTGTCATTTGGGAGTTGTAGTTGCTGGGATTTATAGTTCACCTACAATCAAAGAGCATTTCGAATTCCACCAATGATGGAATTGAAGCAAACTTGGCACACAGAACTCCATTGGCCAACAGAAAATACTGGAAGGGTTTGGTGGGCATTGACCTTGAGTTTAGGAGTTGTAGTTCACCTACATCCAGAGAGCACTGTGGACTCAAACAATGATAGATCTGGACCAAACTTGGCATGAATACTCAGTAGGCCCAAAAATGTGAACACTGGTGGAGTTTGGTGAAAATAGACTTTGCCATTTGGGAGTTGTAGTTGCTGGGATTTATAGTTCACCTACAATCAGAAAATTGGGCGAAACTTCCCACACAGAATCCCCATGACCAACAGAAAATGTTGTGTTTTCTGATGGTCTTTGGCGACCCCTCTAAAAACCCCTCGCGACCCCTCCAGGGGTCCCGACTCCCAGGTTGAGAACCACTGATATAGGGCTTGCAAATATTACGGGGGGAAATGCACACACTCATGCACACATATGTCATGTTCGTTTGTGGGATTAGCATAACTCAAAAACCACTGGATGAATTGACACCAAATTTCGACACTATAGTCCTATCAGCCCAGCGAGTGACCATCACTCATATAAAAACTAAAAAACACAACAGAAAGGACTGAAAAGAAAACAAAAACATTACAACGCATGCGCAGAACCACACACATGCAAACACACATATACACTCATATATGATTAGTATATATAATTATAGATCTATATCTAGCTCTGCATTGTTTATATAGGAATTGAATGTTTGCCTGTTACTACGTTAGAAGCTGACCTGAGTACCAATGGGGAGATACAAATGAAGTTTTATTATTATTATTATTTGAATCACAACAAGATGAGTCCACAGCAGACAAGATCACACTGCTGCCTGTTGTATTGGATCACACGTCGGACACTTCCCAAGTGTCTAGGACTGTGTGATGTATCGGCAAGTAATGCGTGCAGATCCCAGTAGGGTGGCCCTTTGCAGCTGGCAGATGGTAATTTTGTCAGCGCCGATTGTGTTTAAGTGCAAGCCAAGGTCTTTAGGCACTGCACCCAGAGTGCTGATCACCAATAGGACCCCTTTTACTGACTTGTGCCAAAGTCTTTGCAGTTAGATCTTTAAATTTATTTATTTTATTTATTTATTTACTTTATTTGTATACCGCAGTTTCTCAGCCCGTAGGCGACTCAACGTGGTTAACAACAAGAGCACTCAACGCGGTTAACAACATACACTATTTAAAAACAATTAACACCATAGTATACTAAGTCATTACACATCAATAAACAACACATTAACATCTCGTAACTAGAATCGTGATCCAACTCGTCATCCGTAATTCCGTTTTCCTATATTCATTATATTCATTGCACTGCTTATCCGAACGCCTGTTCAAATAACCAGGTTTTCAGTTTTCTTCGAAACACCACTAACGAGGGGGCTGATCTAATGTCCATGGGAAGGGCGTTCCACAGCCGAGGGGCCACCACTGGGAAGGCCCTGTCCCTCGTCCCCGCCAAACGTGCCTGTGATGCAGGTGGGATCGAGAGCAGGGCCTCCCCAGAAGATCTTAAAGTCCTGGTGGGTTCATAGGCGGAGATACGTTCGGATAGGTAACTTGGGCCAGAACCGTTTAGGGCTTTATGGGCGAACGCCAGCACTTTGAATTGTGCCCGGTAGCAAATTGGTAGCCAGTGGAGCTGGCGCAGCTGAGGAGTTGTATGCTCCCTGCGCTCCGCTCCTGTTAGTATCATGGCTGCCGAACGTTGAACCAATTGAAGCTTCCGAGCCGTTTTCAAAGGCAACCCCACGTAGAGAGCGTTGCAGTAGTCTAAACGGGATGTAACCAGAGTGTGGACTACCGTAGCCAAGTCAGACTTCCCAAGGTACGGGCGCAGCTGGCGCACAAGCTTTAACTGTGCAAATGCTCCCCTGGTCACTGCCGAAACCTGGGGTTCCAGGCTCAGCGATGAGTCCAGGATCACACCCAAGCTGTGAACCTGCGTCTTCAGGAGGAGTGCGACCCCATTCAACACAGGCTGTAACCCTATACCCGTTCGGCCTTACGACTAACCAGGAGTACCTCTGTCTTGTCTGGATTCAGTTTCAAATCCTCATATCTTATCAGCTTTTCCAGTTGTTTCTCTTCAGTCTGGCTGTCAACAATCCATACTTTGTTTTTTAACACCATTTTTTTTGTGGTAAAATTAGGTGCCTTGGCTTATATTCAGGTTGGCTTATACTCGAGTATATACGGTAAGCCAAATTGCATTAATTCCACAGCGTAGATGCACCCATAGACACACACGCAGAGATGGCACTGCTCTCCTTCTTCTTATTTAACGCTTATTTTTTATATATAGCATAAGATATCAGTCTTAACTCTCTTCAGATGTTCAGGGCAGCGTCCCAAGGCAAGGAAAGATAGAAGAGCTAAGGTAAACTGACAGAGCCTATTACCATGTTTAGTCCCAAACCTTAAAATAGGAAAGCTCGTCCAGCAGTGATCCAAAGCAAAACAAAGCAAATCCACCGTTGCAATAGCCACATGTTTAGAAACCGCAGCAAAGCAAGGAGAATGGGAAACAGGGTTCTCTGCGTCCCTCAAAGAGCTTTGATAAAAGGAAGGTCTTTGCTCGGGATGCAAACGCTCCATAACGTCATCCTTGAGTAATCCATAACTTACGTAGTATTGAGCCTTTGGGGTAAATGAATTCAAGGTGGTGATCAAGATGTTGAAAGACCTAAAAGGGATCCATCTCCTTATAAATCCTGGGAGTTGTATTTTGGTGAGTTTTTCACCTCATCTGCCAAAGAGCACTGGTGACTAACCAAACGACTCCTAGGACATGTTGTTGAAGGGTTTCATGGCCAGAAGGGACAGAATTTCATCTATGCTGATGATCGTGCCATTACCGCTCAAGCAGGGAGCTTTGAGATGGTAGAACAGAAGCTTTCCACAGCTCTAGGTGCTCTTACTGCCTATTACAGGGAAAACCAGCTGATCCCTAATCCATCTAAAACACAGACATGTGCCTTTCACCTTAAGAACAGACAAGCATCCCTCAAGCTCTGAGGGTGACCTGGGAAGGAAGGAATCCCACTGGAGCATTGCAGCGTACCCAAATACCTGGGAGTCACTCTGGATGGTGCTCTTACCTACAAGAAGCATTGCCTGAACATCAAGCAAAAAGTGGGTGCTAGAAACAATATCATACGAAAGCTGACTGGCACAACCTGGGGATCACAACCAGATACAGTGAAGACATACGCCCTTGCGCTGTGCTACTCTGCTGCTGAGTATGCATGCCCAGTGTGGCACACATCTCACCATGCTAAAACAGTGGATGTGGCTCTTAATGAGACATGCCGCATTATCACGGGGTGTCTGTGCCCCACACCACTGGAGAAATTACACTGCTTAGCCGGTATTGCACCACCTGACATCCGCCGGGAAGTAGCAGCCAATAGTGAAAGGACCAAGGCAGAGACATCTCCAGCTCATCCTCTGTTTGGGTATCAGCCAGCACGTCAACGACTTAAATCAAGAAATATTTTTCTAAGATCTACAGAAACACTCACTGGAACACCTCAGCAGGCGAGATTCCAAAAGTGGCAGGCTCAAACCCAGAACCTCAACCAATGGCTGATACCAAATGAGAGACTCCCCCCTGGGCACACAGAGGACTGGGTGACTTGGAAGGCGTTGAACAGACTGCGTTCTGGCACCACGAGATGCAGAGCCAACCTCCAGAAATGGGGCTACAAAGTGGAATCCTCAATATGCGAATGTGGAGAGGAGCAAACCACTGACCACTTGCTGCAGTGCAGCCTGAGCCCTGCCACATGCACAATGGAGGACCTTCTTGCGGCAACACCGGAAGCACTCCAAGTGGCCAGATACTGGTCAAAGGACATTTAACCAACTACCAAACTCACAAATGCTGTATTGTATCTGTTTGTTTGCTTTGTTCTGTTAGAAATGTAATATAATTGACTGCTTAATCTGACACGACAAATAAATAAATAAATGGCCGGAATCACTAAAATCCAGACAGCAAATTAAGAGCAACGCTCAGAAAACAGGGGAATTCCAGACAGGAAACAATCAGGGCCAGCTAACACCTCCCAACAAAGGATTCCCCAGACACGAAGCAGTCAGGCTTTGAAGCTGCAAGGCCATTCAGTGCTAATCAAGGTAATTATTGCAACTGTTGTGATTGAACCTGAACCTCTGATTGAATCTGTGAATGGTTTTCAGTCTCCTGATGTTTCTGTGTCTGATGTGGATAATGAGGACGGAAATCAATCTCCTGTTGCTTCTGATGTGGGGGATGCTGGGACTGCCTCGGAAGTGCAAGATGGAGACACTTTGGTCAATGAGTCTCATGCAGACACTGACAGAGAGGCTTTGGTGCAAAGGGCAGATTCTCATGAGAATGTTCCTGTATGCAATTTATAATGTAGATTTCAAAGTATGCGTGTATGTTTAAAATGCAGTAGCTATGCGCTGAGTGTAATGTATTCCTGTGTGGAAAGAGTTAACTGAACCATGGAGGGAATGACATTCCTAGAGAGGTCATAAACCAAGTGTATAGAGCAAATGGACACAGTGTCCTGCGTCGTATGTCATACATCACCCTGGAATGCAAGAGGTGTGAACTAGTGCTGATAACAGACAGTTCGTGTGTTCACAAGAGCAGGCATGGCAGCATAGTGCGCATGTGTGGGCAAGGGAGAGCATGTGAGGATGGCGGGAGGCTCATTCCAGCAAGTCCCTTCAAGGCATGGAGGTTCTGTGTGGGCCCAATTCTATCACTGGTGGAGTTCAGAATGCTCTGATTGTAGGTGAACTATAAATCCCAGCAACTACAATTCCCAAATGTAATGTATTCCTGTGTGGAAAGAATTAACTGAACCATGGAGGGAATGGCATTCCTAGAGAGGTCATAAATCAAGTGTGTAGAATAGGGCTGGGCGGTTCCATTTCGTAATTTTGTAATTCGTTAAAAATTCATTATTTTTTTTGATAACGAAGCGATAACGAACCATTCAGGAGCAACTAAAAAATGAAACGAATTTTTAAATTCGTTTCGTAATTGTTTCGAATTCGTTTTGTATTCATTTCGTTATCGTTTTGAAATCGTTTCGTTATTATTTCCGCATGTCTGGGGCAACTTTTATAGTTGTTTGTTTAATCAGTGAAAAAAAATTATAAATATCACACCAACAGTCAACAACAGAGGGAGAGGGAAGCTTCAGAAGTTCCCCCTGTCCCATTTGGAGGGTTTTTTAGTGTATTGCGCGGTCGCGTCCGCCATTAACGAATCGATTCGTAATTGTTTCGTATTGTTTTGTAATTTACGAAATTTCGTAAATATTGAACTTTTTAAAAGAAAAATTTCAGAATTCTTAAAAAAATCAAAACGCAAAACCCCCCCAAAAATGAATCGATTTTAGAAACAAATTTTTCCGTGGTTGTCCAGCCCTAGTGTAGAACAAATGGATGCAGCGTCGTATGTCATATGTCACTCTGGAATGCAGGAGGTGTGGATTAGTACTGATAACAATTGAAGAGTTCACAATTTTACGATTGGACTGTAAAGAAGCAAGTTTACGATGTGCTGAGTGTTAAGTAGCTTCTAATGTATATAGCTGTAAAATAAAGTAGTTTATAGCCTAAAGTGGCTGTGATTGATCTGTTCCTGCCTTGCTGTGCTGCCAGTGTCACTGACAAAAGACTGGAGGGAAATGAAACCAGTTTTTGGGATTTAAGGTTTGCCTGTAGAAAATCTTTTCAGATCAGGCATCGTTTGGAAACCAAGCACAAGCCTCCTGGAATTCCTGTTTTAAAGGAAACAGTTTAAAAAAAGAAGTGGGGAGGAGTTAGAAACCTCGCTTAGAGAGAAGCAGTCAGGAAAATAGAGCTCAAGGTTTAAGGAAAAATAAGAAGGCGCCAGTGTGGCCTAAGTCAGAAAATAGTTCAGCCAAGGGTATATGAAGAAAGTAACATATTTGTTGATGTGAGATAGTGAGGGTTTCATAAGAAAAGTTAACTGAGTGAATGATACTGAATGTAAGACTTGAGACTGTTACAAAACACAAATGTAACCATAAAGCATTGGAACCAGAAGCTATAAATAAACTTTGTTACTTCGTTGCCTACTGGAGTGTCTCAAGCATGTGATATAAAGCACAAAGGTTTAACAGTTCACAAGAAAGCCCAGCCAATTTAAAAGGGAAACTGCAGCAGTACAAGGTGTTAAAGGGATTAAAGAAAGGAAATTCTTTTCCCCCTCACTAAGTCAAGAAGAAAGGCAGAAACAGAGTACGTTCCAGGTATTAAAGTGTCAACAGAAAACTACATATGTGGTGTGTCATTATGTATTCAGTTATGTGCAATGTTACGCCCCACATATTATAAACACACACGTGTGGTGTGTTTATAGTCAGAGGGGCTATTTCCTCTTCTGGAGTGCAACAGCAACATTCTCACTTGCCTCCAACAAACAAGAGTTTTTTCTCCCACCCTGGACATTCCACAGATATATAAACCCCACTTGCCTAGTTTCCAACAGACGTCACAACCTTTGACGATGTCAGCCATAGATGTGGGTGAAATGTCAGGAGAGAATGCTTCTGGAACAGGGCTCAGAAAACCCACAACAACCCAGACTTCTAGGATTCCGTAGCATTGCCCCATAGCTGTTAAAGTGGTGCCAAACTGCTTTACTTCTACAGTGCAGATGCACCCCTTCTTGTCTTCCAGGCCCATTGTATAATGGTGGAGACAAACCCGCAAAGCTGGAGGCCAGCTGCTGCTGAGCAAACCTTGATGAGGAACAGACTTCTTGCTGCATTCCTTTTTCTATTCTGTGATCTCTTGGGCCAGCAATCAGTCTCAGCACTAACTGAAAGATGAGCGGTTGCCAGCAGTGCTTTGAAGTTTGTAGGGCTGAGGCTGATGGGAGGTAGAAAACCCAATAAGACTTAATAATCTGGGATGGTAGAAGGAGGGCCTCTGAATTACGAAGTACTGCCATTCCCTTCCAGCAGCAACAACCTTCCAAACCCATGGGTTCTGCATCTATTTATTCAACCCACTGTGGATCCAAAATGTTACAAAAACCTTCCAGTGAGCTTAATAATAGTAATAATAATAATAATATTAATAATAATAATTATTATGGTGTCAGGAGCTACTTGAGAGACTGCAAGCCATGTCTGGTGTGAGAGAATTGGCTGTCTGCAAGGACGTTGCCCAGGGGACGCCTGGATGTTTTGATGTTTTATCATGCTTGTGGGAAGCTTCTCTCATGTCCCCGCATGAGGAGCTGGAGCTGACAGAGGAAGCTCATCCATGCTCTCCCCGGATTCGAACCTGCGACCTGTCGGTCTTCAGTCCTGTCGGCACAGGGGTTTCACCCACTGCACCACCGGGTGCTCCTATTATTATTATTATTATTATTATTATTATTATTATTATTATTATTATATGATCCACAACAACAAGCACTGAGTTGGGAAGAAGGTTGGGTTTGATGACCTTCCATAACACACCCTTGAATAATGGGTCTACTCAAATTGAGACTAGCTAATAGGATTCAATCCTGCTGGCACAGGGGTTTAACCCATTTCGCCACCAGGGGCTCAATAATAATAATAATAATAATAATAATAATAATAATTATTATTATTATTATTTAAAGATCGAACTGCAAAGACTCTGGCACAAGCCAGTCAATGTGGTCCCAGTGGGTAATTGGCACACTGGGTGCAGTGCCTAAAACCTTGGCCTTCACTTAAACACAATTGGCACTGACAAAATTACTGTCTGCCAGCTGCAAAAGGCCACCTTACTGGGATCTGCACATATTATTCGCCAATATATCACACAGTCCTAGACACTTGGGAAGTGCCCGACGTGTGATCCAATACAACAGCCAGAAGAGTGATCTTGTTTGTTGTGGACTCATCTTGTGTTTCTAATAATAATAATAATAATAATAATAATAATGCATATAGATCTTGTCGAAGGCTTTCATGGCTGGAATCACTGGGTTGTTGTAGTTTTTTCGGGCTATCTGGCCATGGTCTAGAGGCGTTGTCTCCTGACGTTTCACCTGCATCTATGGCAAGCATCCTCAGAGGTAGTGAGGTCTGTTGGAACTAGATCTTGTTTGCTGTGACATCCTGTGTTTATGTATATCAGTAAAATATAATAATAATAATAATAATAATAATAATAATAATAATAATAATTGTATTTGTTTCTTTCTTCTGCTTGAATTTCTTTGAGAGCATCCCAATCCCTGCATATTTCCAATTTCCTATTCTTGGACTGCAGCTCCCAGCAATCCTCCAGATAGATCAGATAGGGATAGGTAGGTAGGTAGATTGATCAGGAGGACTGCTGGGAGTTTCAGTCCAAAAATAGGTAGGGAAGGAAGAACGGGGAGAAAGAGAAGGGAAGGAAAGGAAGAGGAAGAGAATGAATGAAGGAAGGAGTGAATGAAAGAAAAAAAGGGAAAGAAGGAAGGAGAGAAAGAAAGAGAGAGAGAGAGAGAAAGAGGGAGGGAAAGAAAAGAGGGAAGGAAGGGAAGAGGAAGAGAAGGAAGGA
>NW_026844367.1:32036614-32076162 GCF_025583915.1 Anolis sagrei ordinatus | reverse complement strand
ACCCGGGACCACTTTGACCAGGGACCACTTTGACCAGGGACCACTTTGACCAGGGACCACTTTGACCAGGGACCACTTTGACCAGGGACCACTTTGACCAGGGACCACTTGACCAGGGACCACTTGACCAGGGACCACTTTGACCAGGGCACTTTAACCAGGGAACACTTGACCAGGGACCACTTGACCAGGGAGCACTTGACCAGGGAGCACTTTGACAGGGGACCAATTTGACCAGGGACACTTGACCAAGGAGCACTTTGACCAGGGAGCACTTGACCAGGGACCACATTGACAAGGAACCACTTGACCAGGGAGCACTTTGACAGGGGACCAATTTGACCAGGGACACTTGACCAAGGAGCACTTTGACCAGGGAGCACTTGACCAGGGACCACATTGACCAGGAACCACTTGACCAGGGAGCACTTTGACAGGGGACCAATTTGACCAGGGACACTTGACCAAGGAGCACTTTGACCAGGGAACACTTGACCAGGGACCACATTGACCAGGAACCACTTGACCAGGGACTACTTGACCAGGGGATACTTGACCAGGGAGCACTTGACCAGAGAGCACTTTGACCAGGAGCACTTTTACCAGGGACCATTTGACCAGCGAACACTTGGCCAGGGAGCACTTTGACCAGGGACCATTTAACCAGGGAGCACTTGACCACGGAGCACTTGACCAGCAAGCACTTGATCAGGGACCACATTGACCAGGGACCACTTGACCAGGGACCACTTAAGCAGGGAACACTTGATCAGGAAGCACTTTGATCAGGGAGCACTTTCACCAGGGACCATTTGACCAGCGAACACCTGGCCAGGGAGCACTTGACCAGAGAGCACTTTGACCAGGGACCACTTTGACCAGGGACCACTTGACCAGGGACCACCTTGACCAGGGACCAACTTGACCAGGGACCACTTGACCAGGGACCACTTGACCAGGGACCACCTTGAACAGGGACCACTTGACCAGGGGCCACCTTGACCAGGGACCACTTTGACCAAGGACTACTTTGACCAGGGACCACTTGACCAGGGACCACTTGACCAGGGGCCACCTTGACCAGGGACCACTTGACCAGGGACCACTTGACCAGGGACCACCTTGACCAGCAACCTTTTTTTTGACCAGGGACCACTTGATCAGGGACCCCTTGACCAGCTACCACTTTGACCAGAGACCTCTTGAACCAGGGAACACCTGACCAGGGACCACTTGACCAGGGACCACTTGTCCAGTGACCACTTTGACCAGGGACCACTTGACCAGGGAACACTTGACCAAGGAGCACTTTGATCAGGGACCACTTGACCTGGGACAACTTGACCATGGCATACTTTCACCAGGGACCATTTGACAAGGGACCACTTTGACCAGAGACCACTTTGACCAGTGACCACATGACCAGGGACCACATGACCAGGAACCTCTTGACCAAGGAGCACTTTGATCAGGGACCACTTGACCTGGGACAACTTGACCATGGCATACTTTCACCAGGGACCACTTGACCAGGGAGCACTTTGACTAGGGACCACTCTCCAACATTAGTACCAAATGGGTTATGAATAATGTTTTTGGTCAATTTTAGATTTGTTTTGGTTATTTGGGGTGCCGATTCAGAAAACTGCATTGGATAGACCACATCAGCTCTAGTTTATGATACAGAATATATACTATACATTAGTTAGCTTCTGCTCACCCACAGAAAACTATATTTAATCATCTAGAGCCTTGGACCTTATTTCAGGTCTTGCGGTCCACTAGTGGGCCACAGCCCATAGGAGGGAATCATCAACATACAGGAAGCAATATACCTCTATGCCCAAAGTATATTGCTTCCTGTATGTCCATGAGTGCCAAAGAAATGTATCAAGAAGATAGCTCATCAAACAAACCCTGGTCATGACTGCAGAGACCACAACAGCTGCTTACTTATGTTCCAGAGAAGTGATGGCCAACCTATGGTCTTCCAGATGGTGGGACTCCAACTCTCAGAAGCCCCAGCCAGCTTGGCCAACCATCAAGAACTCTGGGAGCTCAACTCCCAAACACTTGAACCGTTGGGAATCATTGATCTAAACGAATCACTGATCTAAATTAACGTTTCCCAACCTTTGGTCCTCCAGGTGTTTGGAATATTAGCTCCCACAATTCCTAATAGCTGGTGAGGGATTTCTTGGAGTTGAGGTCCAAAACATTTGGAGGACTAAAGGTTGAGAATCACTGATCTCAAGGAATTTCTCAATCAGTTTAAGAAAAATTGGATATGGGATTTGGAGTTGGGAGAAACCCACACCAGAAGGTCCACACATTGTCCAACGATCTCTGCTCTAAAGTGAATGTTCAAGTGACACGTTCTCCAAGATCTTCCCACCTTGATCTCCTCCTTGGGTGAAATACTACAACTCCCAAATGTCAAGGTCTATTTCCCCCAAACTCCACCAGTGTTCACATGTGGGCATATTGAGTATTCGTGCCAAGTTTGGTCCAGATCCATCATTGTTTGAGTCCACAGTGCTCTCTGGATGTAGGTGAACTACAACTCCAAACTCAAGGTCATTGCCCACCAAATCCTTCCAGTATTTTCTCTTGGGCATGACAGTTCTGTATGCCAAGCCTGGTTCAATTCCATTGTTGCTGGAGTTCAGAAAGCTCTTTGATTGCAGGTGAACTATAATCCCAGCAACTACAACTCCCAAATGTCAAGGTCTATTTTGCCCAAACTCCACCAGTGTTCACATTTGGGCATATTGAGTATTCGTGCCAAGTTTGGTCCAGATCCATCATTGTTTGAGTCCACAGTGCTCTCTGGATGTAGGTGAACTACAACTCCAAACTCACGGTCAATGCCCACCGAACCCTTCCAGTGTTTCCTGTTGGCCATGGGAGTTTTGTGTGGTTCGGTGTGCCAAGGTTGGTGGAGTTCAGAATGCTCTTTGATTGTAGGTGAACTATAAATCCCAGCAACTACAACTTTCAAATGACAAAATCAATTTCTTTTAGTGCACCAGTGTTCACATTTGGGCATATTGAGTATTGTGCCAAGTTTGGTCCAGATCCATCATTGTTTGAGTCCACAGTGCTCTCTGGATGTAGGTGAACTACAACACCCAAACTCAAGGTCATTGCCCACCAAATCCTTCCCATATTTTCTCTTGGGCATGGGAGTTCTGTGTGCCAAGTCTGGTACAATTCCATTGTTGCTGGAGCTCAGAAAACTCTTTGATTGTAGGTAAACTATAATTCCCAGCAACTACAACTCCCAAATGTCAAGGTCTATTTTCCCCACACTCCACCAGTGTTCACATTTGGGCATATTGAGTATTGGTGCCAAGTTTGGTCCAGATCCATCATTGTTTGAGTCCAAAAACTGGAAAACAGAGGTTATTTTAGCCGATTACAACTTGTGAATACAGGAACCACGCTCTGTTTTCACATTGGAAACCATTGACCGGATAGTACAGTGTTTCTCAACCTTCCTAATGCTGCGACCCCTTAATCCAGTTTCTTATGTTGTGCTGACCCTCAACCATAACATTATTTTCATTACTACTTCCCAACTGTAATTTTGCTACTGTTATGAATTGTCATGTAAAAATCTGATATGAAGGATGTATTTTCATTCACTGGACCAGATTTGGCACAAATACCTGACACATTGAAATGTTGATTTTGTCATTTGGGAGTTGTAGTTGCTGGGAATTATAGTTTACCTACAAGCAAAGAGCTTTCTGAACTCCACCAACGATGGAATTGAACCAAACTTGGCATACAGAAATCCCATGACCAACAGAAAATACTGGAAGGATTAGGTGGCCACTGGCCTTGAGTTTGGGAGTTGTAGTTCACCTACATCCAGAGAGCATTGTGGACTCAAACAATGATGGATCTGGACCAAACTTGACACCAATACTCAATATGCCCAAATGTGAACACTGGTGGAGTTTGGGGGAAATAGACCTTGACATTTGGGAGTTGTAGTTGCTGGGATTTATAGTTCACTACAATCAAAGAACATTCTGAACTCCAGCAACAATGGAATTGAACCAGACTTGAGCACACAGAACTCCCATGCCCAAGAGAAAATACTGGAAGGATTTGGTGGGCAATGACCTTGAGTTTGGGTGTTGTAGTTCACCTGTATCCAGAGAGCACTGTGGACTCAAACAATGATGGATCTGGACCAAACTTGGCACGAATACTCAATATGCCCAAATGTGAACACTGGTGGAGTTTGGGGAAAATAGGCCTTGATATTTGGGAGTTGTAGTTGCTGGGAGTTACCTACAATCAAAGTTGCTGGGAGTCACCTACAATCAAAGAGCTTTCTGAACTCCAGCAACAATGGAATTGAACCAGACTTGGCACACAGAACTCCCATGACCAACAGAAAATACTGGAAGGGTTTGGTGGGCATTGACCTTGAGTTTTGGAGTTGTAGTTCACCTACATCCAGAGAGCACTGTGGACTCAAACAATGATGGATCTGGACCAAACTTGGCACAAATACTCAATATGCCCAAATGTGAACACTGGTGGAGTTTGGGGAATATAGACCTTGACATTTGGGAGTTGTAGTTGCTGGGATTTATAGTTCGCCTACAATCAAAGAACATTCTGAACTCCACCAACAATGGAATTGAACCAAACTTGGCACACAGAACTCCCATGACCAACAGAAAATACTGGAGGGTTTGGTGGGCATTGACCTTGAGTTTGGAGTTGTAGTTCACCTACATCCAGAGAGCACTGTGGACTCAAACAATGATGGATTGGACCAAACTTGGCACAAATACTCAATATGCCCAAATGTGAACACTGGTGGAGTTTCAGGGAAATAGACCTTGACATTGGAGTTGTAGTTGCTGGGATTTATAGTTCACCTACAATCAAAGAGCATTCTGAACCCCACCAATGATAGAATTGGGCCAACTTCCCACACAGAACCCCAATGTCTTGACTGATGGTCTTTGGTGACACCCCCTTGCGACCCCCCCCCCCCAGGGGTCCTGACCCCCAATTTGAGAAACACTGGGATAGTAGGTCTCTTCAGCATTAGGAGAAAAGATTGATTTCGTGTACTAGGAGGCTCGGCAGCCAGAATGTCCATTGTAAAGTGAACCATATGTGACAGGTTTTCATTTTCAAACCTCTACCTTGGGGTTGGCACAGGAACTCTAGGGATTACGCAAAGCCTGGGAAACTGGAAGCGGGTCCTGTTCCCATGCATGCCAATGGGCCTGTTTCCTTTTTGGAATGCTATTTTTCGGCATTCCTTGCCTGAAATGATGCAGCATTTCCCTATTCCTGCTGACCTCCAATGAAACATTGACAGCCAACTTTCTACGACTTACTTATTCATTTGGGATTAATGACGTTAGATGGCACTTTAACTGCCATGACACAAGGCTGTGGAATCATGGGAATTGTAGATTGATGAGGTCTTGAACCTTGTCTGCCAAAGAGTGCTCTTTTTTCAACAAACTATTTATTTATTTACGATATTTATGTGCCGTCCTTCTCACCTCAAAGGGGACTCAGAGCAGTTTACAATATCCTCCCGAGCCCCCCCCCCCCCCCCCCTCCTCACCTTACCTCCAAGCCACACCCCCTTCTAATCTGTCAAGGCTCTCTCCAATCAATCTCGCTCTGCTATATCTATATAGTTAATATATAATAAAAATAAAAATAAAAAACAATAAAAAAAATAAAAAAAAAAAAAAAAAAAAAAAAAAAATAAAAAAAAAATAAAAATAAAAATATAAAAACAAAATAAAAAAACAAAAACAAAAAATAAAAAAAATAAAAAATAAAAAAAATAAATAAAAAAAATAAAAATGTAATGTTCGTTTGTGGGAGGGATAGCCAATACTCCAGAGGACAGGAGCAGAATTCAAAACGATCTTGACAGATTAGAGAGATGATTGGCCAAAACTAACAAAATGAAGTTCAACAGGGACAAATGCAAGATACTCCACTTTGGCAGGAAAAACGAAATGCAAAGAGACAGAATGGGGGACGATGCCTGGCTCGAGAGCAGTACGTGTGAAAAAGATCTTGGAGTCCTCGTGGACAACAAGTTAAACATGAGCCAACAATGTGATGTGGCGGCAAAAAAAGCCAATGGGATTTTGGCCTGCATCAATAGGAGCATAGTGTCTAGATCTAGGGAAGTCATGCTACCCCTCTATTCCACTTTGGTTAGACCACACCTGGAATATTGTGTCCAATTCTGGGCACCACAATTCAAGAGAGATATTGACAAGCTGGAATGTGTCCAGAGGAGGGCGACTAAAATGATCAAGGGTCTGGAGAACAAGCCCTATGAGGAGCGGCTTAAAGAGCTAGACATGTTTAGCCTAAAGAAGAGAAGGCTGAGAGGAGACATATCCATGTATAAATATGTGAGAGGAAGTCATAGGGAGGAGGGAGCAAGCTTGTTTGCTGCTGCCCTGGAGACTGGAACAATGACTTCGAACTACAAGAGATTCCATCTGAACATTAGGAAGAACTTCCTGACTGTGAGAGCTATTCAGCAGTGGAACTCTCTGCCCCGGAGTGTGGTGGAGGCTCCTTCTTTGGAAGCTTTTAAACAGAGGCTGGATGGCCATCTGTCAGGGGTGCTTTGAATGCAATATTCCTGCTTCTTGGCAGGGGGTTGGACTGGATGGCCCATGAGGTCTCTTCCAACTCTTTGATTCTATGATTCTATGACTTCAAACTGCAAGAAAGGAGATTCCATCTGAACATTAGGAAGAACTTCCTGACTGTGAGAGCTGTTCAGCATTGGAACTCTCTGCCTCAGAGAGTGCTGGAGGCTCCTTCTTTGGAGGGATTTAAACAGAGGCTGGATGGCCATCTGTCGAGAGTGCTTTGAATGCAATATTCCTGCTTCTTGGCAGAATGGGGTTGGACTGGATGGCTCATGAGGTCTCTTCCAACTTTATGATTCTATGAATCTAGGAAATAGTAGAAGAAGAAGTAGAGGAAAGAGGAGAGGAAAAGAAGGAGGAGAAAGGAGGAGAAGAGGGTGACGAAGAGGAAAAAGAAGATGAAAAGGAGGAGGAGGAGGAAGAAGAAGAGTAGGAAAGTGAAGGAAGAAAGAAAACAAGAAAAGGAGAAAGAGGAGGAGGAAGACAAGGAAGGAGGAAGAAAAGGAGAAGAAACAGAACTCAATAGTATGAAAAGCTCTTTTGGAACGAATGTTCTTGCAAAGTAATGTACTCCACTTCAACCGAATGACCATGCGGGATGCTTCCTGCCAGAACTTAATCCAAACCATGAAAAGAGGGCTATTCTTTGCCAAAGCAAGTCAAGAGCGGCTTTCTCCCAGACTCCCTCTAGGCCACTGAAGTGCTCCAGAATAGAACGGTGTCCCAATTATTCATTGCAAAGTCCAAATGGGTTGGGCGCGCATCCAGACAGATTGCAAAGTCTTTAGGGGGCGGCCTTTGAACGAGCAACAGATTGTAAGAAGGACTGGTTGAATGAAAAATCCGAATGGTTGGTGACTAAAAAGTCCAAATCTCAAAGGTTAACAGGCATGCTATTAAGGCAACTCACCTAATGATATCTTTCAGCTCAGAAACAAAAACAAGGACAGCACTTGTAATTGATATAAGCTTCTATCATAAATTTTATTTGTCGAAGGCTTTCATGGCTGGAATCACTGGGTTGTTACAGGTTTTTTTGGGCTATATGGTCATGTTCTAGAGTAGGGGTCCCCAAACTACGGCCTGCGGGCCACTTCCAGCCCGCCTAGGGCTCTTATCCGGCCCGTGGAGGAGGAGCGCTCCCACCCCACACAGTGCCCCTCCCTTGGCTGGCTCACGCTATCCGTCAGGGCCGATGGGCAGCGTGAGCCAGCCAAGGGCAGCTGCTCCGTGTGGCCTACTCATGTGTAAAGCACCTCGCGAGGTGCTTTACACGCGAGTAGGCCGCGGGCTGCTCCTCCCTTGGCAGGCTCACGCTATCCATCAGGCCTGATGGGCAGCATGAGCCAGCCAAGGGCAGCTGCTCCATGTGGCCTACTCGCGCATAAAGCACCTCGCGAGGTGCTTTACTCGCGAGTAGACCACGCGGGGCTACTCCTCCCTTGGCAGGCTCACACTATCCGTCAGACCCGATGGGCAGCGTGAGCCAGCCAAGGGCAGCCGCTCCACGTGGCCTACTCACACGTAAAGCACCTCGCGACCTGTTCAAAAGACAATTATTATAGGCCCAGTGCGTGACAGCACAGGCATTCTCTCCTGACGTTTTGCCTGCATCTATGGCAAGCATCCTCAGAGGTAGTGAGGTCACTATCTCTGAGGATGTGTTGCGTCTCAGATTAGCTTCACCTTGCTCTCTGACAAACCAGCCAAACTTGAGAAGAAAATAGTTTATTGAGGTTTCAAACAAATCCAGGTAAAAGCAGTAAAAGTTCAAAAGTACAAAATATAGGTTCAATAGGATTTCTTAAATCAAAGCAGGAACTTGAGGCAAAGGAGCAGGATACATTCCAGGCATTAGCATGAAGTTACAGGAAGCAGGCAATCCCCCAGGCCCAAGCCCTGGGCCGTAGGTACAGTGATCCATTCTAGCAAAGTTGAACAGACACTGAACCAGCTTTCCAGCAGCATACTTATAGGTGAAACATCAAAACATGAAACTAAAACAATCCACTAACAAGCAATTTTCCCACCAGCAGATGGCCTCAAGATTTGGCCGCAAGCCTCCCGCTTCTTCTTAACACCTGGAGCTTGCTGCTCCGACCTTCACCGAGCGTCTTATCAGCCACATTCTTTGGCTGTGAGAACAAGCGTTTCTCTCTAGCTACAGACTGTGGCTGAGAAATCTGAAATCCCACACCTGCATCTGTATTCCCATTCCCATCATGCCCACTTGCACTCTCAGACCCATCATGCTGTTGCTGAACCACAACAGGATGCTTGCCATAGATGCAGGCGAAATTTCAGGAGAGAACCTACAACAACCCATGAATTCCAACATCCATGATGAGGACTGCTGCGGTCGCCCTTCTTTGATTACAGACGATTTAATTTGATTTGGTTTTTGTGGTCCTCTGTTAGGAGTTTTGGGACCCAACGGGAGCACAGTTTCCTAAACTTTAGGTGTTCAGAAACAATGTTGTAAAGCACTGATCTCGACACGTCAGGAAATTCGTTTGAGAGACCTGTTATTGTGAAGCGCCTGTTCTCACGAATCCTTCGCTTCAACTGAAGCCACCAAATTGTCTGTAATCAAAGAAGGGCGACCGGAGCGGTCCTCATCATGGACGTTGTCACGGCCATCTTTGAATTGTCGTACCCACTTACGCACTTCGCTTTCACTCATAACAGTATCACCGTACACTTCACAAATCTGTCGATGAATTTCTGCAGCAGGCAGGTTCCTTGCTGACAAAAACCGTATCACTGAGCGAACCTCACATGCGGAGGGTGAGTTGATAGTCTTAAACATTTTTAAAGCACAGAACAGAACCGTACAGGTTAGCTACAGAGCGGAAACTGAGCACAGTTGTTCCCGAGGCATGCCGGTACATGACGCACACGCTCGTTGCGGTATGTGCGCAAACTACTAGTGTCTACAACAAAACGGACCTTACTTAAAAAATACCCCTCGTACATATGATCCTGTATATTGGTGTCCAGCTGCGCAATATACATTGATATTTGGTGTTATTTATTATTTATTTATTTATTTTGGTTGCTTCTACCCCGCCCTTCTCACCCCGGGGGGGACTCAGGGTGGGTTACAAAAGCAAGGCACAATTCGATGCCCGCATCACATAACAACAAAAGACAATAACATCAATTAACAAAAACAGCAATTCTGGCAATAACACAATTAACAGAAACAATAATAATTATCGGCAAAAACAACCATAAAACCAGTAAAAGCAATAAAAGCGATAAAACCAATACAAACCTCATTGATGGTCAGCGTTTCACAGTCTCATAGTTTAAATTCCAATTTCCACAATTGTCAGTCCTTTCGGTCCTATCCATCTGGTTTCCGTATCTAATTGTCAGGTTGCCCAAAGGCCTGGTCCCACAACCACATCTTTACCTTCCTCCTGAAGGCAAGGAGGGATGTTGATGCCCTGATTTCCCCCGGGAGTGAGTTCCACAGGTGGGGGGCCACCACTGAGAAGGCCCTGCTCCTCGTCCCCACCAGCCTCACTTGTGATAGGTGGGGTCGAGAGCAGGGCCTCCCCAGATGATCTCAAATTCCGGGGTGGGACGTAGAGGGAGATACGTTCGGACAGGTACGCTGGACCGGAACCGTAAAGGGTTTTGTAGGTCAAAACCAGCACCTTGAATTGTGCTCGGAACTGAATCGGCAACCAGTGGAGCTGACACAGCAGGGGGTGGTGTGCTCCCTGTATGTCGCTCCGGTAAGCAATCTGGCTGCCGCTCGCTGGACCAGTTGAAGTTTCTGAACAGTCTTCAAGGGCAACCCCACATAGAGTGCGTTGCAGTAGTCTATACGGGATGTAACAAGAGCGTGGACCACTGTGGCCAGATCAGATTAGATTATAAAGTGGGATTCCTTATACTAGTGGCAGCGGTGGGATATATTATAGTATATCGTATGATCCTTTATATTGGTGTTCAGCGGCGCGATATACATTGATATTTGGTGTTAGATTATTTTGGGGATAGTCCTTCTTTTGTTACAGTGGTGACAAACGGCGAGATTCATAATAGATAAATTACTTCTTACGTTATACAAGTCTTACACATTACATCATGAAACCTGACCTTGTATCCCACGTATATTTTTGAAAAGCCCTGCGGCTCTGTTATGCACATTACGCAGTTGCGCGGTTATGCACATGATGCATCACAACGCCAAACGTGAGCCAGGATCCCAAGCACATCTTGCAATGCTTCTTTTCAAAGTCTCCAATTTCAGGTCTGAAATATACATTCTGCTCCTCAACGAGTACAAGTTGGCCAGACTAGGAGATGGATTTAACATTGCGTTGGGACATTCCTGTATATTAATTTTACGGTCTATTTACAACTAATGAAGCATTGCTGGAAATATTCCATTGTGTTGTCTCAGGCGTTTAATCAGACATTAATGCTAGACACCCAAATCCGCATGCAAAATATTCTCGACAGGTTGCCATGTGTGTATGCAAAAGGGGGGTTACGTCTCCCCGAGCATGTCTTAAAATCCTTACTCCACCCTCTGGGAGGGTTAGGACGTTGTCAATGCCTGTCCAAAACTAACAATATGACCTACAAATACACCAAGATCAAACAAAACCACAAACTCCTTACAAACATCACATCCAATCTCCTCCTGAAGAAGAAAATGTAGTGAAAACAATGTTGGAACAACACGCAGTGGCCAAAACACAACGTTCTTTCCACTTTTGTGGGGAAAATAAACTACAGCCCTGCCTAGCTTTGTGACACCCCGCTGAAGCAATACGTAAGGATCACAGGTCAAAAACTTCAAAGCTATCTTGAAATATCTAAAAGGCGGTCATTTAGGGTTTATCGACATTGAGAAATGAATGCCACTTGACACTGCTTGAAATGACATAGAATTATAGAATCATAGAGTTGGAAGTCACCTCATGGGCCATCCAGTCTAACCCATTCTGCCAAGAAGCAGGAAAATCACATTCAAAGCACCCCCGACAGATGGCTATCCGGCCTCTGTTCCCTGTCGTAGTCCCTGTGAATCACACATATGGTAATTCCTGCGCCTGCGCAGAACAGCTTTTGGAACCTTCCAGAGAGTTATTAAACATTTTTGGCTGTAGCCCCGCCCACTCTCTCCCATGAGTATAAATAGCCAGTGGGGGGGCTACAGCCTCCAGTTCTCTTTATCCGCCATTGAAGCAGCAGCGAGAGAACCTTCACTCAGACTAGCGTCCCTTGTTGATTTTTTGGCTTGACTCGAACTGCCTGATTTGCTTAAATATTTGTCCTTTCTACCTTGGCCTTGATCTTCTCCTTTGTGACAAGGACTGTTTGATCCGCCTTTGCAGAGGGAATTCTGTCCCGAGCTTGTGCAGTTTGACAGGCGGTTTTGCCACAGACGAGGAAGAATTTAAGACTGCACTTCTGTCTTCAACCCCCTCTAATCCTGAGGGGGCTTTGGCGAAAAAGGCCAGGGCAGAGGATCGCCAAGATGGCGGCCGGCCATTATTGCAGACTTCTCTTCTTGGAGCTAAACATGCCCAGATCTATAAGCCACTCCTCATAGGCTTGTTCTACAGACCTTTGATCATTTTAGTTGCCCACATTCCAGGTTGTCAATATCGCTCTTCAATTGTGGTGCCCAGAATTGGACACAGTATTCCAGGTGTGGTCTAAGCAAGGCAGAATAGAGGATGAGTAGCATGACTTCCCTAGATCTAGACACTAGACTCTAGGCTTGGTTGATCTGGTTCGGAAGTTTCTAAAATCGGAATGAATTCGTATTTAAATGATTTTAGAAACCATTTCGAGCCATGCTGGAATAGTGTGAGGAGTAATTAAGAATTGAAACAATTTACCCATTTCTCGGAATTATTTTCGTATGTCTGGTGCAAACTTTACAATCTCGCAGTTTCCCTGGCCTCCCTGGCGATGCGGAAGGGCGAGGTGGGCATGGCTATGCCCAGTTCTTCCTGAAGGCCATGCTCCCAGTGGCCGTCAAAAAGTGCTGGGCGTAGCCACGCCCACCTCGCCCTTCCGCATCGCTGCTTGTTGCCAGGGAGGCCAGGGAAACTGTGAGATTGTAAATCTGGTGCAAACTTTACAATCTCGCAGTTTCCCTGGCCTCCCTGGCCTTCAGGAAGAGCTAGGTGTAGCCACACACATCTCACCCTTCCGCATCGCCGCTTGTCACACTCGCCAGGGAGGCCAGGGAAACTGCGAGATTTTAAACTGACAGCGGGGAGGGACACCTTCCTTTAACGAAGTAAACGAAGGTATTCAGATTTTTGCTGTTTCCGATCTTTTTTTCAAGAAAATTTGAGAAATAATTTTAAAATAGAAATGCCAGCGCCCCCTATATACAAAATAAGTTTAGAACCATTTTTTTCTTGATCAACCAAGCCTACTAGACTCCTACCGAAAGGTTGCAAGTTCAAAGCCCTGGGTCGGTGTGAGCGGCCGACCATCAGCCCTGCTCAGTGTTTACCTAAGCAGTTCGAAAAGAGCTTTAGCTGTAATTAGGGAAATCGGGTACTGCTAAAAGTGGGGGAGGTGTTTTACAACGCCATAAAAAAAAGAAGATCAGAAAATGCAGGAATGAGGAAGTCCTGACAGCTCTTCGTCATAGAAGGTGGAGCGATAGCACCCCCTGTGGACTCGAGCCTAATAGCATCGAAACAACACCTCCTTCTGTGCTGTCTAGCTGTGTACTGTCTATACAAATGGCATTAAATGTTTGCCATGTATGTGTACTTCTGATCCACCCTTAGTCCCCTTTCGGGTAAGAAGGGAAGAATATAAATAAAGTATTATTATTATTGTTATTTGTTCACTTAACCAATTACAGATCCACCTAACCATAGTTTTGCCTAGCCCACACTGGACTAGTTTCCTTTCATTGTGGTGGAAGAGAGACGCAAGTGTGGGGTGAACTTAGTAGGAGGAAAGCACTTCTGAGCTTCAGAGATCTTTCATTCGTTTTGCTATGCCAACTCATTATAATCGTTTTGTGAGGTATCGGCTCATGTTTTGCAGCGCAGGAGAGGTTTTTCTTGCAAATGTGCCCTATGATTTTGTTGGCTTGCCTGCAGAGGTGACCATTGTTGCATCAGCTGGTTTGTGTTTCTTTGGACAAATTGGTTTAGGTCCTTTCAGCATGGAATAGTTGGGCTCTTACTGTGCTAAAATGAAGGGAGAAGAGAGTTCAATTGCTAAGGAAAATAAAGGATGCAAAGAATGATGGGATAAATTTATTGCAGTCAAAGAGTGCCACATAAAATATATCACGATATTACTATGTAATGAATGCCATAGCTCATAGGTTTTACTGAGTTACTCAGTGATCAAGGGAAAAGCAGAGGCACCTGTGGAGAATTTGGTCCACATCTCATTCATCTGACAACTGTAGTAAGAGAGAAGAAAAAGAAAATAACATTTATCCAATTGAGATTCTTTCTTTCTCTCCTTTCTTTTGGAGGATAGGAATGATTAAAACACTGAGAATATCATATGGATCCAGCGCAGTCTGGCTTTAGGCCGGGACATGGTACTGAGACAGCCTTGGTCGCCTTAGTGGATGATCTTTGCCGGGCACTGGACAGGGGGACTGTGTCCCTGTTGGTTCTGCTGGACCTCTCATCGGCCTTCGATACCGTCGATCACGGTATCCTCCTGGGACGCCTCGTGGGAATGGGCCTTGGGGGTACTGCTCTTCAGTGGCTCCGGTCCTTCCTCGAGGGTCTCTCCCAGAAGGTGTCATTAGGGGACTCCAGCTTGACCCCGTGGCCATTGTACTATGGAGTCCCACAGGGCTCAGTATTGTCCCCTATGTTGTTTAACATATACATGATGCCATTGGGAGAGATCATCCAGAGTTTCGGGGTGCGGTGTCATCTCTACGCAGATGATGTCCAACTCTGTTACTCCTTTCCACCTGCTACTAAGGAGGCAGTTCAAGCGCTGAACCGGTGCTTGGCCTCTGTAACGGACTGGATGAGGGACCACAGATTGAAACTAAATCCAGATAAGACAGAGGTCCTCCTGGTCAGTTGAAAGGCCGAACAGGGCATAGGGTTGCAGCCTGTGCTGGACGGGGTTACACTCCCCCTGAAGGCRCAGGTTCACAACTTGGGAGTGATCCTGGATTCATCGCTGAGCCTGGAACCCCAGGTCTCGGCGGAGGTCAGGGGAGCTTTTGCACAATTAAAACTTGTGCGCCAGCTGCGCCYGTATCTTGGGAAGTCTGACTTGGCCACGGTGGTACACGCTCTGGTTACATCCCGTATAGACTACTGCAATGCTCTCTATGTGGGGTTGCCTCTGAAGACTGCCCGGAAGCTACAACTAGTCCAACGAGCRGCAGCCAGACTACTAACAGGAGCGGGGTACAGGGAACATACGACTCCTCTGTTGCGTCAGCTCCAGTGGCTGCCAATCAGCTTCCAAGCACAATTCAAAGTGCTGGTGTTGACCTATAAATCCCTAAATGGTTCTGGCCCAATTTACCTGTCCGAACGGATTCTCCCCTATGAACCATCAAGGTTGTTAAGATCTTCTGGAGGGGCCCTGCTCTCAGATTGTCTCAGTCTCAGATTGATGACTGAGTCAATAACTGTTGACCTACTGGCAGATGGCGATGAATTTGTAATTTGTGATTTCACTCTGACGAACTGACTTTTTTGTAAATGGTATGAATTGTATTTTAATGTATTTTATATTGATGATGTATATTTGCTTTATCTTATTGTACTGAATCCTCTGTTGTTAGCCGGCCTGAGTCCCTCTCCAGAGGTTGAGAAGACTGGGTTATAAAAACTCTAAATAATAAATAAATAAATAAATAAATCACTGCAAAAATATCAGTGTAGTAGGATTGCTCAATGGTGTCCACTTTTCTGCCATTGCAAAAGGAATACGCTCCAGTTTTAATAAATTTGGAGATGTTTTGTTAAGCAGGTGATTTTCTGGACTGGCCATGTTGTCCGAATGCCCAATCACCGTTTCCCAAAGCAGTTACTATACTCTCAATTCAAGAATGGGAAACGTAATGTGGGTGGACAGGAAAACAGATTTATTATTATACATGAATTCCAAGAATGTAGACCTCAAGAATCCGAGAGCTCTTCACTGAATGCAGTATTGCTCTCACAAAGATTGTGCCATCATGAACCAATAATAATAATAATAATAATAATAATAATAATAATAATAATAATCTTTATTTATACCCCGCCACCATCTCTCCAAAGGGGACTCGGGGCTGCTTACATGAGGCCAAGCCCGGTAGTGCAATTACAATAACATAACAACAACATAACACACAAGCATGGAATAAACATCGCAAAAAACAAAAAGTAAAGTACAAATAAAAAAATTTAAATGCAGAATAATACAGATGATCAAACATGATCACAATGAGCGGGCCACATGTACAGATAATGATAAAATTCAGGATGAGATAGAAATAAAAACAGGTATATTTGTAAGGGAGAAACTCATAAACGACAGAGTAATGGAGACAGGCCTTCATAACGGGAGGAAGCAGTGCAAAATGTGGACGAACATTATGGGGAGAGTCACAGCGGGAGATGTAAGATCACTCTCCAAAGACACAACGGAAAAGCCAGAATCCCTCCCATGAGATCATTTCTTTTGCACCTGCCTTAATTCTCCTTATCTTTAATTTGCTGGGAGAAGAGAGTCTGTCTTAATTGCATGCCCTGTTTTCTCAACATTCTAAGGAGTGTGAGAATAGCTAACAAGAAGGAGGTCAGAGGCCAAAATATGCTTTCATGTATTGCAAAGTGTATTAAGCGGTGTGTTTGAAAACAAACCTTTGTCAGAGCAACTTTGCGCTCAACCAAGCAGCTTGGGCTCGTTTGCCTGGATTATCTTGTAGTTCTTGTGTCCATGGTCTTGGGACTTTATCATGTTCTCATGAGAGATTGTTTTGTTGGTGCCTCTTGGAATCCTGCTTTATAGTGCTATGCCTTATTGATCTTTTGGAACATTACTTGCTTTTATGAACTTTTATCTTTTATTTTTCAATAAACTACAAAGACTTCAGTCTGTGTGCAGTTTTGGTGATTTCAGCAAGGTGACTCTACTCTGAGGTGCGACAGTGAGAGCTGTTCAGCAGTGGAACTCTCTGCCTCAGAGTGTGGTAGAGGTTCCTTCTTTGGAAGCTTTGAAACAGAGGCTGGATGGCCATCTGTCAGGGGTGCTTTGAATGCAATTTTCCTGCTTCTTGGCAGAATGGGGTTGGAGTGGATGGCCCATGATTCTATGATGGTAGTGGAGGTGGTCGTAATTTTTATTCCCCTTCCATATCCAAATCATGTTTGGTTAAGGCTACCATTACCCTGCTTTCTCTAGGACCCAGAAGCAATTCCTCAATATTTCCTTGATCTTGCTTTTTGTCTGCCACACTTGTTTTCAGTGGTTGCTTTCCAACTTCTCAGCCACTTCTGTCCTTTGCTCTTTTTGGTAAAAGTAGGTAAGTCGGAGGGGTGTTTCATATGCTTCCCATTTAGCGGTTGAGATCAAGCAGGTTATAGCTTGAAATAGCATGTTTAGTCGAGCTCTGGGGCGGCAACGGTTGAAATGGGGAGCACCCACCCATTAACAATATGAATAGCATTTAAGAAAGGCTGTTTCAGTTTATTTTAACCTATGTATCTTGAGTTTTGACAGCTTGTTGGTGTGTTGTGGCTGTGATACATCTTGAGAGAGCAAAGGAGGCTTCCAACACAAATTCTTTGGAGACTGGAACATGCAGAGGCATTATGCTGAGAGCCAACACAATACAATGGTCACAGTTGACTTAACCACAATAGTTGGAGCTGTCCAACAATGAGGTCAATCCAATATAATGGACTATTTTTCCTTGCGTGTGCAAGGATGAGAAACCACATCAGTGTCAAAGAGGCAAGCAGGGGATGACACTAAATAAGGAACAGCTGTAAAAGAGAGGAGATCCAACCCCGTCTTCTTTCTACTATGTAGTGGGACTTACCAGTGTTGCTTCATGATCTTTCTCTTAAGGTCTATTGGAGATGGCTGGTTTTGTCAGAGACCTCCTGATGGATAGGGAAGACCCAACTACTTACGTTGGAATAGGGAATCCACAATGGGTGGGTTGGACTGGATGGCCCTTGTGGTCTCTTCCAACTCTATGATTCTAACAAGATAGGTGTAGCGAGGGAGAGAGACTATTTCTTTATTTAAGAAAAACCTCTTTACTCTTATACTGATTCAGTTTCTTCTTCTTTTATATTAGCTGGGACCTTCTATGTGTTGTTTAACCTTTGTACAGGCACTGAGACACACTTCTGTATAACAAAGTAACACAGTTTATTTATAACTTCTGGCTCCAAACTTTTGTGGTTACATTTATGTCTTGTTGCAATCTCGAGGCTTACAGTCAGTATAATATACTCTTGGTTTACTTTTCTGAAATAGACTTTCAATGTTTCACATTCAAAAACATGTTACTTGCTTTACGCACTGTTGACTGAAATTATATTCTGACATAAGCACCACTGGCTTTCTTTATGGTCCTAAAACTTATGTTCTATTTAACTAACTGCTTCTATATATCAGAAGTCTTTAACACATCTTCATAACTGCTTATTTTTAACAGGAGTTCCTAACTCTTTTCTCTCACAGAAGTTCCTAACTGTCTCCCACAAACAGGAATCCCTAACTCATCTCACAAACAGCAATTCCTAACTCACCTCACATACAGCAATTCCTAACTCCTCTTTTTTGACTCTCTAACTGCCTATTTTTAAAACCTTGGCTCCGCCCCTTTGGAATGTTTAGCTCTGCTTCTCTCCAACTGTCCTTTTGGCCTAGCAACCACTTCAAATCCTGGGCCTACACTAATCTGCATATGACCAATCAGCTTTAATATGCAAATGAATCCTATCTCTGCTGTTGCTATCCTGTCTGTGCCTATTTTTTCCTTTCTGCCATGTGTAAATATAGAGCTATACACCAAAAACTCAACATAGAGTAGCAATTTCGCTACAATAGGCTTCGGTTCAGGGAGATCAACTCTTAGAGGTCTACATAGGGGGACAATAATGCCTCCCAAAGTACAAGGGTTGAATGAAAAGTAATGCCTCCACCTTCGTAACTCCTCAACAGATGGCAGTACTGGTATGCGGCAGGTACTGGCTAGTTCAGTAGACTCTTCCACCACACTCCGGGGCAGAGAGTTCCACTGCTGAACGGCTCTCACAGTCAGGAAGTTCTTCCTCATGTTCAGATGGAATCTCCTCTCTTGTAGTTTGAAGCCATTGTTTTGTGTCCTAGTCTCCAGGGAAGCAGAAAACAAGCTTGCTCCCTCCTCCCTGTGGCTTCCTCTCACATATTTATACATGGCTATCATATCTCCTCTCAGCCTTCTCGTCTTCAGGCTAAACATGCCCAGCTCCTTAAGCCGCTCCTCATAGGGCTTGTTCTCCAGACCCTTGATCATTTTAGTCGCCCTCCTCTGGACACATTCCAGCTTGTCAATATTAGGGCTGGGCGGTTTCGTTTCGTTAATTCGTAATTCGTTAAAAATTCGTTATTTTTTTTATAACGAAGCGATAACGAACCATTCTGGAGCAACTTAAAAACGAAACAAATTTTAAAATTCGTTTCGTAAATGCTTCGGATTCGTTATGTATTCGTTTCGTTATCGGTTTGAGGTCGTTTCGTTATTATTTCCGCATGTCTGGGGCAAGTTTTATAGTTGTTTTTTGTTTAATTAGTGAAAAAAAATATAATATCACACCAACAGTCAACAACAGAGGGAGAGGGAAGCTTCAGAAGTTCCCCCTGTCCCATTTGGAGGTTTTTTAGCGTATTGCGCGGTCGCGTCCGCCATTAACGAATCGATTCGTTATTGTTTCGTATTTGTTTCGTTAATGTTTCGTAATTTTTTTTAACATTTACGAAATTTCGTAAATATCGAACTTTTTAAAAGAAAAATTTCGGAATTCTTTTAAATATCGAAACGCAAAACCCCCCAAAAAACGAATCGATTTTAGAAACAAATTTTTCCGTTGTTACCCAGGCCTAGTCAATATCTCTCTTGAACTGTGGTGCCCAGAATTGGACACAATACCTCCCAAGCTACAAAGGTTGAATGAAAAGCAATGCCTCCAACTTCATAACTCCTCAATAGATGGCAGTACTGGCATGTGGCAGGTACTGGCTTGTTCAGTAGACTCTCCTCTACAGTTCCATTTTGGCGGGAAGCCTTAGCATTGATTGGTTGTGTCATTAAAGTGCGAAGTATGGAACTATGCGCAGACGGTCGGTCAATGTGTCTTAAGCAACGTGCAGTCATTGCATTCTTGACAGGAGAAGGTGTCACCCCAAAGGAGATTCATCAGAGAATGCAAGCTGTTTATGGTGATTGTGTTGATGTGAGTACTGTGCATCATTAGGCGAGTAAGTGTAAAGATGTTGAGGTGGGAACATCTGACTTGCATGACAAACAAAGAGTTGGACGTCCTGTGACAGCAACCACCGAGTTTCACAAGCAAAAGGTTGACAGATTGATTCAGGACAATTGTCGTACCACTCAGAGAGAAATTTCAAGCTTAATTGGCATTTCACAAGAACTTGTGGGTTGCATTATTGCTTTGCTTGGCTATTGGAAGATCTGTGCACGATGGGTTGCGAAAACAGAGTGTCGACTATGACGGCTTCTGAAAACTTGTTGATTAGGCTTGGGTGATCAAGAAAAAATGGTTCTAAACTCGTTTCGTATATAGGGGGCGCTGGCGATTCAATTTTGAAATGATTTCTGATATTTTCTTGAAAAAAAGATCAGAAATAGCAGAAATCAGAATTGCTTCGTTTGCTCCGTTAATGGAAGATGCCCCTCCCTCCCTCCAGAACCATTAAGTAACTTTACGATGAGACGACGCGGATGATTTAGAGCAGGGGTAGGGAACCTTTGGCCCTCCAGCTGTGGTGGACTTCAACTCCCACAATTCCTTGAGGCTCGGCATTGGGCCAAGGTAAGCCTTTGGGGGGAATGCCGAGCTCAAGGAATTCGTGGGAGTAGAACCATTAAGTAACTGACAAAGTCCGAAAACCTAAACAAACAGTTTTAAAATCTCGCAGTTTCCCTTCCCTGTTAGTTTTAAAATCTCGTGGTTTCCCTTCCCTGGCTGGCAGTGAACGGCGATGCAGAGGGACAAGGTGGGCATGGCTAAGAACAGCTCTTCTTGAAGGCCACTGGGGGCGTGGCCTTCAGGAAGAGCTGTTCTTAGCCACACCCACCTTGTCCCTCTGCATCGCCGTTTGCCACCAGCCAGGGAAGGGAAACCGCGAGGCTTTGCCAAAGTTGCTTAATTGTTCTAAAAATCAAAATAACTGTGGGAGACATCTGAAAATAATTCCGAACAATGGGTAAGTGGTTTAAATTCAGAATTACTTCTCCCACTATTCCTGCATGGCTCGAAATTGGTTCAAAAGGGATTTTTTTCTGAATTAATTCTGATTTTAGAAGTTAACGACTGTACCTACCCATGCCTATTGTTTATCATTGGCAGAAATATATCCAATTGTCTGGTGACTATGTGGAAAATAGGGCTGGGCGGTTTCGTTTCGTTAATTCATAATTCGTTAATAATTCGTTATTTTTTTTAATTACAAAACGATAACAAACCATTCTGGAGCAATTTTTTTTAAAAAAAGAATTTTTAAACACGTTTTGTAAATGCTTCGTATTTCGTTATTGTATTCGTTTCGTTCTGAGGTCGTTTCGTTATTATTTCCGCATGTCTGGGGCAAGTTTTTTGTTTAATTAGTGAAAAAAAATTATAATATCACACCAACAGTCAACAACAGAGGGAGAGGGAAGCTTCAGAAGTTTTTGGAGGTTTTTTAGCGTATTTCGCGGTCGCGTCCGCCATTAACGAATCGATTCGTTATTGTTTCGGAAATCGATTCGTTAATTTTTTTACCATTTATGAAATTTCGTAAATATCGAACTCTTTAAAAGGAAAATTTTGTAATTATTTTAAATATCGAAACAAAAAAACCCCCCAAATACAAATCGATTTTAGAAACAAATTTTTCCGTTGTTACCCAGGCCTAGTGGAAAAGTGAATAGTGGTAGTTAAAGAGCACATTCTTTTTTTTAATTATCTTTATTCACATTTTTTAATACATATAGTTAAAAGGGTTCAATAGAGTTAAAAGTAAGACAGTAAGAGCAGATCAGAGAACAAAGAGATAAAAAGGGGTAGTGGGAGATAGAGTAGGCTGGGGTAGGGGAGGGGGAGTGGGGGTGGGGGTAGGATGAGTCAGAAAGGAATGTGCAAGTGTGTTTTAAAAAGTATGAGACAAAGAGCGAGGTTCCCCTCTTCCTTCGGTCTGTCTTCCTGGCATCTTTAGCGGGAGTTTTCCTTTTCTTTCTTCCCTTCTCCATCCTCTCTTTCTCCTCTTTTATTTCTCCCTCGGATTGTGGAGAATTCCTTCCTCCCGACTTTGATTCTGGTTCATTTCTGTTTAAAATATTCATCTATCATTGTCCAATCCGTTTTGTTTTCTATACGTCCCTTATATTTCTGAATTAGGTAACTTAGTCTATCCATATTTTTCACTTCCATAAGCTTCACTTCCCATTCATCCACCTTGGGTACCTCTTCCTTTCTCCAGTATCTAGCGTAGCATATTCTCGCTGCTGTTACCGCAAGGAATATGAGTTTGTCCATATTTTGATCTATTTTCTCAACTGTGATTCCCAGTAGGACTATTTCCGGGGAATGTGGAATTTTAATCTTCAATATGCTTTGTAGTTTTTCATGGATTTCTTTCCAATATGTTTTGGCCTTTTTGCAGTGCCACCACATATGGTAATATTAGGCCTGGGTAACAACGGAAAAATTTGTTTCTAAAATCGATTTGTATTTGGGGGGGTTTTTTTGTTTCGATATTTAAAATAATTACAAAATTTTCCTTTTAAAAAGTTCGATATTTACGAAATTTCGTAAATGTGAAAAAAATTACAAAACATTAATCGATTTCCGAAACAATAACGAATCGATTCGTTAATGGCGGACGCGACCGCAAATACGCTAAAAAACCTCCAAAAACTTCTGAAGCTTCCCTCTCCCTCTGTTGTTGACTGTTGGTGTGATATTATAATTTTTTTTCACTAATTAAACAAAAAACTTGCCCAGACATGCGGAAATAATAACGAAACGACCTCAGAACAATAACGAAACGAATACAATAACGAAATACGAAGCATTTACAAAACGTGTTTAAAAATTCGTTTTTTTAAAAAATTGCTCCAGAATGGTTCGTTATCGTTTTGTAATTGAAAAAAATAACGAATTATTAACGAATTACAAATTAACGAAACGAAACCTCCCAGCCCTAGGTAATATGTGCCCACTGTCTCTCCACATTTCCAGCATTTTGTGTTTAAATTCCTATAAAATTTCCCCAATTTCTGGGGTGTTAAGTGCCACCTATAAAATAGCTTAAACCAGTTTTCTTTTAGGCCGTACGAAGAGCACATTCTAAGGATTATTTCTGTATTTGATTTATCCGTACCCAAAAATTTCCATCAGTGCCTTGAGGTCGTTACTGGATGGTTGTGTGCCAGCAGGTTGAGGGTGAATCCAGCGAAGACGGAGATCCTTTGGCTGGGCCGTCTGGGTGGGAGGGAGATCCAGCTGCCTACCCTGGATGGCGAGACACTACGTCCGTCATCTTCTGTAAAAAGCCTTGGTGTCTTATTGGACCCTCTGCTCACAATGGAGGCCCAGGTCTCTCCTGTGAGCAGATCTGCATTTTTCCATCCATGTCAGGCTAGGCGACTGGCTCCCTACCTATCTAGGAACAACCTGGCTATGGTGATCCAGGCAACGGTCATCTCGAGGCTTGACTACTGTAACGCCCTCTACATTGGCTTTCCTTTGTCAGTGATCCGGAAACTGAAGCTGGTGCAAAATGCGGCGGCTCGTCTTCTCGCCGGGGTGCCAGCGAGGTGTCGTATCACCCCAATTCTCCAACAGCTGCACTGGCTACCGATTGAGTACCGGATCACTTTCAAGGTGCTGGTACTAACCTTTAAGGCCTTACATGGTCTGGGGCCGGCGTACCTGAGGGCCCGCTTATCCCCCTACCAACCCCAGAGATTACTCCGGTCTGAAGACCAAAATTTGCTTGCAGTCCCTAACATCCGGACTTATCATTTGTCATCTACTAGGCATAGAGCTTTCTCGATCATAGCCCCTTATTTATGGAATGCCTTGCCGGTTGAAACTTGAACTATCCGAGACCTACTTGTTTTTCGGAAAGCCTGTAAAACTTTTCTTTTCCGGCAAGCTTTTGATGGGTGAACAACCCGGGCTATGTCTGTCCTCGCTGCCTATTGTTATTGTTGTGGTTATTTTTAAAGCTAACTGTATGGTTTAAATCTGTTTCTGTAAATTGCTCCAAGCCAAATTGGGAGTAGCGGTGTGCAGAAGTCATTGATACTGTGTATATGTTTAACTGTTAGAATATATTCGTGTTGGTAACAGTAGCTGAAAGCTAGAGTTAACTGGTTGTATCCACAGTGGCGTTGCCAAGGAGACCAGGCAAGAGAGTGAGAAGTGGGCGGAGCCTAGCAAGAGAATGTTATCTGCATCTTTGAAAAGAAGCAGTTCAGTTTAGAGTTGGCAGTTGGAGTTAGCAGTTGAGAGAGGAGAGTGGAGAGTGGAGAAGCAGTGTGTGTGATATAGCCGGAGGTTTCTTCAGTCTAGGAAGGTTGAAGGGGGAAACCTAATTAGTTTCTTTAGTCAGAGAGGACTAAGGGAAGCTTGTTTAGATCACTAGTTAGGAAAGAACTAGAGATCTAGGATTTGATCAAGAAGGATCAAATTGGAAGGCTATTCACATTAGGAAACATTGTTTAATAAAGTGCTTCACCACAGTAAAAGTCAATCACAAGTTGTGTCATCGAGAAGAGTGAACTGTATTGCAAACCAAGTTACATTCAAAGTTCTATAAGTTATTCAAAGTAATTCCAAGTTATTTAACAGCCTGCAACCATACGCTTTGTACAAAATAAACTTATTAACTTTTGTTGAAGACTGTGTCATCTCCATTTATCTGCGTCTGGGGAGCCAGTTCTCATCGGCAATACCTCACGTTGGTGGCAGTTACCTTAATTACATCCATAATCATCCACACCTGTATAATTGGTGGCAGAATTTAAGAACAGTCTTTACAATTGGTGACAGTGGGTGGGTTCTTTAAAGTTAAAAACCCTATACCCTGTCTGTTGTTGGAATTGCAGCACCTTAGCAATTGGCACAATTGTACAACTGGTGCGTGCAGACTTCGCAAATTTGGTGTCAGAGGTGGGATAGACTTCGCAAATTAGTGCCAGTGGTTCTCAGCCTTCTCAACTGACTCCTTAATACAGTGCCTCACGTTGTGGTGACCCCCAACCATAAAATTATTATTATTGCTACTTCCTAATTATAATTGTGTTACTGTTATGAATCATAATGTAAAAATCTGAAATGCAGGATGTATTTTCATTCACTGGACCAAATTTGGCACAAATACCCAAAAACAGCACTCCATGCCGTCATGTCAGCCACATGACCTTGGAGGTGTCTATGGACAACACCGGCTCTTTGGCCTAGAAATTGAGCACCAACTCCCAGAGTTGGACACGACTGGACTTAATGTCAGGGGAAAACTTTTACCTTACGTTACCCAATATGCCCAAATTTGAATACTGGTGGGGTTGGAGGGAAAATTGATTATGTCATTTGGGAGTTGTAGTTGCTGGGATTTATAGTTCACCTACAATTAAAGAGCATTTTGAACTCCACCAATGATGGAATTGGACCAAACTTGGCACACAGAACTCCCACAACCAACGAAAAATACTGGAAGGGTCTGGTGAGCACTGACCTTGAGTTTGGGAGTTGTAGTTCACCTTCATCCAGAGAGCATTGCAGACTCACAACAATGATGGATCTGGACCAAACTTGGCACAAATACTCAATATGCCCAAATGTAAACACTGGTGGAGTTTGGGGAAAATAGACCTTGACATTTGGGAGTTGTAGTTGCTGGGATTTATAGTTCACCTACAATAGAAGAGCATTCTGAACCCCTGCCGGCCGGCGGGAGAGCGGAGCAGGCAAGGGCGCCTGGTGCAAGGCCTTGCTCCAAAGGCCCCCGCCTGCTCCGCACCCCTGCCGGCCGGCGGGAGAGCAGAGCAGGCGAGGGGCGCCCAAGGAGCCACTCGCCCATCCCTCACCTCCTTCTGCCATCAGAAGGAAGCGAGGGACAGGCAGATGGCTTCGCGCGTGGCCTAGCCGCCCGCGGAGCCGCTCGCCCGTCCCTCGCCTCCTTCTGCCATCAGAAGGAGATGAGGGACAGGCGGATGGCTTCGCGCGGGAATGCCAGTGGCGCAGGGGGTCGGCCGCCATTTTGGAGGGGGCGTGGCCAGCCAATGCGGCTTCGCGACCCCCAGAAAATGGCCAAACGACCCCCCGAGGGGTCGCGACCCCCAGGTTGAGAACCGCTGATATAAAATATTCCCTTCCAAACCCAAGTAACAAAGGTGGAGGCATTACTTTTCATTCAACCCTCGTAACCCCCCCCCCCATGGGGCATTTTGCGTCGCTCTTAGCTCTCAGCCTATTCCTTAAGAAGTTTCTGGCACTATTCATGGAAGTTATTAAAAGCTCAGTTTTCTCAGACTTCCTTTGGTTCTTGCGTGACATTTAATAATGCGAGTCTTATTTGTTTTAAGTTCGAACCTGTCACTGCTGGCGCGTTGGTTTCCCAAGTAGAAAATGACTGCTTTTATTCTCTCTCTTTGAGAATGCCGCATTTTATTACTGCAGAGGGGCAGAAGGCTTGGCGAGCGCACACAAAAAGTGTCGCATCTTGTGTGGGGAACAACCAGACTCATTTTTATGAGCTCCGCAAGTGGATTTGGGGCTTTTCTTCCAAAACATGAGCAAAGAAGGAAGAGAATAATGTTCCAACACTTGGAAGGAAATTTGAGCTGTATGACTAACATAGATTCAAGCAAAACAATATTATTCAGGGTGTGTTTTGAATTTAGGAAGGTTTGAATTAGGAGCTAATCTTGTCTATATATTTATGAATAAACTTTGTTGCATTAGAGTGAGACTAGTAAGAAGAGTCAGAAGCTACACTGGTATCCTAATTCACACATCAAGCGATCCCCAGATGATCAATGTGCAGAAGATGGTATGGTTGGCAAGCTAATAAGAATCTATCTATTTGTGGGATTAACAGAACTCAAAAACCACTGGACAAATTGACACCAAATTTGGACATGAGACACCTAACAACCCAATGTATGTCCTTCACTCAAAAAAATTGATTTTGTCATTTGGGAGTTGTAGTTGCTGGGATTTATAGTTCACCTACAATCAAAGAGCATTCTGAACCCCACCAATGATGGAATTGAACCAAACTTGGCACACAGTTCTCTCATGACCAGCAGAAAATACTAGAAGGATTTGGTGGGCAGTGTCCTTTGGTTTTGGAGTTATAGTTCACCTACATCCAGAGATCACTGTGGACTCAAACAATGATGGATCTGGACCAAACTACATGAATACTCAATATGCCCAAATGTGAACACTGGTGGAGTTTGGGGAAAATAGAATCTTGACATTTGGGAGTTGTAGTTGCTGGGATTTATAGTTCACCTACAATCACAGAGCATTCTGAACCCCACCAATGATAGAATTGGGCCAAACCTCCCACACAGAACCCCCATGTGGGCCACAGTAACGCGTGGCAGGGGGCGGCTAGTATATAAATAGAAATGTAATGTTCGTTTGTGGGATTAACATAACTCAAAAACCACTAGACGAATTGACACCAAATTTGGCCACAAGACCAAGGAGTGACATTTTCTGCACAGGGTTGTTGTAGGTTTTTTCGGGCTATATGGCCATGGTCTAGAGGCATTCTCTCCTGACGTTTCGCCTGCATCTATGGCAAGCATCCTCAGAGGTAGTGAGGTGTGTTGGAAGTAGGAAAATGGGTTTATATATCTGTGGAATGACCAGGGTGGGACAAAGGACTTTTGTCTGCTGGAGCTAGGTGTGAATGTTTCAACTGACCACCTTGATTAGCATTTGATGGCTTGGCAGTGCCTGGAGCAATCTTTTGTTGAGAGGTGATTAGTTGTCCTTGTTTGTTTCCTCTCTGTTGTTGTGCTGTTGTAATTTTAGAGTTTTTAATACTGCTAGCCAGATTTTGTTCATTTTCATGGTTTCCTCCTTTCTGTTGAAATTGTCCACATGCTTTTTGTGGATTTCAATGGCTTCTCTGTGTAGTCTGACATGGTGGTTGTGAGAGTGGTCCAGCATTTCTGTGTTCTCAAATAAATGCTGTGTCCAGGTTGGTTCATCAGGTGCTCTGCTATGGCTGACTTCTTTGGTTGAGTTAGCCACCAATATTAAAAAAAACCTCTAAAATTACAACAGCAAAACAACAGAGAGTAAACAATCAGGCACATCTAATCACCTCTCAACAAAAGATTCCCCCAGGCACTGCCAAGCCATCAAATGCTAATCAAGGTGGTCAGTTGAAACATTCACACCTAGCTCCAGCAGACAAGAGTCCTTTGTCCCACCCTGGTCATTCCAGATATATAAACCCCATCTGCACAGTAGGCCTGTGCGGTTTCGTTTCGTTAATTCGTAATTCGTTAATAATTCGTTAATTTTTTTCAATTACAAAATGATAACGAACCATTCTGGAGCAATTATTAAAAAAAACGAATTTTCAAAAACGTTTTGTAAATGCTTCGTATTTCGATATTGTATTCGTTTCGTTATTGTTTTGAGGTCGTTTCGTTATTATTTCCGCATGTCTGGGCCAGTTTTATGGTTTCATTAGTGAAAAAAAATTATAATATCACACCAACAGTCAACAACAGAGGGAGAGGGAAGCTTCAGAAGGTTTTGGAGGTTTTTTAGCGTATTTCGCGGTCGCGTCCTCCATTAACGAATCGATTCGTTATTGTTTCGGAAATCGATTCGTTAATTTTTTACCATTTACGAAATTTCGTAAATATCGAACTTTTTAAAAGGAAAATTTTGTAATTATTTTAAATATCGAAACAAAAAAACCCCTCAAATACAAATCGATTTTAGAAACAAATTTTTCCGTTGTTACCCAGGCCTAATATCCATGTTAATTCCAACAGACCTCTACCTCTGAGGATGCTTGCCATAGATGCAGGCGAAACGTCAGGAGAGAATGCTTCTAGACCATGGCCATATAGCCCCCAAAAAACCTACAACAACCCTGTGCAGAAAATGTTTGTACATATTATTCTGTGCAGAATTTTCAGTTTCTTTTCTGTACAGAACAGACATTCACGCTATTTCTGTGCACATTACATCTCAAATTGCAAACAGTCTTTTGAAGGAGGAAGGAAAATGTTGTAATTCCTTGTTGCTTGTTGTTTCCTTTAGCAAGAAAACGACTGGAGAATTACACCCTTGTAAGAGAGTTTATAGAAGCTACTGGTTTGAACTACAACTCCCAGGAACTCTGTTTAGGTAGTGGTCCCATTGGAATTCTGTTCTAAAAATAGAAACTAGATGGAAAAAAGAAGAAAATTAAGAAGTAATATTATGCAGAAGAAGTGATGGTGTTTAGCTCCTCTGTTTTCCATGATGTCAATGGGAGACTGAGGAACTCTCCAGAGACAGTGGTTATGGCATGACCCGTCTGCTAATTTGTATGCTAAATCCCACTTTGACTGTGTCTGCTATTAGCATGAAGCTCGCGATTCTGCTGAGAGAAAGCTTTAATCCCCCTTTTGAGTTTTGCTAAGCTCTTCACCTGAATTGTGTGTAATAAGGCAAGGAGACTGATTCCAGATCATGGGAATTGAAGAGAAAGGGAGGGCTGGAAAGCAACCTGAAAGGAAAAGTAATATTGCAAGTTATGGATGAAGGGTTCCATTAAATAAATCCCTCGGTGAGCTCATTTAATGGCTTGATTACAGATTAAAAATAGAGCGACGTTTAATTGGATCAGGCTATTTGGATTCTCCCAGCTGTTAATATTGCAACCTGGCTCGTTTCTCTTCTGCCTGGCTTGTTTCCTGTAGTTCTCTTCCCTGAATATTAGCTTATGTCTTTGCGGGTGCATCTTCTTCGACAAATGAAGGAAGTTTGACACCTTTTTGTCTGCTGTATAATCCTGGGAGTTGAAGTTAGTTGAGGCACCAGAGTTTTTGGGAAAAGGAGGCTAAAGGCCTTGCAAAACTGCAACTCCCAGGGCTCCAAAGCAAGCCTCCTTGTGTAAACCATTGAACCCTAGTAGAGATGTAGGGGGAGAAATCCTATGACCACAAGATATCTGTGTTGTATCCCAGAGCAGGAACATCTCTTACCTTAAACACCACACCAATAGAGTAAAATCAGCAAGCAGTTTGTTGTGATACAGTCTGCTAGCAATGATAGTAATACTGGTAGTATTGGGAGAAGCTGGAACACTACTCGGGAGCAAGACTCTGACGAAGAGCAACAGAGGAAAAGAATCCAGGAGATACTTAGTGAGCCAACGGATGAGGATTCTTTTGAAGCTTTTGATGCGGATGATATCCTGGGTGATGGGATATCAGGCTCTGGGTCTGATGGAATGAATTGAACAAGGGTTCAAGAGATTCGGGATATTTGTGCTGAACCCACAAGCAGTGGCACTTTTGAAGATTGGAATAGTGGAGACACGGATGGGTCTAGGGGATCTTCAGGATTAGACCAGAGATGGACTAATTGGAGGAGTGGTAGAAGGGCAACAGCTGGGGATGGGTCGGGTTGGATTAGGGGTGACCTTGACACAGTTTGTTGAAGGCTATATAAAGGCAAAGCAATAAAAATGATAAAAACAGTATCCTTTAGGAGACAACTGAAGACTTGGACACATAATGAGAAGACAGGAAAGCCTAGAGAAGACAATTGTGCTGGGGAAAATTGAAGGAAAAAGGAAGAGGGGCTGATCGAGGGCAAGATGGATGGAGGGCATCCTTGAAGTTGACCGGCTTGACCTTGAAGGAACTGGGGGTGGTGACGGCTGACAGGAAGCTCTGGGGTGGGCTGGTTCATGAGTTCACGAAGAGTCGGAAGCGATTGAACGAATGAACAACAACAACAACATGTTAAAGATCTTGCAAAATTACAACTCCCAGGACTCCAAAGCAAGCCTCCATGTGTAAACCATTGAACCCTAGTAGAGATGTAGGGGGAGAAATCCTATGACCACAAGATATCTGTGTTGTATCCCAGAGCAGGAACACCTCTGACCTTAAACACCACACCAGTAGAGTAAAATCAGCAAGCAGTTTGTTGAAGGATATATAAAGGCAAAACATTAAAATGATGAAAACAGTATTGTCCAAAATGGTATTTTGGAGGATACCTTTAGGAGACAACTGAAGACGTGGCTTTGGGACCAGGTGTTAGATTAATGGACAGCGCAATTGGCAAGAAAACGTAGGATATCTATGACATTGGATTGCTGAGGAAAATGGAAGGAAAAAGGAAAAGGGGCTGAGCGAGGGCAAGATGATGATGATGATGAAGATGATGAAGATGGATGGCATCCTTGAAGTGACTGGCTTGACCTTGAAGGAGCTGAGGGTGGTGACAGCCGACAGGGAGCTCTGGCGTGGGCTGGTTCATGAGGTCACCAAGAGTCGGAAGCAACTGAACGAATGAACAACAACAACAAAATGTTAAAGGTCTTGCAAAATTACAACTCCCAGGGCTCCAAAGCAAGCCTCCTTGTGTAAACCATTGAACCCTAGTAGAGATGTTGGTGGAGAAATCCTATGACCACAAGATATCTGTGTTGTATCCCAGAGCAGGAACACCTCTGACCTTAAACACCACACCAGTAGAGTAAAATCAGCAAGCAGTTTGTTGAAGGATATATAAAGGCAAAGTAATAAAAATGATAAAAACAATATTGTTCAAAATGGTATTTTGGACAATACCTTTAGGAGACAACTAAAGACTTGGCTTTGGGACCATGCATTCAATTAGTGGACAGAGGCAATTGGCAAGAAAACGTAGGATATCTGCGACATTGGATTTATTGATTTGGACTTGGTTTTAACTGGCTTGTTTAATGATGTTTACTGTTTTAAATGTAATTTTTGATTGTTTATGTGCTGATAGCTTCGATTGTTTATATGGATGTGAGAGCAGGACCACAGGGAAGACTGAGCGAAGGAAGATAGATGCTTTTGAATTGTGGTGTTGGGGGAAAGTTCTGAGAGTGCCTTGGATCGCGAGAAGATCCAACCAGTCCATACTTCAGGAAACAAAGCCTGACTTCTCACTGGAGGGAAGGATATTAGAGGCAAAGATGAAGTATTTTGGGCACATAATGAGAAGACAGGAAAGCCTAGAGAAGACAATTATGCTGGCAAAATTTGAAGGAAAAAGGAAGAGGGGCCGACCAAGGGCAAGATGGATGGATGGCATCCTTGAAGTTGACTGGCTTGACCTTGAAGGAGCTGGCGGTGGTGATGGATGACAGGGAGCTCTGGCGTGGGCTGGTTCATGAGGTTATGAACAGTCAGAAGCAACTGAACAAATGAACAACAACAACAAAATGTTAAAGGTCTTGCAAAACTACAACTCCCAGGGCTCCAAAGCAAGCCTTCATGTTTAAACATTGAACCCTAGTAGAGATGTAAGGGGAGAAATCCTATGACCACAAGATATCTGTGTTGTATCCCAGAGCAGGGGTACCTCTGACCTTAAACACCACACCAGTAGAGTAAAATCAGCAAGCAGTTTGTTGAAGGATATATAAAGGCAAAGCAATAAAAATGAAAAAAAACAGTATCATCCAAAACGGTATTTTCCAAAGAGTCCATGAACTTCAGGGTACAAAGGTAAAAACACAAGATCCAAAGATGCAAAACACAAAGGAACAAGACAGCCTTGAGATCCATTGCCCAAAACAGGAACCTGGCAAAACTTGGAACATGGAACTAGAAATCTACTTGGAAATAAGACAGTCATGAAACTCCAACATTGATGAGACTGAGCTAAAATCCTATCCTCGTATCATATAAAGCTTTTCCTGTCCCATGAAGCGAAAGGAAAGCATTTCGTTTGCCCTTACAGCGGGATAAGGATTTCTTATCTCTCTTTTCTAGCAGATGGATTGACCTTTGCCGATCTTGAGAACTTTGTCTTAGTTTACAAACGTCTTGTTTTCTGTCTTCAAACTCATTAAATTCTGCATCCTCAGAAGACAGTTTCTCAGAGAAAGATTGCTCGGGACCTCTCCCAGGAATTTGACCTTGGGAATCTACAGGAGAAGCACTCCATTCATGAGAGACCTCGGGCCTCTCAGCAAGGCCTGGGCTTGACTCAGGCCCAGAAAAACCCTCATCCCCATTGACATCAGACACAGGCCCAGGAAAACCATCATCCCCATTTACATCAGACACAATCACAGGCTGAACTACAACAGTCTGTGTACTAGCATTCCTCATTAGGCCTGGGTAACAACGGAAAAATTTGTTTCTAAAATCGATTTGTATTTGGGGGGTTTTTTTGTTTCGATATTTAAAATAATTACAAAATTTTCCTTTTAAAAAGTTCGATATTTACGAAATTTCGTAAATGGTAAAAAATTAACGAATCGATTTCCGAAACAATAACGAATCGATTCGTTAATGGCGGACGCGACCGCGAAATATGCTAAAAAACCTCCAAAACCTTCTGAAGCTTCCCTCTCCCTCTGTTGTTGACTGTTGGTGTGATATTATAATTTTTTTTCACTAATTAAACCATAAAACTGGCCCAGACATGCGGAAATAATAACGAAACGACCTCAAAACAATAACGAAACGAATACAATATCGAAATACGAAGCATTTACAAAACGTGTTTAAAAATTCGTTTTTAAAAAATTGCTCCAGAATGGTTCGTTATTGTTTTGTAATTGAAAAAAATAACGAATTATTAACGAATTACGAATTAACGAAACGAAACCGCCCAGCCCTATTCCTCATCATTGTCTGGGGCTGTTGGGACTTGAAGTCCACCAACAAAACCGCAAAGGCTACACAGTACCCATATCTCTTGTAAACTACAGATTAGGTTATATGAAGAAGATACTGGATTTTTATATGAAACTAGCTATCCTCTGTTACGCATTGCTGTGGACCAGTCTGTTGATCTGGAAAATAAAGTAATAAGAAAATATTGGTTTCTGATATATGTAATTTCTTTATGCTTGTGGGTAAACAGTATTTCTTGTTGTTTCTTTGTCAGTGTTGATGTGGTGTCTGGTTTGCAAGATATTGTCCTTCTTTAAGGGTCCCTTTCAAATCTATGATACTATATCTCTCTGTGTGTGAATCATATCTCTATCTATCTATCTATCTATGACTGGATGGCTCTTTGTCAGGAGGACTTTGATTACGTTTTCTTGCCCTGATGAAGGGAGTTGGATTGGATGGCCTTAAGTATTTTCTGATGGTCATGGGGGTTCTGTGTGGGAAGTTTGCCCGGATTCTGTCATTCGTGGGGTTCAGAATGCTCTTTCATTGTAGATGAACTGTGAATCTGTCAGAGTTTGACGGTGCACAGCAGAAGGATTACTAGATCAGCAGACACTGTGTTGCAAAATAAGGACTCTGCAGGCTTTGAGTTACAAAAGAAACTAAGTTTTACTAAACACATTCAATAGACACGTCTTACTACAGCGAGCTACAATTCAGGAACTAGTCAAAACGAAAGTCTCTTCACATCTGCTTATCTCTTCTTGCTGAGGCTAATTACTCCCTTCTGTTCCCAGCAAGAGCAAACCTTATCTTCCTTCTCTCAAGGTTACATAATCACAGCTTCATGGTATGAACATTCTCCACAGTATTTCTAATACACAGTGGAATTCATCTGATAAATACATAGAAGCACATTTAAAACACTAAATTAATCCTGACAGAATCCCAGTGACAACAACTCCCAAATGTCAAGGTCTATTTCCCCCCAAACTCCATCTGTGTTCATATTTGGGCGTATTGAGTGCTTGTGCCAAGTTTGGTCCAGATCCATGATTGTTTGAGTCCACAGTGCTCTCTGGATGTAGGTGAACTACAACTCCCAAACTCAAGGTCAATGCCCACCAAACCCTTCTAGTGTTTTATGTTGGTCATGGGAGTCCTGTGTGCCATGTTTGGTTGAATTCCATCATTGGTGGAGTTCGGAATGCTTTTTAATTGTAAGTAAACTATAAATCCCAGCAACTATAAATCCCAGCAACCCAATTACAAAATCATTTTTTTTTGAGTGATGGTCACTCCTTGGGTGAGTAGGTGTCTTGTGGCCAAATTTGGTGGCAATTTGTCCAGTGGTTTTTGAGTTATGTTAATCCCATACACAAACATTACATTTTTATTTATATAGATTACTAGCTGTCCCCTGCCACACATTGCTGTGGCCCAGTCTGTGTATATGTGTTTGTGTGTGTATATGTGTGTATTTATATATTTCTGTATATGTGTATTTATGTGGTTATGTGCATGCGTTGTAATGTGGGTTTTTTTTTGCTTTTTAATCTCTTCCGATGTACTTTTCAGTGTTTTATGAGTGACTGTGCCAAACTTTTCCTCCTTCTTTCTTTCCTTTCTTTCTCTCCTTCCTTCCTTCCTTCCTTCCTTCCTTCCTTCCTTCCTTCCTTCCTTCCTTCCTTCCTTCCTTCCTTAGAATCATAGAATCATAGAATCAAAGAGTTGGAAGAGACCTCATGGGCCATCCAGTCCAACCCTCTGCCAAGAAGCAGGAATATTGCATTCAAATCACCCCTGACAGATGGCCATCCAGCCTCTGCTTAAAAGCTTCCAAAGAAGGAGCCTCCACCACACTCCGGGGCAGAGAGTTCCACTGCTGAACGGCTCTCACAGTCAGGAAGTTCTTCCTCATGTTCAGATGGAATCTCCTCTCTTGTAGTTTGAAGCCATTGTTCCATGTCCTAGTCTCCAGGGAAGCAGAAAACAAGCTTGCTCCCTCCTCCCTGTGGCTTCCTCTCACATATTTATACATGGCTATCATATCTCCTCTCAGCCTTCTCTTCTTCAGGCTAAACATGCCCAGCTCCTTAAGCCACTCCTCATAGGGCTTGTTCTCCAGACCCTTGATCATTTTAGTCGCCCTCCTCTGGACACATTCCAGCTTGTCAATATCTCTCTTGAATTGTGGTGCCCAGAATTGGACACAATATTCCAGGTGTGGTCTAACCAAGGCAGAATAGAGGGGTAGCATTACTTCCTTGATCTAGACACTATGCTCCTATTGATGCAGGCCAAAATCCCATTGGCTTTTTTTGCCGCCACATCAAATTGTTGGCTCATGTTTAACTTGTTGTCCACGAGGACTCCAAGATCTTTTTCACACGTACTGCTCTCGAGCCAGGCATCCCCAATTTTGTATCTTTGCATTTCGTTTTTCCTGCCAAAGTGGAGTATCTTGCATTTGTCACTGTTGAACTTCATTTTGTTAAATTTGGCTCATCTCTCTAATCTGTCAAGATCGTTTTGAATCCTGCTCCTGACCTCTGGAGTATTGGCTATCCCTCCCAATTTGGTGTCGTCTGCAAACTACCTGTTTCTTTCCTCCCTTGCTTTGCTCTTTTAGTTCCATCCTTCTTTCTCTCTTTTTCCATTGGTCACGGGAGTTCTGTGTGCCAAGTTTGGTTCAATTCCATCGTTGATGGAGTTCAGAATGCTCTTTGATTGTAGGTGAACTATAAATCCCAGCAACTACAACTCCCACATGACAAAATCATAATTTTATGAGTGATGGTCACTCCTTGTGTTGTGAGATGTTTTGTTGCCAAATTTGTTTTTAAGGTACTCATTATACACAGAGCATTTATATATATATATAGATGTCTGAGATACAGTGGTCTTGATGCAGGATCTCAGCCCACGTTTGTGCATTTCAATACATCTCATGATACTTGTCCTTGTGGGGTGTCAAAGCACAAGTGCGATTTCTCCCATGCCAAGCTCTGCCGACCAAAGAAAGCCAAGGGTGAACAGTCATGAGCACATGAACTAATTTCTCCTCTCTTTCTGGAGTGCCCATGCTGAGGTTGGATTAGCAAGCAATTCAATAGTGTTTGTCCAGCGTTCGGAGCGGGTGCCAAAGCCCTGCTGAGATTCAAAGGCTGAGCTCATGGATGTGTAGCTGAACCGAACTAGAAGGAATGTCCTCGCTGTTAAGGAACATTAAGAAGCAGCTTGATCAAGGTTTTGAGGAGCAGAGGACTATTATGTATGTTTGGAAGCCTAGCCGTGTAAATAGGTTTAATAGATTTCCCTAGGCTTGGAGACTTGGAAAACTGCATCATTTTTTAAAGATGGTCCCAAAGTAGGAATAAAACGGGTTACACTTTTTATTCTTGTTCTATGGAAACCTCTGGCTCAGCAACATCTGGAAGCTCACCTAATTCTCACTCCTGTCCAATTCCGGTCCTTAGTCCCAGTTTGCATGAAATTCTTTTCCTTGGCTTCTTTTTCCAGCTTTGTCTCCTGTGCTTCCAGGCAGTTCCGGAGAAGTTTACTCTATTCAAGTATGAAGGTTGAATGGAAAGTAATGCCTCCACCTTCGTTACTTGGGTTTGGATGGGAATATTTTAATAAATCAAATGCAGAAATAATCCTTAGAACAGTGATGGGCAACCTTTTGAGCTTGGTATGTCAAAATTCGCCCAAAAGCTGAGCATAACTTGGGTAGTGTGTCATTTTGAGAAACCCCCCCCCCCCCCATAATTTCATGATATCTAAAGTTTAAAGAACAAAAATATGTAATTTCAATATACAGTATAACTTTAGGCAATTAGGGGATAACTAGCCGAATTGACCACAAGATGGCACATGTAACTGTCTTTTAGGAAAGAGCAGGGTTAATAATCAGAAATAGGGGTTCATAAGGATGCACAACAGTAATATTGGTGAAATGGAGTCTGTACTATGTTGCAAGATGGCGTTGTTTATGTAAATTAAGATGGCTGCTGCTATTTCTAATGGTGGAAAATGGCACCCATGGCACTGGCCCTTGCCTCTTCTAGCTTCCCCCTCACTTATCTCAGTAATGATGGTCAGTTAGACACCCTAGAACAGTAGATTGGATGATGGTTGGTGTGGTTATGTGGTTGCTGGTAATGGCGATCACAGGGCCCCCAGAGATGCATCCCCTGCGACATTGTGCTGCTCCCTGCTCCACCAGCCGGAAGTGAGGTCAAAGATTCTCTAACAGCCTAACTGGAAGTCCCAGAACTAGATGCTCCATGCCAGAGTTCTGTTGTATTGGCCTACACACCTCCGGTACAGAGTGACTACAATACAATACAGCAAATGTTTCGTCCTCGGCTACTGCACCTGGCATGCAGCACCATACTTCTCTGTATGCGGCCGCATGCTGCCGCGTGTCATTGAAAATGGCTACGCGTGTCAGTGCTGACACACGTGTCATAGGTTCGCCATCAGGGCCTTAGAATGTGCTCTTTAACTACCACTATTCACTTTTCCAGACAATTGGATACAGTTCTTCCAACGATGAACAAAATTAATAGCTCCCTTGAGCAAGGAGTTTTTCCAGAGGGTTTTAAAGAGGCGGTATCTCCGCTGCTGAAAAAACCAGACTTAGATCGTTCGGTTCCCTCTAGCTACCGCCCAGTTTCGAACCTTCCGTTCCTGGGCAAGGTGGTTGAGAGGGCAGCAGCGGAACAGTTGCAGCAGTTCCTAAATGACACAGCCGGACTCGATCCCTTCCAGTCCGGCTTCTGTAGTGGGCACGGGACGGAGACTGTGCTAGTTGCCATCACAGATCAGCTTCGCTGCCAGATGGATCAAGGCGGATCAGTGCTGCTTGTGTTATTGGACCTCACAGCAGCATTTGATACGGTCGATCACAATCTATTGACCCACCGCCTAGCCATGACTAGGGTTAGGGGGATACCCCTTAAATGGGTGTCCTCCTTCCTCCAGAATCAGGGACAGCATGTGGTGAGGGGAGGGATGGTTTCCGAGAGATCTCCGCTAACTTGCGGGGTCCCGCAGGGAGCTATTCTCTCTCCTCTATTATTTAACATCTATATGCGACCGCTTGCCCGACTGGTGCGGAGCTTTGGGCTTGAGTGCCACCAGTACGCTGACGACACTCAGCTCATTCTGAGGATGGAGGGCCGGCCGGACTCTGTACCCAAAAATTTCCATCAGTGCCTTGAGGCCGTTACTGGATGGTTGCGTGCCAGCAGGTTGAGGGTGAACCCAGCGAAGACAGAGATCCTTTGGCTGGGCCGTCCGGGTGGGAGGGAGATCCAGCTGCCTACCCTGGATGGTGAGACACTACGTCCGTCACCTTCTGTAAAAAGTCTTGGTGTCTTATTGGACCCTCTGCTCACAATGGAGGCCCAGGTCTCTGCTGTGAGCAGATCTGCGTTTTTCCACCTACGTCAGGCTAGGCGACTGGCTCCCTACCTATCTAGGAACGACCTGGCTACGGTGATCCAGGCGACGGTCATCTCGAGGCTTGACTACTGTAATGCCCTCTACATTGGCCTTCCTTTGTCAGTGATCCGGAAACTGAAGCTGGTGCAAAATGCGGCGGCTCGTCTTCTCGCCGGGGTGCTGGCGAGGTGTCGTATCACCCCAATTCTACAACAGCTGCACTGGCTACCGATTGAGTACCGGATTACTTTCAAGGTGCTGGTATTAACCTTTAAGGCCTTATATGGTCTGGGCGCCCGGCGTACCTGAGGGCCCGCTTATCCCCCTACCAACCCCAGAGATTACTTCGG
>NW_026844367.1:32008185-32035444 GCF_025583915.1 Anolis sagrei ordinatus | reverse complement strand
GCATAATGATGTCCCCACAGATCTTCTTTCATTATCGGGAACAGATGGAAGTCAGGCGGTGCTAAATCTGGAGTGTATGGAGGATGCCGTACGGTGGTGAGATCCAATCTCTGAAGTTTCAAATCTGTGCACTTTCATTTCAGGCATCAGCATCCTGGGTACCCATCGTGCACAGATCTTCCGATAGCCAAGCAAAGCAATAATGTGACCCACACGTTCTTGTGAAATGCTGATTATGCTTGAAATTTCTCTCTCAGTGATACGACAATTGTCCTGAATCAATCTGTCAGTTTTTTGCTTGTGAAACTCGGTGGTTGCTGTCATAGGACATCCAACTCTTTGTTTGTCATGCAAGTCAGATGTTCCCACCTCAACATCTTTAAACTTACTTGCTCAACGACACACAGTACTCACATCAACATAATCCCCACAAACAGCTTGCATTCTCTGATGAATCTCCTTTGGCGTGACACCTTCTGTTGTCAAGAATTCAATGAGTGCACGTTGCTTAAGTTGCTTGGTGGTTGCTGTCACAGGACATCCAACTCTTTGTTTGTCACACACGTCAGATATTCCCACCTCAACATCTTTAAACTTACTCGATCAACGACACACAGTACTCACATCAACATAATCCTCATAAACAGCTTGCATTCTCTGATGAATCTCCTTTGGCGTGACACCTTCTGCTGTCAAGAATTCAATGAGTGCACGTTGCTTAAGTCACATTGACCGACCGTCTGCACAGAGTTCCATACTTCACACTTTAACGACACAACCAATCAATGCTAAGGCTTCCCGACAAAATGAAACTGTAGAGGAGAGTCTACTGAACAAGCCAGTACCTGCGACATACCAGTACTCCAATATGTTGAGGAGTTACGAAGTTGGAGGCATTACTTTTCATTCAACCTTTGTACTTTGAGAGGTATTATTGTCCAAGTTGTGGAACCAGCATGGTGTAGTAGTTTGAGTGTTGGACTTCAACTCTGGTGTCCAGGGTTCAAATTCTTGCTTGGCCATGAAAGCTATCTGTAGAGGAGAGTCTACTGAACAAGCCAGTGCCTGCCACATCCCAGTACTGCAATTTGTTGAAGAGTTACAAAGTTGGAGGCATTACTTTTCATTCAACCTTTGTACTTTGGGAGGTTTTATTGTCCAAGTTGTGGAACCAGCATGGTGTAGTTGTTTGAGTGTTGGACTTCAACTCTGGTGGCCAGGGTTCAAATTCTTGCTTGGCCATGAAAGCTAACTGTAGAGGAGAGTCTACTGAACAAGCCAGTACCTGCTGCATACCAGTACTGCCATCTGTTGAAGAGTTACGAAGGTGGGGGCATTATTTTTCATTCAACCTTTGTACTTTGGGAGGTATTATTATCCAAGTTGTGGAACCAGCATGGTGTAGTGGTTTGAGTGTTGGACTTCAACTCTGGTGTCCAGGGTTCAAATTCTTGCTTGGCCATGAAAGCTAACTGTAGAGGAGAGTCTACTGAACAAGCCAGTACCTGCTGCATACCAGTACTGCCATCTGTTGAAGAGTTACGAAGGTGGGGGCATTATTTTTCATTCAACCTTTGTACTTTGGGAGGTATTATTATCCAAGTTGTGGAACCAGCATGGTGTAGTTGTTTGAGTGTTGGACTTCAACTCTGGTGGCCAGCGTTCAAATTCTGGCTTCCTGCCAAAATGGAACTGTAGAGGAGTGTCTACTGAACAAGCCAGTACCTGCTGCATACCAGTACTGCCTGTCAGGATTATTGAGGTATGCATGTGTGTTTTTCAATGTGTTTCTATGTAATTCAAGATGGATTAAGATGTGTTTCAAAATGGATTCTCTTATGTTTAATTGTGTATTAGAAATACTGTGAGAAGCAGAGAAAATGTAACCTTGACAGTAGTGAGATAACGTGTTCTCTGGCTGTGGGAAGAAGAAGGAGGATCCGGTTACAGCCAGAGGTCTGATAAGCAGATGTTCTGAAACTGTTTATGCTGTGCTTTGTAGTTCCTGATTATAGCCTACTAAGAATGGACGTGTGTAGATGTGCTTGTTGGGGTTCAGCCTGATCCTGATCTGTGTGAACAGGATTCTCTGATAGTTTTTCCAACTGAGCAAGCTCTCCCTGACTCTGACAGTGTGGAATCTGTTGTTGATGCAGAGGTCAGTGGGGATGAAAACGAAACCCAACAGCTGGAAGAGAATGTTTTGGAAGTTAGCCGTGATATCTCTCCACCTGGGGTTTCTAATGAGGACCGAAGAGAACAGATAGTCAGAGATAGAAATGTTTCCCAGTTTCTACGAAGGTCACAGCGCTTACAGCAGAAAGAGGCCCAGACAGAAAAGTCAAGGGGCGTTTCTAAGAATAGCTTCTTTGGTTTAAGAGGGTTCCTGCCGGGTGCTTCTTTAGGTCAAGCAACGTTCGGGACTGTGGCTGGCCTTGGCAGAATTCCTGTGTTCCATGGCCAGTAATCCCAGAGGCTTCTAGTTTCCAAGTTCATGGTTAGTAAAAGGCTAACAGACTCCTGGTTATTGTTTTGTGGCTTTTGAAGTTTTGCTCAAGTTCAGAGATCCTATTGACTACTGTGTTTTTCTGTGGCTTTTTGACTCTGCATTTACCTTTCTTTTGTAACCAATTTTTCATCAATAAACAAGGATTGCTTTTCCTACAGTCCAGAGTGGTGGATTTAATCTTATGGTCTCGTTTCTTGAACTGGGATGCAACAGTTCTTAGTAAACTTTGTGTTATTTTGCAACTGTAAGACTGCATTCTTGTTGCCGTAAACCAAGATTATGGCAACAAGAATGATTGACAACTGGAAAATAGAGGGAGAAAATGTGGAGGCCGTGACAGACTTTGTATTTCTAGGTGCAAAGATTACTGCAGATGCAGACTGTGGCCAGGAAATCAGAAGACGCTTCCTTCTTGGGAGGAGAGCAATGTCCAATCTCGACAAAATAGTAAAGAGTAGAGACATCACACTGGCAACAAAGATCGCCTAGTCAAAGCCATGGTATTCCCTGTAGTAACCTACGGATGTGAGAGCTGGACCTTAGGGAAGGCTGAGCAGAGGAAGATCGATGCTTTTGAGCTGTGGTGTTGGAGGAAAGTTCTGAGAGTGCCTTGGACTGCGAGAAGATCCAACCAGTCCATCCTCCAGGAAATAAAGCCCGACTGCTCATTGGAGGGAAGGATACTAGAGACAAAGTTAAAGTACTTTGGCCACATCATGAGGAGACAGCAAAGCCTAGAGAAGACAATTATGCTGGGGAAAGTGGAAGGAAAAAGGAAGAGGGGCCGACCAAGGGCAAGATGGATGGATGGCATCCTTGAAGTGACTGGACTGACCTTGAAGGAGCTGGGGTGGTGACGGCCGACAGGGAGCTCTGGCGTGGGCTGGTCCATGAGGTCACGAAGAGTCGGAGACGACTGAACGAATAAACAACAACAAGACTGCAGAGTCCTGATTTTTGGAGTCCTGTGTCTGTTGATCTAGCAACCTCTTCCGCTGCGCATATACCCCCAAATTCTCTGACACTGCCATTTGTTGAGGAGTTACGAAGGTGGAGGCGTTACTTTTCATTCAACCCTCGTAAGTGTAGATGCATCTTTAGTGATGTGTGTTCCTCAGAGCAAGAAATGCAAGTGAGTATTTCTGCATAGGGAACGATATCTCAAAATGGATACAATACCTTCATTCAGTAGGACAGGCATGTAGGACCTGCCAACATTGATGGTCTGGAGGACTCATCATAAGTATGTTGCGTGACAATGGAGGCACACCTGCTTGGTCTCCAGCTCCCTACCCATTATCCCATTTCTAGCCAGATGATAAATCATGGAGCACCTACCTGTGATTATTTCTGGACTATGGCATCCAACAGCTATGGCTTTTCCTCCCACTCTCTTTACTGCTCTCAGGAGGCTCATTGTATGCTTCTTCACACTGAGAAAATTGAGTGTTGTCAGGATGGGAAAGAGAGTGTCTGACGAACAGGAAGGAAAGGAGTGGAGCTGAAGAGTTGGCATGACAGTTCTGAGATTTGCCAAGCAAAGAGAGGTCAGCCTTCTTTCCAGGCCCCCTACACATAGTCTAGTCGTATTCCTTTTAATTCACCGAAGATGTCAAACCTTTCATGGATTGACATTGTACTAATAAAAGCCGCGCCCTGCCCACATACGTGCAACCTAAAACTAAAAGGGGCTATTTTAGAAAATCCAAAAGGAGGGCTGTTCAAATGTGTTTGTTTCTATTGTGTGTGTGTGTGTGTGTGTGTGTGTGTGTATAATTTTAGGACATACACAAACACAACAGTTACAATTCCCACCATCACCATGAGGATGATTTTCTTTCACATATTAATCCTTTTGGAGACAAGTCTTCTAGATTTACATATTATTCTATTTCTTATGACCTTATTTATTTGCCGTGTCAGGGCAACCAGTCAATTGTATTACATTTCTAACAGAACAAAACAAACAAACAAACAAACAGACAAAACACAAAATTTGCGAGTTTGGTAGTTGATTAAATGTCCTTTGACCAGTATCTGGCCACTTGGAATGCCTCTGGTGTTGCCCCAAGAAGGTCCTCCATTTTGCATTGCAGCAGGTGGTCAGTGGTTTGCTTTTCTCCACACTCACATGTCGTGGATTCCACTTTGTGGCCCCATTTCTGAAGGTTGGCTCTGCATCTCGTGGTGCCAGAGCGCAGTCTGTTCAGCGCCTTCCAAGTCGCCCAGTCTTCTGTGTGCCCAGGGAGGAGTCTCTCATTTGGTATCAGCCATTGATTGAGGTTCTGGGTTTGAGCCTGCCACTTTTGGACTCTCGCTTGCTGAGGTGTTCCAGCGAGTGTCTCTGTAGATCTTAGAAAACTTTTTCTAGATTTAAGTCATTGATGTGCTGGCTGATACCCAAACAGGGGATGAGCTGGAGATGTCTCTGCCTTGGTCCTTTCACTATTGGCTGCTACTTCCCGGCGGATGTCAGGTGGTGCAATACCGGCTAAGCAGTGTAATTTCTCCAGTGGTGTAGGGCGCAGACACCCGTGATAATGCGGCATGTCTCATTAAGAGCCACATCCACTGTTTTAGTGTGGTGAAATGTGTTCCACACTGGGCATGCATACTCAGCAGCAGAGTAGCATAGCGCAAGGGCAGATGTCTTCACTGTGTCTGGTTGTGATCCCCAGGTTGTGCCAGTCAGCTTTCGTATGATATTGTTTCTAGCGCCCACTTTTTGCTTGATGTTCAGGCAGTGCTTCTTGTAGGTCAGAGCACGGTCCAGAGTGACTCCCAGGTATTTGGGTGCGCTGCAATGCTCCAGTGGGATTCCTTCCCAGGTCATCCTCAGAGCTTGGGATGCTTGTCTGTTTTTGAGATGAAAAGCACAGATCTTATGGCCTGATCTCTAGACTTATTCAATATTCATAACTAGCTGTCCTCTGCCATGCGTTGCTGTGACCCAGTCTGGTAATCTGGGAAATAAAGTAACGAGAAAGTGCTGGTTTCTAATCTATGTAATTTCTTTCTGCTTGTGGGTAAACAGTATTTCTTGCTGTTTCTTTGTCAGTGTTGATGTAGAGATTGTCTGGTTTGCCTACTCTGCAACAGGCAACATTCCCTCTCCATTTCTTTTGCTACATTTTTATTTATAAAGATTATAAATAAAAATGAGTTACAAGCTGGGTAGATGCGGGGAATGGCGTGGATGTAGCGTACCTGGATTTCAGTAAGGCCTTCGACAAGGTCCCCCATGACCTTCTGGCAAGGAAACTAGTCCAATGTGGGCTAGGCAAAACTACGGTGAGGTGGATCTGGAATTGGTTAAATGGACGAACCCAGAGGGTGCTCACCAATGCTTCCTCTTCATCCTGGAAAGAAGTGACAAGTGGAGTGCCGCAGGGTTCCGTCCTGGGCCCGGTCCTGTTCAACATCTTTATTAATGACTTAGATGAAGGGCTAGAAGGCAGGATCATCAAGTTTGCAGATGACACCAAATTGGGAGGGATAGCTAATACTCCAGAGGACAGGAGCAGGATTCAAAACGATCTTGACAGATTAGAGAGATGATTGGCCAAAACTAACAAAATGAAGTTCAACAGTGACAAATGCAAGATACTCCACTTTGGAAGGAAAAACAAAATGCAACAATACAGAATGGGGAACAATGCCTGGCTCAAGAGCAATACATGTGAAAAAGATCTTGGAGTCCTCATGGACAACAAGTTAAACATGAGCCAACAATGTGATGTGGCGGCAAAAAAGCCAATGGGATTTTGGCCTGCATCAATAGGAGCATAGTGTCTAGATCTAGGGAAGTAATGCTCCCCATGCTCTATTCTGCTTTGGTTAGACCACACCTGGAGTATTGTGTCCAATTCTGGGCACCACAATTCAAGAGAGATATTGACAAGCTGGAATGTGTCCACAGGAGGGTGACTAAAATGATCAAGGGTCTGGAGAACAAGCCCTATGAGGAGCAGCATAAGGAGCTGGGCATGTTTAGCCTGAAGAAGAGAAGGCTGAGAGGGGATATGATAGCCATGTATAAATATGTGAGAGGAAGCCACAGGGAGGAGGGAGCAAGCTTGTTTTCTGCTTCCTTGGAGACTAGGACGCGGAACAATGGCTTCAAACTACAAGAAAGGAGATTCTGTGTGAACATGAGGAAGAACTTCCTGACTGTGAGAGCTGTTCAGCAGTGGAACTCTCTGCCTCTGAGTGTGGTGGAGGCTCCTTCTTTGGAAGCTTTTAAACAGAGGCTCAATGGCCATCTGTCAGGGGTGATTTGAATGCAACATTCCTGCTTCTTGGCAGAATGGGGTTGGACTGGATGGCCCATGAGGTCTCTTCCAACTCTTTGATTCTATGATTCTATTATTCATATTTGGGCATATGGAATATTTCTGTCAAGTTTGGTACAGATCCATCATTGTTTGAGTCCACAGTGCTCTCTGGATGTGGGTGAACTATAATTCCCAAACTCAAGTTCAATGTCCACCTAACCCTTCCAGTTTTTTTCTGTTGGTCATGGGAGCCCTGTGTGCCAAATTTGGCCCAATTCCATCATTGGTGGAGTTCAGAATGCTCTTTGATTGTAGGTAAACTATAAATCCCAGCAATGACAATTCAGAAATGACAAAATCAGTTTTTTTGAGTGGAGGACATACATTGAGTTGTTAGGTGTCTTGTGTCCAAATTTGGTGTCTATTCCCCCAGTGGTTTTTGAGTTCTGATGGTATCACAAACGAACATTATACAGAGTTAGTCAAAATGAATAGGCCAATAATGAATAATGAATAATGAATATTGGCCTATTCATTTTGACTAACCCTGTATTTTTATATAGATACAATTCTTGACCTGGTTCCATCTTTCTTCAACTTTTTGCATTCAATTTTCATTACATTTTGAATCATTTAATTTTACATCCATAAATCCAAATTCCAAATTCCATTTAGTTCACCATATACTGATGCCATTTATTTCCTGTCCACTTTGATTTGCCTTTCCATACCAATACTATCACTGCTTGTGTGCACTCAATTATTGCTTCCTTTATTTTCCTGTAATTTCCCATTCCCTCTCCATTTCTTTGGCTACATTTTTATTTATATAGATTACTAGCTGTCCCCTGCCAGGCGTTGTTGTGGTCAAGTCTGGTGATCTGGAAAATAAAGTAATGAGAAAGTGCTGATTTCTAATATATGTAATGTCTTTCTGCTTATGAGTATTTGTTGCTTTTTTTGGTCAGTGTTGATGTGGAGATTGTCTGGTTTGTCTATTCTGGAACATGCAACATATAATTGTCCTTCAGGAGTCCCTTTCTAATCTCGGATACTATATCTTTCTGTGTGTGTGAATCATATATATCTATATCTATGGCTGGATGGCTCTTTGTCAAGGTTGGCTTTGATTAGGTTTTCTTGCCCTGGTGAAGGGAGTTGGACTGGATGGCCTTCAGTACGGGGGTTCTGTGTGGGAGGTTTGGCCCAATTCTGTCGTTGGAGGAGTTCAGAATGCTCTTTGATTGTAGGTGAACTATAAATCCCAGTAACTCCAACTCCCAAATGTCAAGGTGTATTTCCCCAACTTCCATCTGTGTTCATATTTGGGCTTATGGAACATTTGTGCCAAGTTTGGTCCAGATCCATCATTGTTTGAGTCCATAGTGCTCTCTGGATGTAGGTGAACTACAACTCCCTAACTCAAGGTCAACGCCCACCAAACCCTTCCAGTTTTTTCTTTTGGTCATGGGAGAACTGTGTTCCAAGATTGGTTCCATTCCATCATTGGTGGAGTTCAGAATGCTCTTTGATTGTAGGTGAACTATAAATTCCAGTAAGTACAAATCCCAAATGTTAAGGTCTATTTCTTTCAAACTCCATCTGTGTTCATATTTGGGCATATGGAATATTTGTGCCAAGTTTGGCCCAGATCCATCATTGTTTGAGTCCACAGTGCTCCCTGGATGGAGGTGTACTACAATTCCCAAATGCAAGGTCAATGCCCACGAAACCCTTCTAGTGTTTTCTGTTGATTATGCCAAGTTTGGTTCAATTCCATCGTTGGTGGAGTTCAGACTACTCTTTGATTGTAGATGAATTATATATTCCAGCAACTACAATTCCCAAATGAGAAAATCAATTTTTTTTTAGTGAAGGACATACATTGGCTTGTTAAGTGTCGTGTTTCCAAATTTGGTGTCAATTCGTCCAGTGGTTGTTGAGTTATCTTAATCCCACAAACTAACATTATATTTTTATTTATATAGATATAATTCTTGACCTGGTTCCATCTTTCTTCAACTTTTTGCATTCAATTTTCATTACATTTTGAATCATTTAATTTTACATCCATAAATCCAAATTCCAAATTCCATTTCGTCCACCATATACTGATGCCATTTATTTCCTGTCCACTTTGATTTGCCTTTCCATTCCAATACTATCACTGCTTGTGTGCACTCAGTTATTGCGTCCTTTATTTCCCTGTAATTTCCCATTCCCTCTCCATTTCTTTTGCTACATTTTTATTTATATAGATTATTATTATTTACTAAACATTAGCAACTTTCCATAAGATGCATGTCTCTTGCACAAGGTCCCATTCCCAAACCGTGCTGCAGATGATCGCCATGGATCCTATGTCTGTCTTAAACAAGCGAGACGATCGATTTGGCACGGATAACATCTCGGGACCATCTTGGAACAATCCCTTCCCTGCAATTTGCTCTGTCACTCGCATCCAAAGTGGGAGGGCCGCCTGATTTATGAGGCCATGTTCTTAGGCAAACCTGCTGCCTGACTCTTTCGCGACATCTTTATTGAGACACACCTGAGGCGGACGCTTCGTTTTCCAAGCCAAGGAAAATCCCCGCGTACGTCCCAGGGCTATAGAGGCTGCCAAAGAGGAGTTGATGACAAAGACAGGCTCGCTTGGAGCCATCTTCTCCCATCTCCCTTGCGAGATCGAAAGCCATTTCCATCACCAACACTTCGGGGTCCAGATTAACCGGGTGACTTCATAAAAATGAAAAACGACTTGAATGTTACGATGCTATTCCTCTCTCGAAAAACATGTTCAAAAACTCCTGTTTCCCAATATACAGTACATTTCACTGGTTTGGTGCCCTCACCAATATGTTGTTGTTCATTCGTTCAGTCGTCTCCGACTCTTCGTGACCTCATGGACCAGCCCACGCCAGAGCTCCCTGTCAGCGGTTACCACCCCCAGCTCCCTCAAGGTCAGTCCAGTCACTTCAAGGATGCCATCCATCCATCTTGCCCTTGGTCGGCCCCTCTTCCTTTTGCCTTCCACTTTCCCCAGCATAATTGTCTTCTCTAGGCTTTCCTGTCTCCTCATGATGTGGCCAAAGTACTTCAACTTTGTCTCTAGTATCTTTCCCTCCAGTGAGCAGTCGGGCTTTATTTCCTGGAGGATGGACTGGTTGGATCTTCTCGCAGTCCAAAGCACTCTCAGCACTTACCAATATAGATGGGTTGAAAACACATTTAACAAATATCAAGGAACCTTGATGAGAAATGTATTTGAAATTCGGGGACTAGTCGATGAAACTCTATAGTTTTTGAAAGCTATTCACATTTTGAGACTTATTTTGCATAAAAGGCTTATCAAAAACACGATATATATGCTGTAGGCCTGGGCGGTTTCGTTCGTTAATTTTGTAATTCGTTAAATATTCGTTATTTTTAGCAATTACAAAACGATTACAAAACATATTTTCCAACCCGGAAGTGTTTTTAAATATCGAAACGGCATCCTCCATCTTTTTTACGGGCTTCCGCCCGTTTCGGAAATGACGTTTTAGGGATGGAGGATGCTGGGTGCGCCGGGAGCCAATCCGGCGCTCCCAAGCACCGTGGCTGATTGTGATTGGGCAGGCTGCCCTTTAAAAGCGGCTCCGCGTGGCCGCATTGCTCATTGCTGGGGAAGGCGAGGAGACGGGAGGTTCGGGAGGGAGGGTTGGCTTGCTTGCATTCATTCATTGCTTGCATTCATTCCCTGGGCTGGGAGCAGCGGGGAGGCTTTGCCCTGTTTTCGCCCTACATTTTTAAATATTTCTGAAAAATATATTTCTTTTATTCTTCAAAAAATTCAAAAAATATTCTAAAAAAAGAAAAGAAACTTGTGTGCCTGTGTGTGTGTGTTTGTCCCTGTCCTGTGGCTGTGTTCGCTCCACAACAGGGCAAGCATTTTGTTAATTTTCCATTTTTAAATATTTCTGAAAAATATATTTCTTTTATTCTTCAAAAAATTCAAAAAATATTCTAAAAAAATTATTATTGTTTTTTTCATTATTGACTCAGTTTTGGCTACTTTATCTTATTACTTTTTTATTTAATATCTTAATATCTTGTTCTATTTGATTATTTTATTTGATTTATTTTATGAAATGATTTTGTTTATAGAGCATTTAGCATTGCGCAATCGCGTCCGCCATTTTAACGAATCGATTCGTTATTATTTTAATAACGAATCGATTCGTATTTAATAACGAAGTTTCGGAAGTCGTTTTTGCGCATGCGCAAATCGCGTCCGCCATTTTAACGAATCGATTCGTTATTACCTTAACGAATCGACCCCGCATCAATAACGAAGTTTCGGAAGTGATTTGCGCATGCGCGGGGGGTCCGCCATCTTAACGAATCGATTCGTTAATAATAACGAAATTTCGTAAATACCGAACTTTTTTAAAGGAAAATTTTGTAATTCTTTTAAATAACGAAACACAAACCCCCCCAAAAAACGAATCGATTTTAGAAACAAATTTTTGCGTTGTTACCCAGGCCTAATATGCTGGATTTCGTATCACTTATTATTTATTTTATTTATTTTTATTTATTTCGAACATTTCTACCCCGCCCTTCTCAATCCCTTACAATTGGCAATAATTCAATGCCGCATCATAAACTACAGAATACAGAATAACAAATATAACAATTACCATGAACATTAATAAATAAAGATTAAAACAGTGTACTTACACTCTGATTAGCTATTGCCCGTCTGGTGGCTGTTTAGCTAGCCATCTACTAATGATTACTCCGCTTAACTTATCCAAATCCCCTTCCATGCCATAGTCAAACATTATCAATTGTCCTTTAACCTGATTGCCCGAAGGCCTGGTCCCACAGCCACGTTTTAACCTTTTTTCTAAAGGTGAGGAGGGATGACGATGACCTAATTTCCCCGGGGAGCAAATTCCACAGGCGGGGGGCCACCACCGAGAAGGCCCTGTCCCTCGTCCCTGCCAAGCGTGTTTGAGACAAAGGTGGGGCTGAGAGCAGGGCCTCCCCAGAAGATCTTAAGCTCCAAGGTGGGACATAGAAGGAGATACGTTCGGACAGGTATGCTGGACCGGAGCCGTATAGGGTTTTATAGGTCAAGACCAGCACTTTGAATTGTGCTCGGAATTGGATCGGCAGACAGTGGAGCTGGCACAGCAGTGGGGTGGTATACTCCCTGTATGACGCTCCTGTGAGTAATCTAGCTGCCGCCCGTTGGACTAATTGCAATTTCTGAACAGTCTTCAAAGGCAACCCCACGTAGAGCACTTTGCAGTAATCCATTCGGGATTATTATTATTATTATTATTATTATTATTATAAGGCTTATTATTATTACACAAAAATATATATGCTGGATTTCGTAACACCTATTATTTATTTATTTATTTACATTATTTATATCCCGCCCATATCAGCCCGCAAGCGACTCAGGGCGGTCTACATATCAGCACAATTCGATGCCATCAATACATACATTCAAAAGCAAAAAAATAAATAAATGAAAATGCATTTAAACATAAAGACAGTGCATATAACAGTTTAAAAAGAGCTATATCCTCTCATTCCAATCCTCATCCGTTTCATCATCTTGGCCATTCCTGGGTCATTCTCCATCTCAAGCTTGACTTTTTCCAAATGCTTGCTTGAAGAGTCAAGTTTTTACTCTCTTCCGAAAAGTCAGGAGGGACTTCTTCTTCTTCTTCTTCTTCTTCTTCTTCTTATTATTATTATTATTATTATTAAAAGGCTTATTATTATTACACAAAAATACAGGGTTAGTCAAAATGAATAGGCCAATAAGAAAATTAATTTTAGACGAATGTATGTTTACTGTAACCAAACCACAGCTACGTAGCGACAGATAAACTATCAAAGTTTCTTTTGATCAACACACATGTACGTTAATGCCGCTAGGCGTCGCTAGGTGCCCCTCCGCATTGGCACAACAGTGTACGCGAGTACCTCAACGAACACCTTCCCAGACGTTGGATTGGCCGTGCTGGAGTGACTGATCTTCCATTCCTCCTGTGGCCCCCCAGGTCCCCCGACCTCACACCATGCGACTTTTCTCTCTGGGGGTATGTGAAAGACACTGTGTTCCGACCTCCATTACCGCTGACCTTGGACGACTTAAAACAGCGCATATGTGCTGCATTCGATGCCATTACGTCGGATGTGCTGCAACGGATGTGGAATGAACTGGACTATCGCTTGGACATCTGCCGTGTCACACGGGGCGCCCATATCGAACATCTCTGAAGGTGAGACAAAACTTTGATAGTTTATCTGTCGCTACGTAGCTGTGGTTTGGTTACAGTAAACATACATTCGTCTAAAATTAATTTTCTTATTGGCCTATTCATTTTGACTAACCCTGTATATATGCTGGATTTCATATCACTTATTATTATTATTATTATTATTATTCTGACACAAAATCACAGTATGTCACAGCAAATGAGATCTATATGTTGCATTTCGTATCACAAAATCATGTCGAACACTTCCCAAGCATCTAAGACTGTGTGATGTATTATTATTATTATTATTATTATTATTATTATTATTATTATACTGACACAAAAACACAGTATGTCACAGCAAAGGTGATCTATATGCTGGATTTCGTTTCATAAAATCACAAGTCGAACACTTCCCAAGTGTCTAAGACTGTGTGATGTATTATTATTATTATTATTATTATTATTATTATTATTATTATTATTATTTTACTGACACAAAAGCACAGTATGTCACAGCAAATGAGATCTATATTTTTCGTATCACAAAATCACAGGTCGAACATTTCCCAAGTGTCTAGGACTGTGTGATATTATTATTATTATTATTATTATTATTATTATTATTATTTGAAACACAACAAGGTGATCCAATACAACTCTGCTGGCTGTTGTATTGGATCACGTGTCGGACACTTCCCAAGTGTCTAGGACTGTGTGATGTATCGGCGAATAATGCGTACAGATCCCAGTAAGGTGGCCTTTTGCAGCTGGCAGATGGTAATCTTGTCAGCGCTGATTGTGCTTAAGTGCAGGTCAAGGTCTTGAGGCACTGCACCCAGTGTGCCGACCACCACTGGGACCACCTTTACTGGTTTGTGCCAGAGTCTTTGCAGTTCGATCTTTAAATACCATGTCAGCTTTTCCAGTTGTTTCTCTGTAATTCTGCTGTCACTTGGGATTGCAACATCGACGATCCATACTTTGTTTTCTAACACGATTGTGAGATCAGGAGTATTATGCTCCAAAACTCTATCTGTCTGAAGGCAGAAGTCCCAGATGAGTACTTAAATGCACCACCAAACAGCCAGGTCTTGAGTGCCTTTACAAAAGGTTGCAACTCCGACATTGCTGTAATATATGGAGGCAATGAGTTCCACAGAATTGGAGCATAGGTCGAAAAAGCTCTACTCCTTGTAGCTTCTAGGGCTGGGTAACCATGGAAAAATTTGTTTCTAAACTCGATTCGTTTTTAAGGGGTCCATCACATTTCGTTTCTTTAAAGAATTACGAAATTTTCCTTTTAAAAATTTCGAAATATACGAAATTTCGTAAATTTCGAATCGATTCGTTAATGGCGGACGCGACTGCGCAATACGCTAAAAAACCTCCAAATGGGACAGGGGGAACTTCTGAAGCTTCCCTCTCCCTCTGTTGTTGACTGTTGGTGTGATAAAACAAACAACAACTATAAAACTTGCACCAGGCATGCGAAAATGATTACGCAACAATTACGAAACAATTACGAAACAATTACGAAACAATTACGAAATAAATTGAAAAAATTGTTTCAAATCTATTTAACTCCTCACACTATTCCAAAATGGCTCAATATTGGATCGTAAGCTAATTTAAATACGAATTAATAACGAATTACGAAATTAACGAACGAAACCGCCCAGCCCTAGTAGCTTCCAGGTGTACCTCCCTAGGACCCGGTATGTAGAGGAGATTTTCCTGGATGGATCGAGGTGACCACTGATGGAGAAAAGGAATGAGGCGGTCCCTAAGATAGAAAGGTCCTTGGCCATTTTGAGCTCTAAATGTCAGGATCAGTATCTTGGAAGAGATCCGATGTTCTATTGGTTGCCAATGCAGTTGTTGCAGAATCGGTGTGATATGGGATCTTATAGATGATCCCGCTAGCAGCCTGGCTGCCGCATTTTGGACCATCTGAATCTTCTGGGTTGTTGAAGGCCGGCATATAAGGCGTTGCAATAGTCCAACCTCGTGGTGACTGTTGCGTGGATTACTGTTGCCAATGCTTCTACCGAAAGGTAGGATGCCAATTTCCTTGCCTGTCGAAGATGAAAAAAGGAGAGAATGTTTCTAGAGCATGGCCATATAGCCTGAAAAAACCTACAACAACCCAATATTTTCTGGCTGAAAACCTTCCACAGATGGTACCTCACACCGTGCAAGCTGAGTCAAATGTATAAAAAATATCATGTTTAGCCTGGGCATGTTTAGCCTGAAGAAGAGAAGGCTGAGAGGAGATATGATAGCCATGTATAAATATGTGAGAGGAAGCCACAGGGAGGAGGGAGCAAGCTTGTTTTCTGCTTCCTTGGAGACTAGGACGCAAGGGAACAATGGCTTCAAACTACAAGAGAGGAGATTCCATCTGAACATTAGGAAGAATTTCCTGACTGTGAGAGCCGTTCAGCAGTGGAACTCTCTGCCCTGGAGTGTGGTGGAGGCTCCTTCTTTGGAAGCTTTTAAGCAGAGGCTGGATGGCCATTTGTCAGGGGTGATTTGAATGCAATACTCCTGCTTCTTGGCAGAATGGGGTTGGACTGGATGGCCCATGAGGTCTCTTCCAACTCTTTGATTCTATGATTCTATTCTATCAGAACTCATGTTGAAAATGTAAAGAACATCCAGGCACTTATTTCCACATGTGGTGGACCTGTCCAGTGGTGAAAAAGTTTTGGCAAGGAATACAGGAAGAAGCCCAAAAAATACTCAAGAAAAAATTCCCCAGAAAGCCGGAGTATTTTTTACTCGGGCTGACGGACGAAGATCTCAAGCTCAGCAGTAATGAGGACATTTTATGGATGTATATGTCGACCGCAGCGAGAATTGTACTGGCAAGACACTGGAAGGAAGATTGCTTACCTAAAATTTATTATTTATTTGGTACACTTGTATACCGCTAACTTCTCAGCCTGGATCGGCGACTCAATTGCGGTTTACAGCATTTAAAAACAATCTCCAGTTTAAAAACATATACAAAATACAATTACAATTACAATAACAAATTATTGGGCCACCAATAATAATCCCATATGTCTCAAGTTGAAATCACAGTCCATAATTCGTTGTCCATATTTCCTGTCCATAGTCACCCAGATTCGATTCGATTGCCCCAGATTAGCCGAATGCTTGTTTGAATAACCATGTTTTAAGTCTCTTCCTAAACACCATCAGCGAAGAGGCTGATCGTATCTCTATAGGGAGGGTGTTCCAAAGCCGGGGGGCCACCACAGAGAAGGCCCTATCTCTCGTTCCCGCCAGCCGCACTTCTGAAGCTGGAGGGATAGAGAGAAGGGACTCTCCGGAAGATCTTAGGGTCCTGGTGGGCTGATAGGCTGAGATACGTTCGGATAGATAAGTTGGGCCAGAACCGTTTAGGGCTTTAAAGGCCAACGCCAGCACTTTGAATTGAGCCCGGTAGCATATCGGCAGCCAGTGGAGCTGGTTCAGCAAGGGAGTTGTATGCTCCCTGCGATCAGCTCCTGTTAAAATCATGGCTGCCGCCCGTTGGACTAACTGGAGCTTCCGGACTGTCTTCAAAGGCAACCCCACGTAGAGAGCGTTGCAGTAATCAAGGCGGGATGTAACCAGAGCGTGGACTACCGTGGCTAAGTCAGACTTCCCAAGGTACGGTCGCAGTTGGCGCACAAGTTTTAACTGTGCGAATGCTCCCCTGGTCACCGCCGAAACCTGGGGTTCCAGGCTCAGCGATGAGTCCAGGATCACACCCAAACTGCGAACCTGCGTCTTCAGGGGGAGTGCGACCCCGTCTAACACAGGCTGTAACCCTATACCCTGTTCGGCCTTACGACTAACCAGGAGTACCTCTGTCTTGTCTGGATTCAATTTCAATTTGTTCGCCCCCATCCAGACCGTCACAGCGGCCAAGCACCGGTTCAGGACCTCGACAGCCTCCTTAGTAGCAGGTGGAAAGGAGGGACAGAGTTGGACATCATCTGCGTACAGATGACATCGCACTCCGAAACTCCGGATGATCTCGCCCAGCGGCTTCATGTAGATGTTAAACAACATGGGGGACAGTATTGAACCCTGAGGAACCCCACAAAACAAAGGTTGTGGGGTAGAACAGGAGTCCCCCAATAACACCTTCTGAGATCGACCTTCTAGGAAGGACTGGAGCCACTGCAGAACAGTGCCTCCAAGGCCCATTCCCGCGAGGCGTCCCAGAAGGATACCGCGGTCGACGGTATCGAAGGCTGTTGAGAGGTCCAGCAGACCAACAGGGACACACTCCCCCTGTCGAGCTCCCGACGGAGATCATCAACTAAGGCGACCAAGGCTGTCTCGGTACCATGCCCCGGCCTAAAGCCAGACTGTGCCGGATCCAGATAATCCGTGTCTACCAAGAATGCCTGGAGTTGTGAGGCCACCACACGTTCCATGACTTTGCCCAAAAAGGGGAGATTGGAAACAGGCCGATAGTTGACGAATTGAGTGGGGTCCAGTGATGGTTTCTTCAACAGCGGTTTTATTACAGCTTGTTTTAAGCTGGCTGGAATTTTGCCTTCCCGAAGGGAGGCATTAACCACCACCTTCACCCACTCGGCCAATCCCCCTCTGGCCTCCTTTAGAAGCCAGGATGGGCAGGGGTCTAGGATGCATGTGGTAGCTCTCATTCCTCCAAGCACCTTGTCCACATCCTCGGATTGAACCAATTGAAATGAATCCATTGAAATGAAATTGAAGAATGGCTAGACAAAATCTCTGAAATAAGAGACATGGACAAACTGACCTTCCTCATGAGATCTAGCTCCGGAAGGCCAGTCAGACAGACGGATTGGTCTAGCTTCAATGAATATGAAAAAAAGGAGATATGAATTTTAAAATGGACAGGAGTAAAATAGAAGAGACATGGATGATCAGACTTCTAGACAGTAAGGTGCAGGACAAGCCAGGAGACCCATAGCGAGTAGGGCTGGGCGGTTTCGTTTCGTTAATTCGTAATTCGTTAAAAATTCGTTATTTTTTTTGTTAACGAAGCGATAACGAACCATTCTGGAGCAACTTAAAAATGAAACGAATTTTTCAATTTGTTTCGTAAATGCTTCGTATTTCGTTATGTATTCGTTTCGTTATGTATTCGTTATAATATCACACCAACAGTCAACAACAGAGGGAGAGGGAAGCTTCAGAAGTTTTTTTAGCGTATTGCGCGATCGCGGCCGCCATTAACGAATCGATTCATTATTGTTTCGTTATTGTTTTGTAATTTTTTTACCATTTACGAAATTTCGTAAATATCGAACTTTTTTTAAGGAAAATTTCGGAATTCTTTTAAATATTGAAACGCAAAAAACCCCAAAAAACGAATCGATTTTAGAAACAAATTTTTCCGTTGTTACCCAGGCCTAATAGCGAGTCTCCTGAGAGTCTTGGGGGATATTCTAGTTGGAAACTAAATGGAAGTCACCACCTCCCATTCCTACCTATTATGGAGCGGATATGGGATCGATGTTTCTATGTGATGTGTTAGTACTTTGTCTATGTATTTTTTGCCTGCAGTATTTAAATGTAGTATATGTAAATTCCCTTCCCCCCCATTCCCAATCTACCCCACCTCTCCCTCCCCACCCAACACCTTCCCGCTTTTCCCTCCTGTTCTTGAATCCCCCTCCTTTGTATGTTCTAAATATGTATTTCAAAATTAATAAAGAATAATTAAAAAAAACAAACAACAACCCAATATTTCTCATCCATTTTTCTTGACCCATCCAAACCAGTGAGTCTCATAACTGTCTATTCAGCTCCCACTGGAGGTGGGAAATCTCAGATCTTTCCAGCATCCGTGCTCCGTGTTTGCAAGCCAGGAAACCTCCCCTCCCTATCTCTGTATTTTAAAGTGCTTTTTCCATTTTTAACTCTACTGAAGTTATTGAGTTACCTCTTCTTTGAGATGTTACCTGCATAACTTTTGGCTTGCCTCCCCGCCAGCATCTGAGCCGTTAATCTCGCAGCCGGCTTGAAACGCAATAAATTGGCCTCTGAGAGCTTCTCTAATCCAAATCAAGCAACTCAGCCTTACATTTTCCAGCACCAATTTATCTGCAAAGCTGAAAATCGGGCTGGATTGTGTTCTCGCTAGCTCGGGATCCCATAACACCTAAGACTCAATTAAAAACTTTTCCTACTATAGAAATTAGGGCTGGGCAACCACGGAAAAATTTGTTTCTAAACTCGATTCGTTTTTAGGGGTTTTTTTGTGTTTCGTTAATTAAAAGAATTCCGAAATTTTTCTTTTAAAAAGTTCGGTATTTACGAAATTTCGGAAATTACGAAACAATTTCGAAACAATAACGAATCGATTTGTTAATGGCGGACGTGATTTTTTTTTTAAGTGGAGAACATACATTGGGTTGTTAGGTGTATCGTGTCCAAATTTGGTGCCAATTCATCCAGGGGTTTTTGAGTTCTGTGAATACCACAAACGAACATTACATTTTTATTTATATAGATTATTATTATTATTATTATTATTATTATTATTATTCATGAGTCAGCCCATAGACCACCTGACATTCCGCTTCCAGTATTTAGTGAATCCACCTATTAAACTACAATAATTAAAATAACATCTCCAAAGGGACGGCAGAATCTATTGTAAACCTCTGCTTAGTATCTGACTTTGCCTGCATTCTTGAATGCAAATTAATTGCCAGGCACTAGAAATGTTCTACTAGTAATAAAAATTAACAAACTATTACAAGTGATTAAACTACTCATTGAAAAGCAATTATTTCAAGCTCTGGCTGAGTGTGACTACATACAGGCAATAAGAAGTCTAGAAAACGGCCCTTGAGGCTACTTTCTACTCCTTTCATACGTTCCCATCTAATTCCAGATGCCCCAAAGGAAAACATTCTGTCATATCTGTTACAGAAAAATCTCCAATATCCACCAAATAATGTCTCTCGGCTGAGATATTGTGGCCTCTTTCAAGACAAATATGAGACATTTGCCTCACCGGGGAAGGGTAAACTATAAGTATATTACTGGGAATGGCAGTGGTTGCTCCAAAGGGATTTCTGAAGATGCGATAATACATATTTCAATCTCGCTCATAGCAGCAATGTTGCATGTGTTCAATTGCCATCTTTGGCTTCAGTAGAAGCCATTGACACAGCAATATGTTTCTGCTAAGCATGCAAATGTTTGTGCCTTTCAAGAATTGAGGCAAATCATCTCTTTCGTCCTGTCTATATTATTAAATTTATTTATTTATTTACAGCTTTTATATTCCGCCCTTCTCACCCCGCAGTGTACACATATATGTCAAACATTCAATGCCAATTTTTGACATACAAACATATACAGACATACACAGAGGCTATTTAACTTTTTCTGGCCACCAGGGGAGCTGTCGCTTTCATCGTTCATCTGCGACGCTGATGAAGCATTTCTGCATTCCCCGCATGCTTCCCCGCTGGAATGCTTTGCTGGAGTCTTCTTTATGGCCTCATAAATCAGTTAAAACATGCAAAGTTTCTTTGAAAACAACAATAATCTAGACCAGAGGTTCTCAACCTTCCTTAATATGCAGAATAATCACAGGATGTCTTAAACCTACACCTGTTGATAAACTCTGGTCCCAAGATAGGAGACTGGTGAGCTCTCCAGTTTTATGGGATGCGTAGAATTCTCGTCCAAAGAGTTCTGTTGCATCCCACTCAATTATCATCCCCATATTATTATTGTTCTTGCACCGATTTAATATCTTTACTAACGAACAGCCACAACCACCACTCACAAAGAGCTTTATATATGCTGATGACCTTGGCCTAACAACACAAGCAAAAGACCTTGAAACAGTTGAAATCCAACTTACCTAATGCCTTGAAAGATCTCTCCAGCTACTTCAAAGATAACCACCTGAAGCCTAACCCTGCCAAAACACAAGTATGTGCTTTCCATCTACGCAACCGTGAAGCCAACAGGAAATTGAAAGTCACCTGGGAAGGTCAAGAACTTGAACATTGTTTCCATCCTAAATATCTCGGTGTCACCTTAGAACACTAGCATATAGGAAACACTGCTTGAACACCAAGCACAAAGTAGCTGCACGCAATAACATCCTGTGGAAACTTACTGGCAGCACATGGGGTGCAGACCCAAAATTAGTAAGAACATCAGCCTTGGCCTTGTCTTACTCAACTGCTGAGTATGCCTGCCCTGTTTGGCATAGGTCTGCCCATCCAAAGCAGGTGAACATAGCATTGAATGAAACATGCAGAATAATCACAGGATGTCTTAAGCCTACACCTGTTGATAAACTCTACAAGCTACCTGGCATTGCCCCCCCCCCCCCCGATGTGCGATGGGAAGTTGCTGCTAAATGTGAGAGAAATAAGGTTGAACGCTGTGAAAGCCACCCAATGCGTGGCTACCAGCCTCCTCCCAGTAGACTCAAATCAAGGAAAAGCTTCATGAGAACTACCACTCCTCTTGATGTCCGCCCAGCAACAGCAAGGGTCTCCTTCTGGGCAGCTAAACCAGGAAACCCCCACGAGAGAGGGTCTTCCTCCAGGGTCAAACCAAGAATGGGCAACTTGGAAGTCCCTGAACAGACTCAGAAGTGGAGTGGGCAGATCACAAGACAACCTGGCAAAATGGCACGACCTAAAAGAATCCCACACTTTATGTGACCGTGGAGCAGAACAGACTGTATGCTTGTCCACTATGCCCTGCCTCACGTACAGAGGAAGAATTGTTGGAGGCTACAGACAATGCCATTGCTGTTGCCCGTTTTTGGTCAAAAGATATTTAGCCACCTGCGCTCCTTCTATTTTTATCTGTTTTTATACTAATTTATACAATGCTTTTGATACGAAATAAATAAATAAATAATCCCTGGTCTGCCCTATTCTCTTGTTCCATCTGTATCCCACCTTAACATGAAGAACGTCTAAACTTAATTCCAGTTAAGGAACCAAGTGGTGTTTCCCCCCAACTTTTTTAAAGGGATGTACCATCCCCTCTTGCTTAAGCATTCAACCTGTCTCCTTTTTGAATTGTAGATATAGTTTTAGCCACGTTTTCTAAAACGTTAATGTAGCTCTTCTTGTACTGAAGGAAAGCTAATAAATAATTGAACTTTACCACTTCTCCACAATGTAAAATCCATCAAGGCATTAATTTTAATAACGTATGAAACGGGGATTCCTCCACTCTGCTCTGCTTATTAGCTTCACCATTAAATGTTCCAGACATTTAATTGGTTGCCATTTGGCACCTGAAGAAAGGTACACGCTTTTCATTCTCTCCACAAATTTCTCGCCTTTCACATTTATATATATATAGTCCCACTCCAAACTACACATATGTTACTTTCCGGAAGCACTTCCAACAAACGTAATCTCCCAAGAAATCAATTTGGCATCCCGAGTATTGGCAATTATGGGTGATTTTCAAGTTGTCATCCAATTTCTTCACTCTTTCAAAGGGAGAGTCAGTTTCTCATATGCTGCCAAATCCAAAATGCATTGAAACCATGTGTGAATCTTCAAATCGTCTGCATATTTCCCATTTTAGGTAATTTGCTTACAGCCGTCCTTGCATGTTTATGGTTTTGACTTATTGTTATATGGACAACTTCCACTGGTCATACTGGAAGACCTAGAGATTTCTAGATCCTTTGATGAAAGTTGACCATAAAAGGTAAAGATTGACATTAAGTCTAGTCTTGTCTGACTCTGGGGTGTGGTGCTTATCTCCATTTCTAAGCTGAAGAGCCACAGTTGTCCATAGATGTCTCCAAGGTCATGTGGCTGGCAACTGCATGGAGTGCTGTTACCTTCCCGCCAGAGTAGTACCTATTAATTTATCACATTTGCATGTTTTTGAACTGCTAGGTTGGCAGAAGCTGGGGCTCACAGTGGGAGCTCGCCCCGCTTCCTGGATTTGAACCACCAGCCTTTTGGTCGGCAAAAATTTAGCAACTCAGCAGTTTAACCTGCTGCACCACCGGGAGCATAAGTTGACCATAGAGATATGTGTGTGTGTGTGTGTATGTATGGCATGGTTAGGTACTAGGCCTAACCTAGTAACAACGGAAAAAATTGTTTCTAAAATCGATTCGTTTTTTGGGTTTTTTTGCGTTTTGATATTTAAAAGAATTCTGAAATTTTCCTTAAAAAAAGTTCGATATTTACGAAATTTCATAAATGGTAAAAAAATTACAAAACAATAACGAAACAATAACAAATCGATTCGTTAATGGCGGCCGGGATCGCGCAATACGCTAAAAAAACTTCTGAAGCTTCCCTCTCCCTCTGTTGTTGACTGTTGGTGTGATATTATAATTTTTTTTCACTAATTAAACAAAAAACAACTATAAAACTTGCCCCAGACATGCGGAAATAATAACGAAACGACCTCAAACCAATAACGAAACGAATACATAACGAAATACGAAGCATTTACGAAACGAATTGAAAAATTCGTTTCGTTTTTAAGTTGCTCCAGAATGGTTCGTTATCGCTTCGTTAACAAAAAAAAATAACGAATTTTTAACGAATTACGAATTAACGAAACGAAACCGCCCAGCCCTATTAGGTACCGTTGGAATCTTTGTAATTCGGAATAAAGTCAGAAAAATTACCTTTTTGAAGCTATTTTGAAGTTTTTAAGAAAACCAGAAGTCCTTTTGCCCTTCTGAAGCTTTTTCTGCCATTTTTGTTATGACTCATGAAGTAAGTTGGAAATTATTCAGTTTTTCCCCACTTCTGGTCCCTGCCCTTGGCTCAAGCCAGAGAATCCAGTTTTAAACCAGGGAAAGAAGGAATTTCCTGGCCTCAACTCAAGCCAGAGAATCCAGTTTTAAAGCCAGAGAAGCCAGTTTTAAACCAGGGAAGGAAGGAATTTCCTGGCCTCGGCTCAAGCCAGAGAATCCAATTTTAAAGTCAGAGAATCCAGTTTTAAACCAGGGAAGGAAGGAATTTCCTGGCTTCGGCTCAAGCCAGCAAATCCAGTTTTAAAGCCAGAGAATCCAGTTTTAAACCAGGGAAGGAAGGAATTTCCTGGCCTCGACTCAAGCCAGAGAAGCCAGTTTTAAAGCCAGAGAAGCCAGTTTTAAACCAGGGAAGGAAGGAATTTCCTGGCCTCGACTCAAGCCAGAGAAGCCAGTTTTAAAGCCAGAGAAGGAAGGAATTTCCTCTGCTTGCTTTTCCCTGCTTCTGGAGTAAAACAACTACTTTCAAAGTAAAGGTCACCCAATGAAACAGGAAATAACACTTTCAAACCATTAACGAAAGGATTCAGAAGTCTCGGAAGTTTTGAAAAGTTCTGAACATTTTTTTCTGTGAAAATTAGAATTGACTTTAGAATCAACCACCAGCTAAACGAGTTTCGAACCATTTTTTTGGATCAAGCAAGCCATATCTATCTATCTATCTATCTATCTATCTATCTATCTATCTATCTATCTATCTCTATTCATGATTATTCACTTTTGGGAGATCTTGTGCCTCAACCCAGTGAAAGTGAAGGGTTGAATATACATGCAGAAAACAGAAGTTGTTTCTGAATCTCCTTAAAAACATCTCATCTCTCTCTCCCCCCCCCCCCCCTTTGCTGGCCCTGATCTTTAACTTCTCCAGGAACAGCAGCAGGAGGGAGGCAGGGCAGGGTACCATTCCTTCCTCCCAAATGTCAAAGATGCTCCACATACCACACATACAGCCCAGTGCCCAGTCCCACTATTTCTCTGCTTCTTTAACTGGGGCAATGGGGGAAATTCTCCTCCCCTTTCCATAATTTTTGGCAATTGGATGGTTTGTCCTTATATCCTTCATTACGACCTGGATTAAAAGCATCAGAGTTACTTAAGATGCCACTTCTCCTGTGATGCTTTCCCCTTCATCTGCAGAAGAGAACTGGGTCTAAAGACGGGGCTTAAGATACCACTCCTCCTGTGATGCTTTCTGCGGGTGAGGTGAGGCAGGATGCAGGTGAGGCAGACACCATCCTTCTCCTCTGATTGGCCCAATAGGCAAGGCTCAGAGGGAAATAACATACGAGGAGCACCACATGGACCAAAAGACAGGCAAGGAAATGATTCCCCTCCCGTTTTCTTTCGTTCTAAGGTTATTTCGTTCCAGGGGAGAGGTTCCCGTTTCGTGCTCCTGCCCAAAACAAAAGGAACAAAAGAACGAATGAAATGGGAGAAACGGGTACTGTGCACACCTCTATTGTTTTCTAGCATCTGAACAGCTACCTTTTCCTGGCAATTCTTTAATAATCAAGCTAGCTGTGTTCAAATTTAATTGAGAAGTACCGGTTTGTGACCACAGATCCAATTTTTGTCTAGTCCTATTGAATCCTTGCCAGCATTTCTTTTTTAAAAAATAGATTTGTATGCTTCTGCGTCTATGTTTTTTTTCCAGAACCAAGAAACTATATTAGGAACTATTCAAATAAAATAAAAATTAAATCTTGCAGAGATGTGTTCCATATTAAAATGTATTATTAAGGCCAAGCCAAGAGGGGGGAGAGAAGCTTGCCAAGCAGATCTATTTTGCAGGTGTTCAAATTAAAACATGTTGAGTGCAATAGCAACTTGATGACTAGAATTTAGTGTCCAAGGCAATTTACCCTTCACCTTTTCCTTCTCATAATCTGTGGGCCTTGACCTTGGAAACAGAATGAGTACAGCCAACATGGTTAGAAATGCATTACTCTTTACATCAGTATTTGTATTAGAAAGAAAGATGGGTTGAACTATAATGCCAACGTCAGATGCCAGCCAATTAAAGAAGTATAGTTTATTGTTCAAACAAACACAAAACAGCCCAAAACAAAACCACAGGGCAAAAAACACTTAGTTTTCAGTGTGAAATAGCCCAAACAGGCAAAAGAACCCACAAAACCCCAAACAGAATATAACCTGGATTATCCAGAGATATAATCCGGATTAAACTCAAAATGCTTAAATGCTCAAACTCAAACTTGCTCCGTCAAACAAGAGAAGCAAAATAAACAATAGAATAAAGTTCGCAGCCACACTAATGAGTAGCAGCCTTTCAAGGGTTATAAAATGTAACCCGAGCCTCAAACACAGCAGGAAACAGCACGCTGAACTCCAAGGAATGGGAGTTCAGCGTGCATACACTGGTATGCAGGAATGCAGGAAGGATGATAACGCCAATTCCAGAAGTACAACCGCAGATGTGGAGGAGAGAGTAACGACAATGGTTGAAGTCCAGTCCAGTCCAGTCCGAAGGGAAACGAACAGCTGCAAGGTCAGATCCCAATCCAATGGAAAACACAAGGAGCCAAAGCAGCGGAACAATACGACAGGTCCCAAAGTCTTCTTCCAAACCCGTCTTCTGTAACACAAAGATCCAGAAAGCGCCCAACAAGACTCCTTGCTGATTGCAAGGTTACAATTGCAAACACTCCCATTTTATATACAAGTCCTCGTCAGAACTTGATTCATCCAACACCCTTGTCCCAGCTGCATCTTGTTGCAGCTCCTCATCCGAACTGGAGTCAGCCCTAGTTCGGCCCAACCCATCCCCAGCTGTGCCTCTTCCACCACTCCTTGAAGTAGTCCATTTCTGGTCTAATCCTGAAGTTCCCCAAGACCCATCCATGTCTTCACTACTCCAACCTTCAAACGTGCCACTGCTTGTGGGTTCAGCACAAATATCTCGAATCTCTTGAACCCTTGTCCAATCCATCCCATCAGACCCAGAATCTGATATCCCATCATCCATATCATTTGCATCGAAACCTTCAAATGAATCCTCATCTGTTGGCTCACTAAGTATCTCCTGGATTCTTTTCCTTTGTTGCTCTTCATCATAGTCTTGCCCACGAGTAGTTTTCCTGCCTCTCCTAATACAACTTATAATACAGTGTTACTATCACTGCCAGCAGACTCTATCACAACATCTAAAGTCAATGGCTAAAGTCTGACATCGAGGAGATGGAGCATGAATTGACTCACAAATGTACACCACAATTTATATTTATTTATTTATTTACTATATTTATAAACCGTCTTTCTCAGCCCGAAGGCGACTCAAAGCGGTTTACAGTCAGGAGAATTCAATGCCCCCAATAACATAAATTACCATTAAAAACCATTAGAATCATAGAATCATAGAATCAGAGTTGGAAGAGACCTCATGGGCCATCCAGTCCAACCCCCTGCCAAG
>NW_026844367.1:31962433-32008085 GCF_025583915.1 Anolis sagrei ordinatus | reverse complement strand
TGGGGGACCTTGTCGAAGGCCTTACTGAAATCCAGGTACGCTACATCCATGGCATTCCCCGCATCTACCCATTAACATATAATATAAAACCATATACAACCAGTAAAAGCATAAGTACTTAGCGTCTCATTACTAAAACATTTTCCAGTCACATCGTCCAGTCATTCCATGGGTCTAAATTTGTCAGTTACACTGCATTTGCAAAAGCTTGCTCGAAAAGCCAGGTTTTGACTTGCTTTCGAAATATTAGGAGGGAGGGGGCTAATCTAATGTCCCTAGGATGGGAACCATTGCTGAGAAGGCCCTGTCTCTTGTCCCCACCAACTGCATCTTCAAGGACGATGGGAGCAAGAGAAGGGCCTCCCCAGAAGATCTTAGAGTCCTAGAAATGGTGACATTACAGGACAATATATCTGGAAATATGCATGTATGAATCCAAATATACAATGTCCATTGAGCAGGTCTTCCATATCAGATAAAAAACAACTGTTTCTGTAGGAGAGTTTCCATATCTGTGAGATAGAATTTGAGTCATTGTCTAATGTTGGAAGAGGTATGCTTGCCTGTGCCTTCAAGTCACTTCTCAGCTTATGACAAGATGATTTTGCCCATTCCTTGCTCTGAAATATAGCCTACAGCACTTCACATTCATTGGTGGTCTCCCATCCAAGTTCTAATCAGAGATGAACCAGCTTCATTCCCAAGAGCAGATGAAATCTGGAGCCTTAGGGTGTTTGGACTGAGGTTTGATGGGACGCCAACAATCTAATATTTCCAATCTGAGGAAAAGAGTAATAAGCAGAGGGAGAAGGGAGACTCTATGAAGGTTATATCCTCAACCACCATCAACTTTGACTTTTCCATGTCAACTTTCATGTGGCTCCTTGAAAGCTTTGTTCTGAGGGCATGTTGACCCTCAGTTGTTGAAGGAGGTCCCTCTCTGGTCTAGAAGGTGTGGTAGGTAATACCCCATTCAGAACATACTTCTGTTGTGAGACACCTTGAACAACCTTGGAGTAGAACCATGTGAAGTACCTTCAGATGTGATAGACTCAGATATCCATAGATGGGCAGACAGTTTGGAGCCTAATAAGCAGGTGGAGAAGGGAGACTCTATGAAGGTTATGTCCTCCACCACCACCAACTTTGATTTTTCCATGTCAACTTTCATGTGGCTCCTTGAAAGCTTTGTTCTGAGGCATGTTGACCCTCAGTTGTTGAAGGAGGTCCCTCTCTGGTCTAGAAGGTGTGGTAGGTAATACCCCATTCAGAACATACTTCTGTTGTGAGACACCTTGACCAACCTTGGAGTAGAACCATGTGAAGTACCTTCAGATGTGATAGACTCAGATATCCATAGATGGGCAGACAGTTTGGAGCCTAATAAGCAGGTGGAGAAGGGAGACTCTATGAAGGTTATGTCCTCCACCACCACCAACTTTGACTTTTCCATGTCAACTTTCATGTGGCTCCTTGAAAGCTTTGTTCTGAGGGCATGTTGACCCTCAGTTGTTGAAGGAGGTCCCTCTCTGGTCTAGAAGGTGTGGTAGATAATACCCCATGCAGAACATACTTCTGTTGTGAGACACCTTGGAGTAGAACCATGTGAAGTACCTTCAGATGTGATAGACTCAGATATCCATAGATGGGCAGACAGTTTGGAACCTAATAAGCAGGTGGAGAAGGGAAACTCTATGAAGGTTATGTCCACCAACAACAACTTTGACTTTTCCATGTCAACTTTCATGTGGCTCCTTGAAAGCTTTGTTCTGAGGGCATGTTGACCCTCAGTTGTTGAAGGAGGTCTCTCTCTGGTCTAGAAGGTGTGGTAGGCAATACCCCATTCAGAACATACTTCTGTTGTGAGACACCTTGACCAACCTCGGAGTAGAACCATGTGAAGTACCTTCAGATGTGATATCCATAGATGGGCAGACAGTTAGGAGACTATGAGAAGAGCAAGAAATGAACGGATGAGAATTGAAATATCAGGACCATGGACAGATCACATGGACCAGGCATTCGGATAGCAGGCTGACAATAAAAAATGACGACAATACTAGGGAAAATGGACTACGGACAGGCTTCGGATTAAGTTGTTGATCGTAGAACTCGGACTTGGACATGCCAACTAATTCAAATTGCGCTATTTTAAATGGTTTTTAATCTAATTTTAATGTTTTACTTATTGTGTAACTGTTGTTTTATCTGTTTGTATACGTGAGGCATTGAATTGTTGCCAGTTGTAAGCCGCCATGAGTCCCTCTTCGGGGGTAGAGAAGGGCGGGGTACAAATATTTGAAATAAAATAAAATACATAATAAATAATAAAAATAAATAAATCACAAGAGAGATGGGTGCATTGTAAAAAAAGTGGGAGGCAGTAAGCAAGCAAGCTTACTCAAACTCTTATCCAGTGACTTGATAAACTGCAAGTTGCTTCTGGTGTGAGAGAATTGGCCGTCTGCAAGGACGTTGCCTAGGGACGCCTGGATGATTTGATGTTTTTATCATCCTTGTGGGAGGCTTCTCTCATGTCCCCGCATGAGGAGCTGGAGCTGATAGAGGGAGCTCATCTGCCTCTCCCCAGATTCGAACCTGTGACCTGTCGGTCTTCAGTCCTGCCGGCACAGGGGTTTAACCCACTGCGCCACCGGAGGAAACATCCAGAGCTGATTATAAATCATTCTGATATGAGTCCCTCATGAGTCTTGCGCCCACCTTTGGTCTCCTCACATTCTTCTTTTTATTAGGGACTAGCTGTCCCCTGCCAGGCGTTGCTGTGGCCCAGTCTGGTGATCTCAAAAATAAAGGAATGAGAAAATGTCACCAATCTGATGGAATATGCTTCTTGGCATGGAGTGTTTAGATGTATGCTGAGGTAACATGTATACTCTGGTAGAGTTGCTGCCACCACCCAAAATAATGAGGGAGCACAGTCCATCCTAAGTCAGTATTAAAGTGCATTGTGAGGACATATCAGATTCCATCTGAACATTAGGAAGAACTTCCTGACTGTGAGAGCCGTTCAGCAGTGGAACTCTCTGCCCCGGAGTGTGGTGGAGGCTCCTTCTTTGGAAGCTTTTAAGCAGAGGCTGGATGGCCATTTGTCAGGGGTGATTTGAATGCAATATTCCTGCTTCTTGGCAGAATGGGGTTGGACTGGATGGCCCATGAGGTCTCTTCCAACTCTTTGATTCTATGATTCTATATTGCTGAGAGTTCTCCTTATTCTGGGAAGGCACACTGGAACAACCATGTTTTCAGGCTCTTCCTAAAGACTGCCAACATTGAGGCATGTCCAATGTCCCTGGGAAGTGAGTTCCAGAGTTGGGGGGCCACCACCGAGAAGGACCTCTCCCTCGTCTCCACCAATCACGCCTGCAAAGGAGAAGGGAGCGTGAGTAGGGCCTCTCCAGATGATCAAAGAGATTGTGTGGGTTCGTACACGGAAATGCGGTCATGCCACGATTGGTTCAATTCCATCATTGGTGGAGTTCAGAATGGTCGTTGATTGTAGGTAAACTATAAATCCCAGCAACGACAACTCCCAAATGACAATATCAGGTGGGTTTTTTTTGAGTGAAGGACATACATTGGGTTGTTAGGTATATGCTGTCCAAATTTGGTGTCAATTTGTCCTGTGTTTTTAGAGTTATGTTAATCCCACAAACGAACATTACATTTTTATTTATATTGGCTCCTCAAACACATATGGCTTCAAACTACAAGAGAGGAGATTCCATCTGAACATGAGGAAGAACTTCCTGACTGTGAGAGCCGTTCAGCAGTGGAACTCTCTGCCCCGGAGTGTGGTGGAGGCTCCTTCTTTGGAAGCTTTTAAGCAGAGGCTGGATGGCCATCTGTCAGGGGTGATTTGAATGCAATATTCCTGCTTCTTGGCAGGGGGTTGGACTGGATGGCCCATGAGGTCTCTTCCAACTCTTTGATTCTATGATTCTATGATTCTATGGTATCTAGAAACTGGGCCATTCATTCCTCATTGGTTTCACTAATCCATACATTGATTTCTGTTCTTCTTCTTTGAAAGGATGATCAAAACAGTCACATAATTGACTTGGCAGCACTGTGTGTATGTGTGTGTAAGGTATAAACAGATTTCCTTCTCCCCAATTCCTTTCTTACAGCACTGCGGAGTCGAACGGGACGATCTATTATCAATGGGAACTGGGCAATCGATCGACCTGGGAGATACGAGGGAGGAGGAACAATGTTCACCTATAAGCGCCCCAATGAGATCTCAAGCACTGCTGGGGAGTCATTTTTAGCCGACGGCCCAACAAACGAAGTCTTGGATGTTTATGTAAGCTGAAAATACTTTTTCTCTCCAATTCTTTCACTTATTTTTCACTTTTTGTATGATACGATTTCTCACCATTTGTATATAAAACATGATAAATATGGGTTGGTGAATAAATTAAATCAATTATATTTTTTTCAATCTTTTCTAGTTCAAGAAGGAAAAATCCCATAGCCTTTTAGTAGGATGAGAAATTTGGCAAATGTTCTTTACCTCCATATGTGAAACTTTTGCATGTTATAGACACCAGCAAAATTCTTGCCACAATGAATTAGAAGTTCCTCAGTATCCTAAGATGGGACGCCATGGCCTTGGAGGCGTCTACAGACAACGCTGGCTCTTCGTCTTAGAAATGGAGATGAGCACCAACCCCCAGAGTTGAACATGACTAGACTTAATGTTCCCTCAATTATCGCGAGTGTTCCGTTCCAGGACCACCCGCAATAACTTATTTCTCATGTCAGGGCAAACAGTCAATTATGTTACATTTCTAACAGAAAAAAGCAAACAAACAGACAAAATACAAAATTTGTGAGTTTGGTAGTTGATTAAATGTCCTTTGACCAGTATCTGGCCACTTGGAGTGCCTCTGGTGTTGCTGCAAGAAGGTCCTCCATTTGTGCATGTGGCAGGGCTCAGGTAGCATTGCAGCAGGTGGTCAGTGGTTTGCTCTTCTCCACACTCGCATGTCGTGGATTCCACTTTGTGGCCCCATTTCTTGAGGTTGGCTCTGCATCTCGTGGTGACAGAGTGCAGTCTGTTCAGTGCCTTACATGTCACCCAGTCCTCTGTGTGCCCAGGGGGGAGTCTCTCATTTGGTATCAGCCATGAGTTGAGGTTCTTGGTTTGAGCCTGCCACTTTTGGACTCTCACTTGCTGGGGTGTACCAGCGAGTGTCTCTGTAGATCTTAGAAAACTATTTCTAGATTTATGTCGTTGACGTGCTGGCTGATACCCAAACAGGGGATGAGCTGGTGATGTCTCTGCCTTGGTCCTTTCACTATTGGCTGCTACTTCCCGGCGGATGTCAGGTGGTGCAATACCGGCTAAGCAGTGTAATTTCCCCAGTGGTGTAGGGCGCAGACACCCCGTGATAATGCGGCATGTCTCATTAAGAGCCACATCCACTGTTTTAGTATGGTGAGATGTGTTCCACACTGGGCATGCATACTCAGCAGCAGAGTAGCAAAGCGCAAGGGCAGATGTCTTCACTGTGTCTGGCTGTGATCCCCAGGTTGTGCCAGTTAGCTTTCGTATGATATTGTTTCTAGCACCCACTTTTTGCTTGATGTTCAGGCAGTGCTTCTTGTAGGTAAGATCACGGTTCAGAGTAACTCCCAGGTATTTGGGTGCACTGTAATGCTCCAGTGGGATTCCTTCCCAGGTAATCTACAGAGCTCGGGATGCTTGTCTGTTCTTAAGGTGAAAGGCACGTGTCTGTGTTTTAGATGGATTAGGGATCAGCTGGTTTTCCCAGTAATAGGCAGTAAGAGCACCTAGAGCTTCGGAGAGCTTCTGTTCTACCAACTCAAAGTTCCCTGCTTGAGCGGTGATGGCATGATCATCAGCATAAATGAAACTCTCTGTCCCTTCTGGCAGCGGCTGGTCATTTGTGTAGATGTTGAACATGGATGGAGCAAGCATGCTCCCTTGAGGCAGGTCGTTCTTCTGTTTCTGCCATCTGCTTCTCTGGCCTTGGAACTCAACAAAAAGCTCCTGTTTTGTAGCAGGTTTCCTATGAGGTGGGTGAGGTGGTAGTCCTTTGTGATATTATACATTTTTCTCAGGAGGAGGCGGTGGTTCACGGTATCATAGGCTGCTGACAGGTCTATGAAGACAGCTCCTGTGATCTGTAGGAGCTGCCACCAGAGGAGACCTGGCTGAAGGGGCAGTGGCTCCGGCGGCTAAATCAGTTTCCTCCCCGGCCCCAGCATCTTCTTCCTCCTCCTCCTCTTCTTTGTTGGGACTCAGCCTGTGATTGAACCTGTGAATGTGTTTCAGTCTCCTGATGTTTCTGTGTCTGATGTGAATAATGAGGAGGGAAATCAGTTTCCTGTTGTTTCTGATGTGGGGGATCCTGGGACTGACTCTGATGTGCAAAATGGAGACACTTTGGGCAATGAGTTTCTTGCAGACACTGACAGAGAGGTTTCAGTGCAAAGGGCAGATTCTCATGAGAATGTTTCTGTCAGGCCTTGGGAGAAAGGTTTACTCCCTCCGTCTGTGAGCTCTCCAGATTCTAGTTTGGAAAACAGTCTGGCATCTGAGGAGTCAGATAAGCAGAGTCGGCAGCTGGAGATTATCCAGAATCGACAAGAGGCCCAATATTTACGTAGATCCGAAAGAATTCGTCAATTAAAGTCAAAGACTGGGGGGAAAACAAAACCAGTTTTTGGGATTTAAGGTTTTTCTGTAGAAAATCTTGTCAGATCAGGCATCTTTTGGAAACCAAGTTCTTGTCCCATGGAAGTCTTCTTCAAGGGAACTTGTTTCTGTGGAGTTTATTTTAGCCTTTTGAATTGTCTTTGCATCCTGCTTGATTCTTGTTTGGATTAATGCTGCCTTGGATTGCCTGTATTTCTTGTGTGGTCATTGTTTTGGGTTACTACAGTTTATGCACTAATACCTTTTGAAAACTGCTGATTTTCTTATAAGCATTTATTTCTTCTGGCTATTTACTAAGCTTTAATAAAAGAAGGCAAAAAAAGCCAATTAGATTTTGTCCGGCATCAATAGGAGCATAGTGTCTAGATCTAGGGAAGTCATGCTCCCCATGCTCTATTCCGCTTTGGTTAGACCACACCTGGAATATTGTGTCCAATTCTGGGCACCACAATTCAAGAGAGATATTGACAAGCTGGAATGTGTCCAGAGGAGGGCGACTAAAATGATCAAGGGTCTGGAGAACAAGCCCTATGAGGAGCGGCTTAAGGAGCTGGGCATGTTTAGCCTGAAGAAGAGAAGGCTGAGAGGAGATAGCCATGTATAAATATGTGAGAGGAAGCCACAGGGAGGAGGGAGCAAGCTTGTTTTCTGCTTCCCTGGAGACTAGGACGCGGAACAATGGCTTCAAACTACAAGAGAGGAGATTCCATCTGAACATGAGGAAGAACTTCCTGACTGTGAGAGCCGTTTAGCAGTGGAACTCTCTGCCCCAGAGTGTGGTGGAGGCTCCTTCTTTGGAAGCTTTTAAACAGAGGCTGGATGGCCATCTGTCGGGGGTGATTTGAATGCAATATTCCTGTTTCTTGGCAGGGGGTTGGACTGGATGGCCCATGAGGTCTCTTCCAACTCTTTGATTATATTATTCTATGATTCATCACTCATCGTGTGGTATGTTTAAAGTCAGAGGGCTTCTTCTGGACCTGGAGTACAACAGAAAGAGAGGGAGGGAGGGAAGGTCTGGAGAAGGGTCGTGCAGGAAAAAACCATGAAACAGCGACTCTACGATAAATGAACCATGAAGGAGCGAGGAAACACTGTACTTAAGTCTCATATACGTCCGGATATAGAGGTCTCTGGGACATGCCTCCCTCCATTTATTTGCTATAGAAACAATGACTGCTTTCTAATACCTCTCTTTGGTTCTTCTCTGTTTTAGATGATCCATCAGCAGCCTAATCCAGGTATACATTATGAATACATCATACCGGGACCCAATGTGATCAGCCCTCAGGTGCCTCTTCACAGACGGCCAGGTAAGGACTTTGATTACATTGTCTTGCCCTGATGAAGGGAGTTGGATTGGATGGCCTTAAGTATATTCTGATGGTCATGGGGGTTCTGTGTGGGAAGTTTGCCCCGATTCTGTCGTTTGTGGGGTTCAGAATGCTCTTTGATTGTAAGTGAACTATAAATCCCAGTAACTACAATTCCCAAATGTCAAGGTCTATTCCCCCCTAACTCCATCTGTGTTCATATTTGGGCATATGGAATATTCGTGCCAAGTTTGGCCCAAATCCATCAATGTTTGAGTCCACAATGCTCTCTGGATGTAGGTGGACTACAACTCCTAAACTCAAGTTCAATACCCACCAAATCCTTCTCGTGTTTTCTGTTGGTCATGGGAGTCCTGTGTGCCATGTTTGGCCCAATTCCATCATTGGCAGAGTTCAGAATACTCTTTGATTGTAGGTGAACTATAAATCCCAGCAACTAGAACTCCCAAATGACAAAATCAAAAAAACTGAGTGAAGGACATACATTGGGTTGTGAGGTATCTTGTGTCCAAATTTGGTGTCAATTCGTCCAGTGGTTTTTGACTTATGCTAATCCCACAAACGAACATTACATTTTTATTTATATAGACTAGCTGTACCCGCCACGCATTGCTGTGGCCAACCTTCCCTCTTTCTCTCCTTTCCCTCCTTCCTTCCTTCCCTCTTTCCTTCCTTCCTTCCTTCCTTCCTTCCTTCCTTCCTTCCTTCCTCATTTTTCCTTGTCTTCTTCCTTCCTTCTCTATCTCTTTCCTCCCTTTCCCCTTTTTCTTTTTCTTCTGCGGTCTCTCTTTTCTTCCTTCTCTTTCCTTCTTTCCTTCTCTCCCTCTTTCTCTACATCTTCCCCCCTTCCTTCACTCCCTCTTTTTCCTTCCTTTTCCTTTTTTCTTTCCTTCTTCTTTCCTTCCTTCCCCCTTTTTCTTTCCCTCCTCTTTCTCTTTTCTTCCTTCTCTCCTTTCCTTCCTTCCTTCTCCTTTCTTTCTTTCTCTTTCTTTCTTTCTTTCTTTCTTTCTTTCTTTTTTTTCCTCCCCTTCCCTCCCTCTTTCTTCCTTTTTTCTGTATTGTCATGTAGCTTTTCGTCATTTAGCTTTTTGGGTCTTTTTAAGTCCCTTCTGCTGTGTTTTTCAATGTTTTTATGAGTGAAGGACATACATTGGGTTGTTAGGTGTCTTGTGTCCAAATTTGGTGTCAATTCGTCCAGTGGTTTTTTGAGTTCTGTTAATCCCACAAACGAACATTACATTTTTATTTATATAGATGATTATTTCCAATCCCACAGGGGAGCCCTTCAATGGCCAGCTGGATGTGACGGAGAGTGTGAATTACGAGGAGGAGACTTTGCGCAGGGAGACAGGGACGCACATGGGCCAACCTGTGGGGACTTTCCCCATAATTCAGCCTGGAAGATTTCCTTCCCATCCGCCAGACAACCAGGTGCCGGCCGGACAGCCCCCTCGACGCAATCGAGATTACAACTGGAAGCAGATTGGAACCACCGAATGCACGGTCACGTGTGGGAAAGGTAGGACTTTGCTCTTGCGTGGTCAGTTGAGACATATATCTAATAGGCTTGGGCGATCCAGTTCGTTAATTTCGTAATTCGTTATTGATTCGTATTTAAATTAGCTTACGATCCGATATTGAGCCATGCAGGAATAGTGCGAGGAGTAATTAAGAATCGAAACAATTTTTTTCCAATTTTCGTAATTATTTCGTAATTATTTCGTAATTATTTTCGTATGTCTGGTGCAAGTTTTACAATCTCGCATTTACCCCACTTCCGGTCCCTTTGCTCTGCTGCTTCCCTCCTCTTTCCTCATGCTTCTTCTTGCCTCACTCTGGGCTGCACTGGGCTACCTTCCTTCCTTCCTTCCTTCCTTCCTTCCTTCCTTCCTTCCTTCTTCCTTCCTTCTTTCCTTCTTTCCTTCCTTCCTTCCTTCCTTCCTTCCTTCCTTCCTTCCTTCCTTCCTTCTTCCTTCTTTCCTTCCTTCTTTCCTTTCCTTCCTTCCTTCCTTCTTTCTTTCTTTCCTTCCTTCTTTCCTTCCTTCCTTCTTTCCTTCCTTCCTTCCTTCCTTCCTTCTCCTTCCTTCCTTCCTTCCTTCTTTCCTTCTTTCCTTCCTTCCTTCTTTCTTTCCTTCCTTCTTTCTTCCTTCCTTCTTCTTCCTTCCTTCTTTCCTTCCTTCCTTCTTTCCTTCCTTCCTTCCTTCTTTCCTTCCTTCCTTCTTTCCTTCCTTCCTTCTTTCCTTCCTTCCTTCCTTCCTTCCTTCCTTCCTTCCTTCTTTCCTTCTTCTTCCTTCCTTCCTTCCTTCCTTCTTTCCTTCCTTCTTTCCTTCCTTCCTTCTTTCCTTCCTTCCTTCCTTCCTTCCTTCCTTCCTTCCTTCCTTCCTTCCTTCCTTCTTTCCTTCCTTCCAGCTGGCAAATCCCACATTCCCCCCTCCCTCCTCTTTCTCCTGGCATCCTTCTTGCCCAAAATTTCTCATTACTTTATTTTTCATACCCTCACTCTATGCCACAGGAATGCGTTGCCAGGTACAGCTAGTATAAAATATAATATAATATATTATAATATAAAATACAATTATAATATAATATAATATAATATAATATAATATAATATACAATTATAATATAATATATAATATATATTATATTATTATAATACTATTATATTATACTAGCTGTGCCCTGCCACGCGTTGCTGTGGCCTTTAGTAAGAGTTTTGAAGTCTCTGCCTGGCCTCTCTTCCTTCCTTCCCTCGCTCTCTTTCCCTCTTTCTCTCTCTCACACTCCTTCCTTTCCCTTCTTTCTCTCTCTCTCTCTCTTTCTTTTCTGTTGGTCATGGGGGTTCAGTGTGGGAAGTTTGCCCCAATTCTGTCGTTGGTGGGGTTCAGAATGCTCTTTGATTGTAGGTGAACTAAATCCCAGCAACTACAACTCCCAAATGTCAAGGTCTATTTCCCCCAAACTCCATCTGTTTTGATATTTGGGTATATGGAATATGCTTATTCCAAGTTTGGTCCAGATCCATCATTGTTTGAGTCCACAGTGCTGTCTGGATGTTGGTGAACTACAACTCCCATACTCAAGGTCACGGAGGGAAGGGGTGGGGCAAAGGGAGGGGGCGTGTCTTTCCAGAGAGGGAGGGAGGAGGGAAGGAGTGAGTCAGGGAGGGAAGGGGTGGGGGCGAAGGGAGGGGGCGACTTTGAAGACACGCCCCCTCCCTTTGCCCCACCCCTTCCCTCTGTGACTTACTCCTTTCCGGCATGTCTTTCTGGAGGTGGTGGGAGGAGGGAAGGGGCGTGTTTTTCCGGTGGGGATGTCTGGTGCAAGCGAGGCTTGGAGTGTGCGGAGCGGGGCTTGGAGGCAGCGTGGGAGGGGTAAGATGAAGGATTTTTTTTTTCCCATTTTTTTTTAAAAAAATTAAATTTTTTCTTAATTATTAATATAAGCTAATTTCAAAGATATTCACATTTAATAAAGTTAAATATTTAAAGGGAGGGGGCGTGTCTTTCCAGTGGGGATGCGGCGCGGCGAGGCTTGGAGTGTGCGGAGCGGGGCTTGGAGGCAGCGTGGGAGGGGTAAGATGAAGGAGGGGGTGGAGGGAAGGGGGCGGGGGAAGTTGCGTTGTTTGTGTGTGTGTGTGTGTGGGCGGTGACGTGTTCGTGCTGGGCGGGGCGAGGGAGGGAGGGAAGTGCGGAGGGTGCGTTGGCCGTTCGGCCATGTGTGTGCGCGCGCTGGGGACTTTGCTCCAGTGCGCATGCTCAGTTGTTTTGGCGATTTATCTGTGTGTTGTTGTGTTGTTTTCAATTCTGAGTGGATTAGTTTGTACTGAGTGGGTTGTCCTTGGGGCATGGCAATTTTGGTGCAGTTTCGTTGGGGGGTTGTGGAGTTTTGCTGTCCCGTTGAACCAACCTAACAGATTTATATATATAGATTATATTATTATATATTATATTACTATATTATTATTATATTATATTATATTATAATTGTATTATAACTAGCTGTACCCGCCATGCTGCTGTGGCCAACCTTCCCCCTCTTTCTCCCCTTCTTTCCCCCTTCCTTCGCTCCATCTTTCCTTCCTTCTTCCTTCTCTTTCCTTCTCTCCTTCCTTCCTTCTCTATCCTTCTTCTCCCCCTTTTTCTTTCTCTTCTGCTGTTTTCTTTTCTTCCTTTCTCTTTCCTTCCTTTCTTTCCCTCCCTTTCTCTCCTTTTTCTCCTTCCTTCGCTCCCTCTTTCCTTCCTTCTTCCTTTTTCTCTTCTGCAGTCTCTCTTTTCTTCCTTCTCTCTTTCCATCTTTCCTTCCCTCCCTCTTTCTCTACATCTTCCCCCCTTCCTTCGCTCCTTCTTTCCTTCCTTCTTTCCCTTTTTTCTTTCCTTCTCTCCTTCCTTCTTTCTCTAACTTTCCTTCCTCCCCCTTTTTCTTTCCCTCCCTCTTTCTCTCCTTTCTTCCTTTTCTACCTCATTCCTTTCTTCTTTCTTTCCCTCCCTCTTTCTACCTCATTCCTTCCTTCCTTCCTTCCTTCCTTCTTTCTTTCCCTCCCTCTTTCTCTCCTGTCAGGGGTGATTTGAATGCAATATTCCTGCTTCTTGGCAGAATGGGGTTGGACTGGATGGCCCATGAGGTCTCTTCCAACTCTTTGATTCTATGATTCTTCCTTGACAGATTAGAAGGGGGCGCGGCTTGGAGGTAACGTGAGGAGGGAGGAGGGGAGGGGGGGATGGGTTTAGAAGGGGGCGTGGCTTGGAGGTAACGTGAGGAGGGAGGAGGGGAGGGGGGATGGGTTTAGAAGGGGGCACGGCTTGGAGGTAACGTGAGGAGGGTAGGGGGAGGGGGGATGGGTTTAGAAGGGGGCGTGGCTTGGAGGTAACGTGAGGAGGGAGGAGGGGAGGGGGGATGGGTTTAGAAGGGGGCGTGGCTTGGAGGTAACATGAGGAGGGGGAGGGGAGGGGGGATGGGTTTAGAAGGGGGCGTGGCTTGGAGGTAACGTGAGGAGGGAGGAGGGGAGGGGGATGGGTTTAGAAGGGGGCGTGGCTTGGAGGTAACGTGAGGAGGGAGGGGGGGAGGGGGGATGGGTTTAGAAGGGGGCGGGGCTTGGAGGTAACGTGAGGAGGGAGGAGGGGAGGGGGGATGGGTTTAGAAGGGGCGTGGCTTGGAGGTAACGTGAGGAGGGAGGAGGGGAGGGGGGATGGGTTTAGAAGGGGGCGTGGCTTGGAGGTAACGTGAGGAGGGAGGAGGGGAGGGGGATGGGTTTAGAAGGGGCGTGGCTTGGGGGTAACGTGAGGAGGGGAGGGGGGAGGGGGATGGGTTTAGAAGGGGGCGTGGCTTGGAGGTAACGTGAGGAGGGAGGAGGGGGGGGATGGGTTTAGAAGGGGGCGTGGCTTGGAGGTAACGTGAGGAGGGAGGAGGGGAGGGGGGATGGGTTTAGAAGGGGGCGTGGCTTGGAGGTAACGTGAGGAGGGAGGGGGGATGGGTTTAGAAGGGGCGTGGGCTTGGAGGTAACGTGAGGAGGGTAAGAGGGAGGAGGGGAGGGGGGATGGGGGCGCGCGCGCGCGTGTGTGCCGCGCGGGGGGGAGAGGGGGCGCACACGCGCGCGTGTGTGCCGCGCCAGGGGAGTGAGGGGGCGCGCGGGCGCGCGTGCGTGCGTGTGCCGCACCGGAGGGGGGAGAGGGGGCGCGCGCGCGCGCGTGTGCCGCGCCGGGGGGGGTTGGGGGTGCGCGCGCGCGTGTGTGCCGCGCCGGGGGGGAGAGGGGGCACGCGTGTGTGTGTGTGTGCCGCGCCGGGGGGGGAGGGGCCGTGCGCGCGCGCGTGTGTGTGCCGCGCCGGGGGGGAGGGTGAGGGGCCATGTGTGTGCGCGCGCCAGGGAGTTTGCGCCAGTGCGCATGCTCAGTTGCTTTGCCGTTTATTGTGGTTGTTGTTGTGTGTTTTTGATTTCTGAGTGGATTAGTTTGTACCTTGTTGGTTGCCCTTGGGGCATGGGAAGTTTGGTGGAGTTTCGTTGGGGGGTTTTAGAGTTTTGTTTCCTCATACGACGCCAGGAGGAAATTTATATATATAGATATAAAGTAATATAATATAATATAAAATAATAATATACAATAATATAATATTATAATATTATAATATAATATACAACAATATAATATAATAATATTATAATAATATAATATAATATAATATAATATAGTTGTTGTGTGTTTTATCACACCAACAGTCAACAACAGGGGGAGAGGGAAGCTTCAGAAGTCCCCCCTGTCCCATTTGGAGGTTTTTTTTAGCATATTGCGCAATTGCGTCCGCCATTAACGAATCGATTCGTAATTTTACGAAATTTCGTATATTTCGAAATTTTTAAAAGGAAAGTTTCGGAATTCTTTAAAAAAACGAAATGCAAGGGCCCCCTAAAAATGAAAAGAGTTTAGAACCAAATTTTTCCGTGGTTACCCAAGCCTAATATCTAACTCTGAAGTATCCTCGTCTGCCAAAAACCAAAACATATAGTAGTAGGGGAATAATGTAGTGACTATGTTGTCTTAGTCTCCAACTGAGGGAAAAACAAACAGAACCCCAAACCTGCCAGGAGCCAAGCCCATAAAGAGCTATAAAGCACGGTGTACATGCCAATTAAAAGCAAAGGGAGCATTGATTCATGGAAAGGGGGAAATGTCATTCGCAGTAGCAACGCAGAGAAACATGTAATGAGTCTTCCCAATGGGAATTGTGTTCATAGTTTGACGATGTGCATTAAGGATATACATCTTTGTTATTTTCATTCTGGTAGGCACAAAGGGAGAACGTAAGGGAGTTGCTTTTTTGTTGTTGTAAAAACAAAACACTTTCTGCAAATGGCAACACATTTTCAAAGAAAAAAACAAAATGTGAAAAATTGTACGGCGACAGAATTTGTTGTTTTACAATATCAAGATACTCTTTCTCGTCAATAATTTGGCCATGGTAGCCCACGCTCTTGTTGCATCTTGAATAGACTACTGCAATGTGCTCTGCTTGGGTCTGCCTTTGAAGACTGTACGAAATCGTCAAGTAGTCCAACGGGTAGCAACCAGATTGCTTGCCATAGAAGCATACTTGGAACACACAGCCCCCTGTTATGCCAGCTCCACTGGCTGCCAGTCTGCTACTGAGCACAATTAAAAGTGCTGGCTTTAGACTATAATGCCCTAAACCAGGGGGCCGGGACCCCTGCGTGGGTCGCGTATCGGTGACAGAGGGGTTGCCAAAGACCATCAGAAAACACAGTATTTACTATTTGACATGGGGGTTCTGTGTGGGAAGTTTGGCCCAATTCTATCGTTGGTGGGGTTCACAATGCTCTTTGATTGTAGGTGAACTATAAATCCCAGCAACTACAACTCCCAAATGGCAAGGTCTATATTCCCCAAACCCTATATGCCCAGTGTTCACATTTGAGTATATTGAGTATTCGTGCCAAGTTTGGTCCAGATCCATCATTGAGTCCACAGTGCTCTCTGGATGTAGGTGAACTACAATTCCAAAACTCAAGGTTAATGCCCACCAAGACCTTCCAGTATTTTCAATGGTCATGGGAGTCCTGTGTGCCAAGTTTTGGTCAATTCCATCGTTGGTGGAGTTCAGAATGCTCTTTGATTGTAGGTGAACTACAACTCCCAAATAACAAACTCAAGTTTTTGAGTGATGGTCACTCCTTGGGTTAGTAGGTGCTGTGGCCAACCTTCCCTCCCTCTTTCTCTCTCGCCTTCCTTCGTTCTCTCCCTCTTTCCTTGGTTCCTTTTTTCCTTTCCTTCTCTCTTTCCTCCCTCTCTCCCTCCCCCCTTTTATTTTCCTTCTTTCTCTCCTTTCTTCCTTCTCTCCCTCTTTCTTTCCTTCCTTCCTTTGCTCTTCGCTTCCATCCCTCCTCCTCTCTTTCTGGCTTTCTTTCCCTCCCTCTTTCTTTCTCTCTTTTCTTTCTCTCTTGCCTTCCTTCGTCCTCTCCCTCTTTCCTTCGTTCCTTGCTTTTTTCCTTTCCTTCTCTCTTTCCTCCCTCTCTCCCTCCCCCCTTTTATTTTCCTTCTTTCTCTCCTTTCTTCCTTCTCTCCCTCTTTCTTTCCTTCCTTCCTTTGCTCTTCGCTTCCATCCCTCCTCCTCTCTTTCCTGCTTTCTTTCCCTCCCTCTTTCTTTCTCTTCTTTCCTCTCTCCCTCTTCCCTTCCTTCCCTTCTTGACCTCTTGCCTGGGCGCTGGTAGGAAGGGAGCCTCGCCACCAGGAGCGGAGCAGGCGGGAGGGAGGCGCTTTCGAGGCAGATCTCACTCACCCAGCACCACCCCTTCTTTTTTCTGCCATGGCTGCAGGGCACCTTCCTGCCTGTTTGCTGGTTGGGTTTTTCCTCCTTGGATGAAGGGGCGCAACTTCCGCAGAAGAGGTTGAATGTTTGGAACCCCAGTTTGATAGCTGCGACAGATTCCACTTTGTAGCCCCATTTCTTGAGGTTGGCTCTGCATCTCGTGGTGCCAGAGCGCAGTCTGTTCAGCGCCTTCCAAGTTGCCCAGTTTTCTGTGTGCCCAGGGGGGAGTCTCTCATTTGGTATCAGCCATAGATTGAGGTTCTGGGTTTTCACCTGCCACTTTTGGACTCTCACTTGCTGAGGTGTTCCAATGAGTATCTCTGTAGATCTTAGAAAACTATTTCTTGATTGGCTGGCTGATACCCAAACAGGGGATGGGCTGGAGATGTCTCTGCCTTGGTCCTTTCACTATTGGCTGCTACTTCCTGGCGGATGTCAGGTGGTGCAATACCGCCTAAACAGTGTAATTTCTCCAGTAGTGTAGGGTGCAGACACCCTGTGATAATGTGGCATGTCTCATTAAGAGCTACATCTACTGTTTTAGCGTGGTGAGATGTGTTCCACCCTGGGCATGCGTACTCAGCAGCGGAGTAGCATAGCGCAAGGGCAGATGTCTTCACTGTGTCTGGTTGTGATCCAAACACAGTGATTTATAGAAGTTTTCTTCTCCGCTCACTTGGGACCAGAGGGGGAAAAAACCTCTCTGAGCAATTAATATTGGCTCAGCTACTTTCCCCATGCTTTCCATTTGTGTTGGCATTGAGTCTTCCATAGAGGCATCACCAACTAGGAAAACTCACCCCAGCTGGTAAAGGCAATGTTGTTGCCCCCACTCGTTTCCTCTTGCCAAACGCAACATATCCCGGCCATTTTTCAACCTCTGGAAACAATAAAAGGTGGCCAAGAATTCTTCAAAGGCTCCCATGTGGGGCTGGGCTTTGCATAAAACCCGGATCATGAATAGGAATGTAGGCAGTTAGAAAAATGCAACTTGGAAACTACCGGTATGTTTGCCGCTCCAAAACAGGGTCAGTGAGAAGGAGGGCGAACAGCCTTGCCAAAAGTGACATATTCCCTGAAAACTCTACCAGGAGAATTTAACATGGCTCCAGAAGTCCAATTATAGCAATTTTGCGTTTCTGTAGCTGAATGCTTTCCTGGCGAAACAAAACACTGAACGCATTACATCTTTTCCCATTTCTTTTCTTTGCCCTCGTTTTTTTTTAATTACATGCCAAACAGACATTAGTAGACTCGTGTACCCTGAATTATGGATATAATTCCGCACCAATTAAATTCTCAAAGGAAGTTACCATTAATTTACAGTTTTTTTCCATGCAGAAAATAATATTTCTGCGCAGAAACATGTCGCGAAATAGTCTCTGAGAATTCTGCGCATAATGATCCCCAGTATGGTTTTCAAATAGAGCAGTGATTATTATTATTATTATTATTATTATTATTATTATTATTATTATTATTTGTACCCTGCTAGTATCTCCCGAAGGACTCAATGCGGCTTACAAAGGCCAAGGCCACAATAAAACAACAATATAAAACAACAAAAAACTCAAGCAAGACCCAACTGCCAAAATAACCAGGAAAACCAACACTCTGATTAAGAACTCCTCCATAAACTTTGACATATGACAACAGCTATGTAAATCGGAAGCCCATCCACCCAGGCTTTATGGACTCCCAAAAATCCATAAGGACTCCACCCCACTCAGACCCATCGTGAGTGCCATTGGATCCCCCACATACGACCTAGCAAAATTTCTTGCTGCACAGTTACAAAGCCATATTGGGCTCACTACACACTACATCAAGGACTCAGCCCACTTCATAGAAAAAATCAGCAATCTCAAGCTAAATACAACGACAAACTGATCAGCTTCGATGTGGTATCTCTATTTACCATGGTCCCGGTAGCAGACACCATGGCACTCATCAACCAGAGGTTCCCAGAAGACATCACGGCTCTGTTTCACCATTGCCTCACCACCAGTTACTTTCAGTGGGACAATGAATTCTACGAACAGAAAGATGGAGTAGCTATGGGGAGCCCTCTCAGCCCGGTCATAGCTAACTTCTACATGGAACACTTTGAAAAACAAGCCCTGGAGACAGCAACCAAAAAGCCCACGATATGGTTCAGATATGTGGATGACACCTTCACCATTTGGAGCCATGGAGAAGAAGAACTCAACAGGTTCCTGGACCATCTCAACAGCATCCACCCAAACATCCAGTTCACCATGGAAAAAGAAAATGAAGGAAGACTGCCTTTTCTAGATGTCCTAGTCATCCGCAAACCAGATCAACAATTGGGTCACACCGTCTACAGAAAACCCACACACACAGATAGATATCTACTAGGGCTGGGCGGTTTCGTTTCGTTAATTCGTAATTCGTTAATAATTCGTTAATTTTTTCAATTACAAAACGATAACAAACCATTCTGGAGCAATTATTTAAAAAAAACGAATTTTCAAAAACGTTTTGTAAATGCTTCGTATTTCGATATTGTATTCGTTTCGTTATTGTTTTGAGGTCGTTTCGTTATTATTTCCGCATGTCTGGGCCAGTTTTATGGTTTAATTAGTGAAAAAAAATTATAATATCACACCAACAGTCAACAACAGAGGGAGAGGGAAGCTTCAGAAGGTTTTGGAGGTTTTTTTAGCGTATTTCGCGGTCGCGTCCGCCATTAACGAATCGATTCGTTATTGTTTCGGAAATCAATTCGTTAATTTTTTACCATTTACGAAATTTCGTAAATATCGAACTTTTTAAAAGGAAAATTTTGTAATTATTTTAAATATCGAAACAAAAAAAAAACCCCAAATACAAATCGATTTTAGAAACAAATTTTTCCGTTGTTACCCAGGCCTAATATATCTACATAAAAACTCCAACCATCACCCAAGTCAAAAAAGAAGCACCATTAAAGCCTTGGCAGACCGTGCAAAAAGAATCTGCGAACCCCACCTCCTCCAAGATGAACTGAACCACCTCAACTGGGCTCTCCAGGCCAATGGAGACTCCACCTCAGACATCAGAAGAGCTGCAAGACCAAGAACAAGCCACGAGAGTCAAGATGAAGATCCATCCAGAGGAAAAGTGTTCCTGCCATACATCAAGGGAACCACTGACCGCATAGGGAAGCTGATGAGGAAACACAACATACAAACAATCTACAAACCCACCAAGAAAATCCAACAAATGCTACGTTCAGCAAAGGACAAGAGGGATCCTCTCACCTCTGCAGGAGTCTACCGTATACCATGCAGCTGTGGACAAGTCTACATAGGGACCACCAAACGCAGCGCCCAGACACGCATCAAGGAACATGAAAGGCACTGCAGACTACTCCAACCAGAGAAATCAGCCATAGCAGAGCACCTGATGAACCAGCCTGGACACAGCATATTATTTGAGAACACAGAAATGCTGGACCACACCAACAACCACCATGTCAGACTACACAGAGAAGCCATTGAAATCCACAAGCATGGGGACAATTTCAACAGAAAGGAAGAGACCATGAAAATGAACAAAATCTGGCTACCAGTATTAAAAAACTCTAAAATTACAACAGCAAAACAGCAGAGAGGAAACAACCAGGCACATCTTAACACCTCTCAACAAAAGATTTTCCCAGGCTCAGCCAGGCCTTCAAATAATGAAGGTGATCAGCTGAAACATTCACACCTAACTGCAGCAGGGAAGAGCTCCTTGCCCCACCCCAGCCATTCCACAGATATATAAGCCCATTGTCCTATTTCCAACAGACCTCACAACCTCTGAGGATGCTTGCCATAGATGCAGGAGAAACGTCAGGAGAAATGCCTCTAGAACATGGCTCTATAGCCCGAAAAAACCCACAAGAACCTAGTGATTCCAGCCATGAAAGCCTTCGGCAATACACTGGTGTAGATCCACCTTTAATTTGATTCCTTCGATATATAAACTAGGGCTGGGCGGTTTCGTTCGTTAATTTCGTAATTCGTTATAAATTCGTTTTTTTTATAACGAAGCGATATTGAACCATTCAGGAGCAACTAAAAAATGAAGCGAATTTTTCAATTCGTTTCGTAATTGTTTCGTAATCGTTTCGTAAGCGATTCGTAATTGTTTCGAAATCGTTTCGAAATTGTTTCGTTATTATTTCCATATGTCTGGTGCAAGTTTTATAGTTGTTGTTTGTTTTATCAGTGATAAAAAAATAAATTATTACACCAACAGTCAACAACAGAGGGAGAGGGAAGCTTCAGAAGTTCCCTTGTCCCATTTGGAGGTTTTTTTTAGCGTATTGCGCAATCGCGTCCGCCATTAACGAATCGATTTGTAATTGTTTCGTATTTGTTTCGTAATTTCCGAAATTTCGTAAATATCGAACTTTTTAAAAGGAAAATTTCGGAATTCTTTTAAATAACGAAACGCAAAAAAACCCTAAAAACGAATCGAGTTTAGAAACAAATTTTTCCGTGGTTGGACAGCCCTAATATAAACCCATTGTCCTAATTCCAACAGACCTCACTACCTCTGAGGATGCTTGCCATAGATGCAGGCGAAACGTCAGGAGAAATGCCTCTAGAACATGGCTCTATAGCCTGAAAAAACCCCACAAGAACCTAGTCTCTGAGAATTCTGCGCATAATGATCCCTAGTATGGTTTTCAAATAGAGCAGTGATTATTATTATTATTATTATTATTATTATTTGTACCCTGCTAGTATCTCCCGAAGGACTCAATGCGGCTTACAAAGGCCAAGGCCACAATAAAACAACAATATAACAATTACATATAAACCAAAAGCAAATCAAAAACATTACAGCAATAACAGTAACCAGTAAAACAACACACCGTGATACAATAAAAATTAGGCCAGGCAAATGTAATGGGTACAGATTAAAAAGTGCTGAGTATGCTGAGTGATATACTGTATAAGGATTTTTGGATAGGTACAATGTGCGGACAATCTCAATCTCTAATAAAGTGCTTTTGGGACATGTTGCTGGGGTTTCCTATTCTGGAAAGGCACACCGGAATAGCCAGGTCTTCAAGCTCTTCCTAAAGACTGCCAACGTAGAGGCTTGTCTGATGTCCTTGAGGAGGGAGTTCCAGAGTCGGGGGGCGACCACAGAGAAGGCCCTGTCCCTCGTCCCCACCAAACGTGCCTGCGACGCAGGTGGAATCGTGAGCAGGGCCTCTTCAGATGAACGAAGAGAGCATGCGGGTTCATAGACAGAGATGCGGTCACGCAGGTAGGCAGGTCCCAAACCGTTTAGGGCTTTGTAGGTGAGCACCTGCACCTTGAATTGGGACCGGAAAATGAACGGCAGCCAATGGAGCTCCTTAAACAGGAGGGTTGACCTCTCTCTGTAAGGAGCACCAGTTAACAACCTGGCCACCGCCCATTGGACTAGTTGGAATTTCCGGGCCGTTTTCAAGGGCAGCCCCACGTAGAGCGCATTACAGTAGTCCAATCTGGAGGTGACCAAGGCATGGCCAGTAGGCCTGTGCGGTTTCGTTCGTTAATTTCGTAATTCGTAAAACATTCGTTAATTTTTGCATTTACGGTACGATAACAAAACATATTTTCAAACCCGGAAGGGTTTTTAAATATCGAAACGGCAACTACCACAGTATTTACGAGCTTTCGCCCGTTTTGTAAATGGGGTGGGCGGGGCGAAGGGGCGGCGCGAGTGTGCACCCAGTGAGCCAAGCACTGCCCCTGCCTGTTGGGCGCGAGACACAGCTGGGAGGAGGAGGAGGAGGAGGAGGGCGCAGGAGCCAGAGCCGATTGGATGGCGCGCGGAGGCCGGTTGTAAGGGTGAGCGCGCGCGCGCCATCCAATCGGCTCCGGCTCCTGCGCCCTCCTCCTCCTCCTCCTCCTCCTGGCACTTCCTGCCCAGGAGGAGGAGGAGGAGGAGGAGGGTGCAGGAGCCGGAGCCGATTGGATGGCGCGCGCGCGCTCACCCTTACAACCGGCCTCCGCGCGCCATCCAATCGGCTCCGGCTCCTGCGCCCTCCTCCTCCTCCTCCTGGCACTTCCTGCAACACAGCTGGGAGGAGGAGGAGGAGGAGGGCGCAGGAGCCGGAGCCGATTGGATGGCGCGTGGAGGCCGGTTGTAAGGGTGAGCGCGCGCGCGCCATCCAATCGGCTCCGGCTCCTGCGCCCCTCCTCCTCCTCCTCCTCCCGGCACTTCCTGCAACACAGCTGGGGGGGGGGGATTGATTGCCAGTTGCCACAAATTGAAGGCTGCATCCAGGCTCTTTTGCTGTGAGTTTTCAGGGCTGTATGTATGACCATGTTCCAGAAGCATTCTCTCCTGACATTTTGCCCACATCTATGGCAGGCATCCTCAGAGGTCTGTTGGAAACTAGGCAAATGGAGTTTATCTATGGAATGTCCAGGGTGGGAGAAATGAAAGCCATTCAATGCTAATCAAGGTGACCAACTGCAACATTCACACTTACAAAATGTTTTGTAAATATTTACGAAATTTCGTAAATAACAAAACATTTTTTTGGAAAGTTTTGTAAATATTTTAAATATCGAAACAAAAAAACACCCTAATTACAAATCGATTTTAGAAACAAATTTTTTCTTGATCAAACAGGCCTATAATGGCCAGATCAGCCTTCACGAGGTACAGTCGCAGTTATTATTATTATTATTATTAAACTTTATTTGTACCCCGCTAGCATCTCCCGAAGGACTCGATGCGGGTTACAAAGGCCAAGGCCTCAAACACACAATATAACAATACAAAACATAAGGCAAATTAAAAACAATTAAAGCAATATAAACAACAAGCAATAAACAATACACTAAACACAATAAAACTGGGCCGGGCCAGAATAATGGGTACAGGATTAAAAGTGCTGATGTGACAGGTGATATATAAGGCTTATAGGGCAAGTGCAGAGTGCAATGTGCAGCAATCTTGGTTCTAATAAAGTGCGTCTGGGACTTGGTATTGGAGATTTCCTAATCTGGGAAGGCACATCGGAACAGCCAGGTCTTCAAGTTCTTTCTGAAGACTGCCAATGTAGGGGCCTATCTAAGATCTTTGGGGAGTGTGTTCCAGAGTCAGGGGGCCACCACGGAAAAGGCCCTGTCTCGTGTCCCCACCAAACGCGCTTGCGACGCAGGCGGGATCACGAGCAGGGCTTCTCCAGATGACCGAAGAGAGCGTGTGGGTTCGTAGACGGAGATGCGATCACGCAGGTAGGCTGGTCCCAAACCGTTCAGTTGGCGCACAAGTCTCAATTGTGCAAAAGCCCTCCCGGACACCGCCAACGCCTGAGCTTCAAGCGACAGTGATGAGTCCAAGAGGACACCCAAACTGCAGACCTGTGACTTCAGGGGAAGTGTAACCCCATCCAGCACAGGTTGCCACCCTATACCCCGATCCGATTTACGATCGACCAGAAGGACCTCTGTCTTGTCAGGATTAATCTTCAGCATTAGTACGATTCATGTACTCTGAATTATGGGTGCAATTCCTCACCGATTGCATTCTCAAAGAAATTTATCATTAATTTACAGTTTTTTATCCATGCACAAAATAATATTTCTGTACAGAAATATGTTGCAAAATAGTCACTGAGGATTCTGCGCAAAATAACCTCCAAATCGTGATTAGGCTCTGAGAACTGTATAGTTTTCAAACATAGCCTAGGAATACAATAAAAATTGCAAGTAAAATTTCCAATTGCTTCCTTTGGGATGGAAATTTATGATTAACTAGCCGTTCCCTGCCATGCGTTGCTGTGGCCCACATGGGGGTTCTGTGTGGGAGGTTTGGCCCAATTCTATCATTGGTGGGGTTCAGAATGCTCTGTGATTGTAGGTGAACTATAAATCCCAGCAACTACAACTCCCAAATGTCAAGATTCTATTTTCCCCAAACTCCACCAGTGTTCACATTTGGGCATATTAGGTATTCATGTAGAGTTTGGTCCTGATCCATCATTGTTTGAGTCCACAGTGATCTCTGGATGTAGGTGAACTACAACTCCAAAACCAAAGGACACTGCCCACCAAACCCTTCCAGTATTTTCTGTTGGTCGTGGGAGAACTATATGCCAAGTTTGGTTCAATTCCATTGGTGGGGTTCAGAATGCTCTTTGATTGTAGGTGAACTATAAATCCCAGCAACTACAACTCCCAAATGACAAATATTTTTTTTGAGTGAAGGATACATTGGGTTGTTAGGTGTCTTGTGTCCAAATTTGGTGTCAATTGTCCATCGTCTGGTTTTTGAGTTCTGTTAATCCCACAAACGAACATTACATTTTTATTTATATAGTGGCTTGGGCGATCAAGAAAAAAATTGGTTCTAAACTCGTTTCGTTTCTAGGGTGCGCTAGCGTTTCTAAATTCTGAGGACTTCCGAAATTTAAGATTTCAAAATTTCGAAATTTCCGAAATTTCGTAAATTACGAATCGATTCGTTAATGGCGGACGCGATTGCGCAATATGCTAAAAAAACCTCCAAATGGGACAGGGGGAACTTCTGAAGCTTTCCTCTCCCTCTGTTGTTGACTGTTGGTGTGATAAAAAAAACAACTATATTATATTATATTATATATATATTATATTATATATTAATATATTATATTATTATAATATTATTATATTATATTATTATAATATATTTTTATTTATATTATATATTATTATAATATCATTATATTATATATATTATATTATATATTATTATATTATATTATTATAACATTATTATAATTATTATTAGGCCTGGGTAACAACGGAAAAATTTGTTTCTAAAATCGATTTGTATTTGGGGTTTTTTTTTGTTTCGATATTTAAAATAATTACAAAATTTTCCTTTTAAAAAGTTCGATATTTACGAAATTTCGTAAATGGTAAAAAATTAACGAATTGATTCGAAACAATAACGAATCGATTCGTTAATGGCGGACGCGACCGCGAAATACGCTAAAAAACCTCCAAAACCTTCTGAAGCTTCCCTCTCCCTCTGTTGTTGACTGTTGGTGTGATATTATAATTTTTTTTCACTAATTAAACCATAAAACTGGCCCAGACATGCGGAAATAATAACGAAACGACCTCAAAACAATAACGAAACGAATACAATATCGAAATACGAAGCATTTACAAAACGTTTTTGAAAATTCGTTTTTAATAATTGCTCCAGAATGGTTCGTTATCGTTTTGTAATTGAAAAAATTAACGAATTATTAACGAATTAACGAAACAAATAATATAAAATAATTAATATAAAGTAATATAATTAATATAATATATAATATATATGATAAAATAAAATATATTCAATATAATAATATAATATAATTAATATGATATAATATAGTAAATATAATATAATAAATTACAATTAATATAATATACAATACAATGCACCAGACATACGAAAATAATTACGAAATAATTACGAAAATTGGAAAAAATTGTTTCGATTCTTAATTACTCCTCACACTATTCCTGCATGGCTCGATATTGGATCGTAAGCTAATTTAAATTCGAATCAATAACAAATAACGAAATTAACGAACTGGATCACCCAAGCCTATTATATAGATTATGCCTCTAGGCTGATTCTTGGGTCTGGCAACAAGTGGTGTCACTGGGTTCATTGGATTCCCCAGTTGCCGCTTCAACGGCCCAACTCAATAGAGACATAGCAATTGAATGAAACTCCCAGTTGTAAATTTCATCTCTTAGCTTAGGTACACTGCGCATAACACTTCAGGTTCTTTCCTGCTTTGAGAGGGCTGTGGAGTTTCTATCCAAATATACTGTAGAGTTGGTGCATTTCCAACCATATGTCATATTTTGATTGGGAAGATTATATTCAACTTGATCCAAGTTCCAGCCCTGGAGAAATTGGCAAGGCAGAGCGAGCCCTCTCTGGTTTAAATTCGAAAATGAGGATTCATTCCAGGGAAAATGTATAATTCCACACTGAGTTTTGCAAAAAGAGGATCATGATATAGTGATATAGAGGGGACCCAAAGCAATGTAATTTCTCCAGTGGTGTGGGGCGCAGACACCCTGTGATAATGCGGCATGTCTCATTGAGAGCCACATCTACTGTTTTAGTGTGGTGAGATGTGTTCCACACTGGGTATGCGTACTCAGCGGCAGAGTAGCATAGCGCAAGGGCAGATGTCTTCACTGTGTCTGGTTGTGATCCCCAGGTTGTGCCAGTCAGCTTTCGTATGATGTTGTTTCTAGCGCCCACTTTTTGCTTGATGTTCAGGCAGTGCTTGTAGGTCAGAGCACAGTCCAAAGTGACCCCCAGGTATTTGGGTGCGCTGCAATGCTCCAGTGGGATTCCTTCCTAGGTCATCCTCAGAGCTCGGGATGTTTGTCTGTTCTTAAGGTGAAAGGCACATGTCTGTGTTTTAGATGGATTAGGGATCAGTTGGTTTTCCCTGTAATAGGCAGTAAGAACACCTAGAGCTTCAGAGAGCTTCTATTCAACCATCTCAAAGCTCCCTGCTTAAGTGGTAATGGCACGATCATCAGCATAGATGAAGCTCTCTGTCCCTTCTGGCAGTGGCTGGTCATTTGTGTAGATGTTGAACATGGATGGAGCAAGCACGCTCCCCTGAGGCAGGCCGTTCTTCTGTTTCCGCCATCTGCTTCTCTGGCCCTGGAACTCAACAAAAAAGCTCCTGTTTTGTAGCAGGTTTCCTATGAGGCAGGTAAGACGGTAGTTCTTTGTGATATTATACATTTTTCTCAGGAGGAGGCAGTGGTTCACAGTATCATAGGCTGCCGACAAGTCTATGAAGACAGCTCCTGTGATCTGCTGCCTTTCAAAGCCATCTTCTATGTGCTGAGTCAGGTTCAGCACTTGCGATGTGCAGCTTTTGCCTTTTCTGAAGCCAGCTTGGTGTGGGATCAGACAGGGGTCGATATTGACCGGGTTGAGACAAAGGACTCTTGTCTGCTGGAGCTAGGTGTGAATGTTTCAACTGACCACCTTGATTAGCATACAATGGCCTGACTGTGCCTGGGGCAAACTTTTGTTGAGAGGTGATTAGATGTCTCTGCCTGCTTCCACTCTGTTGTTGTGCGGTTGCAACTTTAGAGTTCTTTAATACTGGCAGCCAGACCCTGCTCATCTTCATGGTTTCCTCCCCTCTGCCAAAACTGTCCACATGCTTGTGTATTTCAATGGCTTCTCTGTGCAGTCTGACATGGTGGTTGTGAGAGTGGTCCAGCACTTCTGTATTCTCAAATAAAATGCTGTGTCCAGGTTGGTCCACCAGGTGCTCTGCCATGGCTGACCTCCCTGGTTGAAGCAGTCTGTTCCCCGATTCGTGTTTGTGTGCTGCGTTTGGTGGTCCCCATGCAGACCTGTCCACAGCTGCATGGCACACGGCAGACTCTAGCAGAAGTGAGAGGATCCCTCTTGTCCTCCGCTGAACGTAGCATTTGTTGGATTTTCTTGGTGGGTCCTTCACTAAAAAAAAAAAAAAGATTTTGTCATTTGGGAGTTGTAGTTGCTGGGATTTATAGTTCACCTACAATCACAGAGCATTCTGAACCCCATCAACGATGGAATTGAACCAAAGTTGGCACACAGTTCTCCCATGACCAACAGAAAATACTGGAATGGTTTGGTGGGCAGTGTCCTTTGGTTTTGGAGTTGTAGTTCACCTACATCCAGAGATCATTATGGACTCAAACAATGATGGCTCTGGACCAAACTCTACACGAATACTCAATATGCCCAAATGTGAACACTGGTGGAGTTTGGGGAAAATAGCATCTTGACATTTGGGAGTTGTAGTTGCTGGGATTTATAGTTCACCTACAATCACAGAGCATTCTGAACCCCACCAATGATGCAATTGAACCAAACTTGGCACACAGTTCTCCCATGACCAACAGAAAATACTGGGTTTGTGGGCAGTGTCCTTTGGTTTTGGAGTTGTAGTTCACCTACATCCAGAGATCACTGTGGACTCAAACAATGATGGATCTGGACCAAACTCTACATGAATACTCAATATGCCCAAATGTGAACACTGGTGGAGTTTGGGGAAAATAGAATCTTGACATTTGGGAGCTGTAGTTGCTGGGGTTTATAGTTCACCTACAATCACAGAGCATTCTGAACCCCACCAATGATAGAATTTGGCCAAACCTCCCACACAGAACCCCATGACCAACAGAAAATACTGGAAGGGTTTGGTGGGCAGTGTCCTTTGGTTTTGGAGTTGTAGTTCACCTACATCCAGAGATCACTGTGGACTCAAACAATGATGGATCTGGACCAAACTCTACACGAATACTCAATATGCCCAAATGTGAACACTGGTGGAGTTTGGGGAAAATCGAATCTTGACATTTGGGAGTTGTAGTTGCTGGGATTTATAGTTCACCTACAATCACAGAGCATTCTGAACCCCACCAACGATGGAATTGAACCAAACTTTGCACACAGTTCTCCCATGACCAACAGAAAATACTGGAAGGGTTTGGTGGGCACTGACCTTGAGTTTGGGAGTTGTAGTTCACCTACATCCAGAGATCACTGTGGACTCAAACAATGATAGATCTGGACCAAACTTGACACGAATACTCAATATGCCCAAATGTGAACACTGGTGGAGTTTGGGGAAAATAGACCTTGACATTTGTAGTTGCTGGGATTTATAGTTCACCTACAATCAAAGAGCATTCTGAACTCCACTAACGATGGAATTGAACCACACTTGGCACACAGAACTCCCATGACCAACAGAAAATACTGGAAGGGTTTGACCTTGAGTTTTGGGAGTTGTAGTTCACCTACATCCAGAGAGCACTGTGGACTCAAACAATGATGGATCTTGACCAAACTTGGCACGAATACTCAATATGCCCAAATGTGAACACTGGTGGAGTTTGGGCAAAATAGACCTTGACATTTGGGAGTTATAGTTGCTGGGATTTATAGTTCACCTACAATCAAAGAGCATTCTGAACCCTATTTATTTATTTATTTATTTACTTCGCTTATATACTGCAATTCTCAGCCTAATGGCGACTCATTGCGGTGTACAACATAGAAAAACAGGTGCAAAATAGAACATAAAATAAAATAATCCACAGTACATCATTATCAAAACATCTCATCAAAAACATCAACATTACTACAAAAGCCATTCCGAATCGTCTCATCGTCAAACCCACAATCCGATACCATTTCCGTTGTTCCATTCCTATGGTCGAGTTACCAGTCATTGCACTTCTATTCAAATGCCTTCTTAAACAACCAGGTCTTTAGCTTCCTGCGGAATATCAACAGGGAGGGGGCTAGCCTGATGTCTACGGGAAGGGTGTTCCACTGCCGAGGAGCCACCACCGAGAAGGCCCTATCTCTCGTCCCCGCCAGCCGTGCCTGTGACGCAGGCGGGATCGAGAGCAGGGCCTCCCCAGAAGATCTCAAAGTCCTTGTGGGCTCATAGGCCGAGAGGCGGTCAGTTAGGTATCTTGGGCCAGAACCGTTTAGGGCTTTAAAGGCCAATGCCAGCACCTTGAATTGAGCCCGGTAGCAGATCGGCAGCCAGTGGAGCTGGTACAGCAGGGGGGTTGTATGCTCCCTGCGCCCCGCTCCTGTTAGTATCATGGCTGCCGCACATTGGACCAATTGGAGCTTCTGAGCCGTCTTCAAGGGCAATCCCACGTAGAGAGAATTGCAGTAGTCTAAACGGGATGTAACTAGAGCGTGGACTACCGTGGCCAAGTCAGACTTCCCAAGGTACGGGCGCATAATTCCTACCGATTGAATTGGGCCAAACTTCCCACATAGAACCTCCACAGCCAACAGAAAATACTGTGTTTTCTGGTGGTCTTTGGTGACCCTTCTGGCACCCCCTCACGACCCCTCCAGGGGTCCCGACCCCCAGGTTGAGAAACACTGGTCTAGAGGCATTCTCTCCTGACGTTTTGCCTACATCTATGGCAAGCATCCTCAGAGGTAGTGAGGTCTGTTGGAACTAGGAAAATGACCACCTTAATTAACATTAAGTTGAAACATTCACACCTATCTCCAGCAGACAAGAGTCCTTTGTCCCACCCTGGTCATTCCACAGATATATAAACCCATTTTCCTAGTTCCAACAGACCTCACTACCTCTGAGGATGCTTTCCATAGATGCAGGCGAAACGTCAGGAGAGAATGCCTCTAGACCATGGCCATACAGCCCGGAAAACCTACAACAACCCAGTGATTCCGGCCATGAAAGCCTTCGACAATACATCATCTATACTGAGAGTGAGGGGCCTGTTTTGCTCCAGGACTCATCCATTTATTTTTTGGCCATCCATGATATCCACTGAACTCTTCCCCCTGCAAACATTTCAGACGAGTTAATCTTCTGCCAGCATTCTTTACAGTCCAGTTTTCACACCCATCCATAGAAATTGGAAACGCAGCGTGAATGATTTTGACTTTGGTATTTAATGACCTATCTGGATCTGAATAAGCAATCCAACACGCTAAACCGTTGGAACATGATTTTATTACGCCTCCATCTTTCAACATGTGTTTAGCCGTTTTGCAGCGATTGTGTTTACAACTATGCACAGCGTTTAATTTGGAGAACAATGTTTTCGATTCCACGGTGCCGTTTCTGTTTATGTAGCTCGAAATAGGCATCGTGTACACTGATGGCATTATATCAATCCACCCGCGATTAAATGTGCCTGATGTTAAATAGTATTTCAAATAAATATATATCAATTTGGTTCTTGTGGGTTTTTTCGGGCTATAGGGCCATGTTCTAGAGGCATTTCTCCTGACGTTTCGCCTGCATCTATGGCAAGCATCCTCAGAGGGAGTGAGGTCTGTTGGAATTAGGACAATGGGTTTATATATCTATGGAATGGCTGGGGTGGGGCACAGAGCTCTTCTCTGCTGGAGCTAGGTGTGAATGTTTCAACTGACCACCTTCATTAGCATTTGAAAGCCTGGCTGAGCCTGGAAAAATGTTTTGTTGAGAGGTGTTAAGATGTGCCTGGTTGTTTCCTCTCTGCTGTTTTGCTGTTGTAATTACAACAGCAAAACAGCAGAGAGGGAACAACCAGGCACATCTTAACACCTCTCAACAAAACATTTTGCCTGGTTGTTTCCTCACTGCTGTTTTGCTGTTTTAATCACAACAGCAAAACAGCAGAGAGGGAACAACCAGGCACATCTTAACACCTCTCAACAAAACATTTTGCCTGGTTGTTTCCTCTCTGCTGTTTTGCTGTTTTAATTACAACAGCAAAACAGCAGAGAGGAAACAACCAGGCACATCTTAACACCTATCAACAAAAGATTTGCCTGGTTGTTCCCTCTCTGCTGTTTTGCTGTTGTAATCACAACAGCAAAACTGCAGAGAGGGAACAACCAGGCACATCTTAACACCTCTCAACGAAACATTTTGCCTGGTTGTTCCCTCTCTGCTGTTTTGCTGTTGTAATCACAACAGCAAAACTGCAGAGAGGGAACAACCAGGCACATCTTAACACCTCTCAACAAAACATTTTGCCTGGTTGTTCCCTCTCTGCCGTTTTGCTGTTGTAATCACAACAGCAAAACAGCAGTGAGGAAACAACCAGGCAAAATGTTTTGTTGAGAGGTGTTAAGATGTGCCTGGTTGTTCCCTCTCTGCTGTTTTGCTGTTGTGATTACCACAGCAAAACAGCAGAGAGGGAACAACCAGGCAAAATGTTTCGTTGAGAGGTGTTAAGATGTGCCTGGTTGTTCCCTCTCTGCTGTTTTGCTGTTGTAATCACAACAGCAAAACTGCAGAGAGGGAACAACCAGGCACATCTTAACACCTCTCAACGAAACATTTTGCCTGGTTGTTCCCTCTCTGCTGTTTTGCTGTGGTAATCACAACAGCAAAACAGCAGAGAGGGAACAACCAGGCACATCTTAACACCTCTCAACAAAACATTTTGCCTGGTTGTTTCCTCACTGCTGTTTTGCTGTTTTAATCACAACAGCAAAACAGCAGAGAGGAAACAACCAGGCACATCTTAACACCTCTCAACAAAACATTTTGCCTGGTTGTTTCCTCACTGCTGTTTTGCTGTTTTAATCACAACAGCAAAACAGCAGAGAGGGAACAACCAGGCACATCTTAACACCTCTCAACAAAACATTTTGCCTGGTTGTTTCCTCACTGCTGTTTTGCTGTTTTAATCACAACAGCAAAACAGCAGAGAGGGAACAACCAGGCACATCTTAACACCTCTCAACAAAACATTTTGCCTGGTTGTTCCCTCTCTGCTGTTTTGCTGTTGTAATCACAACAGCAAAACAGCAGAGAGGGAACAACCAGGCACATCTTAACACCTCTCAACAAAACATTTTGCCTGGTTGTTCCCTCACTGCTGTTTTGCTGTTTTAATCACAACAGCAAAACAGCAGAGAGGAAACAACCAGGCACATCTTAACACCTCTCAACAAAACATTTTGCCTGGTTGTTTCCTCTCTGCTGTTTTGCTGTTTTAATTACAACAGCAAAACAGCAGAGAGGAAACAACCAGGCACATCTTAACACCTCTCAACAAAACATTTTCCCAGGCTCAGCCAGGCCTTCAAATGCTAATGAAGGTGGTCAGTTGAAACATTCACACCTAGCTCCAGCAAAGAAGAGCTCTGTGCCCCACCCCAGCCATTCCACAGATATATAAACCCATTGTCCTAATTCCAACAGACCTCACTACCTCTGAGGATGCTTGCCATAGATGCAGGCGAAACGTCAGGAGAAAATGCCTCTAGAACATGGCCATATAGCCCTGGAAAAACCTACAACAACCCAGTGATTCCGGCCATGAAAGCCTTCGACAATAAATATATCATTTTGTTTGTTATCCTTCCAGGTTCACAGTATCCCGTCTTCCATTGCGTGAACAGAAACACACATGAGGAGATCTCCGAAAGTTATTGTGATACCAGTACCAAGCCCAGTCCTGAAGAAGAACCTTGTAACATCTTCCCGTGCCCAGCCTTGTAAGATAACAATGTCAAAAATGTGTTGTTGTTACACTGCTATTTCTTCATTGATGTCCTGCTTTTGCCCCACAGTATTGGAACTCAAAGCATCTTAATAATAATAATAACAATAATAATAATAATAATAATAATAATTGTGGCGTAGCTGGCTGAGTGTCAGCTGCATTAAGATCACTCTGTCCAAAAAGGTCATGAGTTCAAAGCCAGCCCAGGTTGGAGTGGGCTTCCAACCAATTGTGTAGCCTGTTGTCGACCTTTGCAACCCGAAAGACAGTTCGTAGAATCATAGAATCAAAGAGTTGGAAGAGACCTCATGGGCCATCCAGTCCAACCCCCTTCTGCCAAGAAGCAGTAATATTGCATTCAAATCACCCCTGACAGATGGCCATCCAGCCTCTGTTTAAAAGCTTCCAAAGAAGGAGCCTCCACCACACTCACAGAGAGTTCCACTGCTGAACGGCTCTCACAGTCAGGAAGTTCTTCCTCATGTTCAGATGAAATCTCCTCTCTTGTAGTTTGAAGCCATTGTTCCGCGTCCTAGTCTCCAGGGAAGCAGAAAACAAGCTTGCTCCCTCCTCCCTGTGGCTTCCTCTCACATATTTATACATGGCTATCATATCTCCTCTCAGCCTTCTCTTCTTCAGGCTAAACATGCCCAGCTCCTTAAGCCGCTCCTCATAGGGCTTGTTCTCCAGACCCTTGATCACTTTAGTCGCCCTCCTCTGGACACATTCCAGCTTGTCAATATCTCTCTTGAATTGTGGTGCCCAGAATTGGACACAATATTCCAGGTGTGGTCTAACCAAAGCGGAATAGAGCATGGGGAGCATGACTTCCCTAGATCTAGACACTAGGCTCCTCTTGATGCAGGCCAAAATCCCATTGGCTTTTTTTGCCACCACATCACATTGTTGGCTCATGTTTAACTTGTTGTCCACGAGGACTCCAAGATCTTTTTCACACGTACTGCTCTCGAGCCAGGCATTGTCCCCCATTCTGTATCTTTGCATTTCGTTTTTTCCTGCCTAAGTGGAGTATCTTGCATTTGTCCCTGTTGAACTTCATTTTGTTAGTTTTGGCCAACCATCTCTCTCATCTGTCAAGATCATTTTGAATCCTGCTCCTGTCCTCTGGAGTATTGGCTATCCCTCAGGGATTGGCTATCCCTGCTCCTGTCCTCTGGAGTATTGGCTATTTGGTGTTGCATCTTTCAAGTAGGAAAATTAGGTACCACCTTGTGTGGGGAGGCTAAATTAACTAATTTATGAGGCCATAAAAAAGACTCCAGCAAAGCATGTGGGGAATGCGGAAGTACTTCATCAGTGTCACAGATGGACAATGAAAGCGACAGCTCCCCTGGAGGCCAGAAAAAATTAAATAGCCTCTGTGTATGTCTATATACATTGTATGTCTAATTGGCATTGAATGTTTGCCATATATGTGTATACTGTAATCCGCCCTGAGTCCCCTGCGGGGTGAGAAGGGCGGAATATAAATACTGTAAATAAATAAATAAATAAATAAATAAATATTATTATTTAATCCAAATTTATTATAAAACATTTACAAAAACCTAAGCAAAAAAACATTAAAATACGATTGAGCAATCCACAAACTTAAAACCGTTGAAAGTTGGGTTAAAACTCAATTCTATTGGGTCCGTTCACCTGACAAAATCATAGTGCTATGATTCCACTTTAGCAGCCATGGTTCCATCCTACGGAACTGTGGGATTGGACGTTTAGGGGAAAGAAAGTACTTCGAAATCTCCCCTAAATACAAACTCCAGAATCTCATAGGATAGCGTTTCTTAACCTGGGGGTTGGGACCCCTGGAGGGTCGCGAGTGGGTGTCAGAGGGCTCGCCAAAGATCATCAGAAAACACAGTACTTTCTGTTGCTCATGTATAAGTATGTAAGAGGAAGTCATAGGGAGGAGGGAGCGAACTTGTTGCTGCCCTGGAGACAGGATGCAATGGAACAAGTTCTCTGACAGCAATCTTGGGAGCCTCTAAATCAGTGTTTCTCAACCTTCCTAATGCCGTGACCCCTTAATACAGTTCCTCATGTTGTGGTGACCCCCAACCATAAAATTATTTTTGTTGCTACTTCATAACTGTCATTTTGCTACTGTTATGAACCATAATGTAAATATCTGTTATGCAGGTGTATTTTCATTCACTGGATCAAATTTGGCACGGATACCTAATATGCCCGCATTTAAATACTGGTGGGGTTGGGGAGGATTTATTTTGTCATTTGAGAGTTGTAGTTGCTGGGATTTATAGTTCACCTACAATCAAAGAGCATTCTGAACTCCACCAACGATGGAATTGAACCAAACTTGGTACACAGAATTCCCATGACCAGGGGACCTCAAACTTTTTAAACCGGGGGCCAGTTTACTGTCCCTCAGACCGATGGAGGGCCGGACTATAGTTTTTTTTTTTAATCAATTAAAAAATCCCTCTGCACATTGCAGATATCTTATTTTGCGGTGTGGAAGGGCCCTGAGAGGGAGGGGGTTCTTTCTCGCCCTCTTGAGGCAGTAATTCCAGGAGCAGAGAAGGGGAAATCTTCCTATTTCTAGTCTGAACAAAATCTGGCTACCAGTATTTAAAAAACTCTAAAATTATAACTGTAAATAAAAAACCACACTCAAACACAGGGGAACTCCAGACAAGAAACAATCAGGGCCAGCTAATCACCTCTCAACAAAGGATTCTCCCTAAAAACTGTCAGGCTATGAAATGGCAATCAAGGTGGCCAATTGAAACATTCATACCTACCTCCAACAGACAAGAGTTCTTTCTCCCATCATGGATCTTCCACAATTTTCCTGGTTAAAGGTTTTCCTCTGACATGAAGTCCAGTCGTGTCTGACTCTGTGATGCTCATCTGCATTTCTAAGTCGAAGAGCCGGTGTTGTCCATAGACACCTCCAAGGACATGTGGCCAGCATGACTGCATGTAGCGCCGGGGCAGCCTTCCTTGGCTGGCTCACGCTGTCCATCAGGCCTGACGGATAGCATGAGCCTGCCAAGGGAGGAGCAGGTCCGCACGGCCTACTTGTGAGTAAAGCACCTCGCGAGATGCTTTACTCGTGAGTAGACCACGCGGAGCAGCCTCCCTTGGCTGGCTCACGCTGTCCATCGGGCCTGATGGATAGCGTGAACCTGCCAAGGGGGGAGCGAGGAGAGGCCTGGGCTGGATCGCGGCCTCGCTGGAAGGCGGGACCGCGGCCCAGCCGAGGGAGACTCCGTGCGAGGAGAGCCCTCGGCAGGGCCGTGGTCCCACCTTCCAGCGAGGCCGCGATCCAGCCCAGGCCTCTCCTTGCCTCGGCTAGATCGTGGCCTCGCCGGAAGGCAGGACCGCGGCCCAGCCAAAGAAGCCTTCTCGCGAGGAGAGGCCTCAGCTGGATTGTGGCCTCGCCGAAAGTCGGGACCGCGGCCCAGCCGAGGGAGACTCCTCGCGAGGAGAGGCCTCGGCTGGATCGCGGCCTTGTCGGAAGGCGGGACCGTGGCCCAGCCGAGGGAGACTTCGCGCGAGGGAGACTTCGCGCGAGGAGAGCCCTCGGCTGGGTGCGGCATTGGGGGCGGGGCCTAAGGAGGCGGCCTCGCGACCCCTCCAAAATTGCCAAACGACCCCCCTGGGGGTCGCAACCCCCAGGTTGAGAACCGCTGTTCTAAATGGTCCTAAAGTACTTACAAAACTAAAGTTCTGGTTGTGAAAACTAGGGGGCACTGGTGCTTTGCTTCTACATGTTGCTAAAGTTCTGGTGGTGAAAATTTCAGAACTCATACAAAACTTTCAAAATTTCATTATTATTTCAGTATGTGAGGGGAAGTCATAGGGAGGATGGAGCAAGCGTGTTTTCTGCTGCCCTGGAGACTAGGAAGAACTTGCTGACTGTGAGAGCTGTTCAGCAGTGGAACTCTCTGCCTCAGAGTGTGGTAGAGTCTCCTTCTTTGGAAGCTTTTAAACAGAGGCTGGATGGCTATCTGTTGGGGGTGCTTTGAATGCAATTTTCCTGCTTCTTGGTAGAATGGGGTTGGCCTGGATGGCCTATGACTGTGATGGTGAACCTATGACACGCGTGTCAGCACTGACACACTTCACCATTTTTGATGACACGCGGCCACATGTGGCCGCATACAGAGAAGTATGGGGCCACATGCCAAAGACATTTCATCCTCGACTCCTACACGGCCAGGTGCAGGAGCCAAGGATGAAACATTTGCTGTAGTGTAGTATAGACACTCTGTGCCGGAGGTCTGTAGGTCAAACAACAGAACTCCGGCACAGAGCATCTAGTTCTGGGACTTCCAGTTAGGCCATTAGGGGTGTTGCATCCCAGTTCAAGAAACAAGACCATAAGATTAAATCCACCACTCTGGACTGTAGGAAAAGCAATCCTTGTTTATTGATGAAAAATTGGTTACAAAAGAAAGGTAAATGCAGAGTAAAAAAGCCACAGAAAAACACAGTAGTCAATAGGATCTCTGAACTTGAGCAAAACTTCAAAAGCCACAAAACAATAACCAGGAGTCTGTTAGCCTTTTACTAACCATGAACTTGGAAACTACAAGCCTCTGGGATTACTGGCCATGGAACACAGGAATTCTGCCAAGACCAGCCACAGTCCCGAACGTTGCTTGACCTAAAGAAGCACCCGGCAGGGATGCTCTTAAACCAAAGAAGCTATTCTTAGAAACGCCCCTTGACTTTTCTGTTTGGGCCTCTTTCTGCTGAAGGCGCTGTGACCTTCGTACAGACTGGGAAACAAATCTATCTCTCACTATCTGTTCTCTTCGGACCTCATTATCAAGCCCAGGTGGGGAGATATCACGGCTAACTTCCAAAACATTCTCTTCCAGCTGTTGGGTTTCGTTTTCATTCCCACTGACCTCTGCATCAACAACAGATTCCACACTGTCAGAGTCAGGGAGAGCTTGCTCAGTTGGAAAAACTATCAGAGAATCCTGTTCACACAGATCAGGATCAGGCTGAACCCCAACAAGGGGATCCTTGACCTTACTTCTGGCCAGCGGAGCATGGAGCAGTGGAATGTCACAGGGGATGCATCTCTGGGGGCCCTGTGATCGCCATTAACAGCAACCACATAACCACAGCAACCATCGGGACCTGTTACCTCTGCAATTGCATATTCCCCTATGAATCTGTGCACACCTTGAGATCATCTGGGGAGGCACTGCTCTCTCCCCCTCAACATGCAATCTCAAACATGGTTGATGGGGACGAGGGAGAGGGCCTTCTCGGTGGTGGCACCCTGGCTCTGGAACTCCCTCCCTAGGGAAATCAGACAGGCTCCCACTTTGTCCTCTTTCCGGAGACAACTAAAAACCTGGATGTTCCAGTGTGCTTTTGATTAAGTAGTCCACCAGTAATTTTCCTGTCCCTACTGTAAGTTCAACACTTTACATCGGCCCTCTTATTATCTACCTCAATACTTTTGATGACAATATTTCCAGCCCTGCCTACTTGATTGTTGCACTTCTCTTGCATTCCTTTCAGAATGTATTGTAATTTTTGGGCTTGTCCCTTGTAAGCTGCCCCGAGTCCCCTTGAGGAGATGGTTGGAGGGGTATAAAAATAAAATTATTATTATTATTATTATTATTATTATTATTATTATTATTATATCATCCAATCCACTGTTCTGGGTGTCTTGGATTTCTAATTGACCATCCTTATTGAGATAAGTGAGGGGAGTCTTGAAGAGGCGAGGGCGTATGCTATGGATTCCGTTTCCCACCATTGGAAATAGTGGAAGCTATTATGTTTTCTCTCGAAGTGACACTCCATCTGAGTTATGCTGGGGTTTTTTGGCGAATTTTGACACACCAAGCTCAAAAGGTTGCCCATCACTGGCCTATGAGGTCTCTTCCAAATCTATGCTTCTATGACTGCATCTGTTCTAGTTTCTTAGGTATGGTTACCGTAGTTTTCTATGGGCAAACAGAGGGCAAGTGGTGTATGGAATATGTTCTGTATCTCAAAATCTAGAGCTGATAGGGGGAAACTGGTGTCATTCTTGGAATCAGCAAGTCAAACAGGTCTTGACATTTGAGACACCAAAATGTGTGTTGGCTGGTGTTCCCAATTAGATGGTAACCTCATTGTTTTCTCTTCTCTCTCTTAGCTGGGATATAGGGGAGTGGTCGGAATGTAGCAAGACCTGCGGCCTTGGGATGCAGCACCGCCAAGTCCTGTGCCGGCAGATCTACGCCAACCGCAGCCTCACGGTCCAGCCTTATCGCTGCCACCACCTGGAGAAACCGGAGACAACAAGTACGTGCCAGCTGAAGATCTGCAGCGAATGGCAAATTCGGACAGAATGGACATCGGTAAACAGGAATGAGTTGTAGCGACAATGGCGCCCAAAAACACCCAACAGATTTATGTCTTTTTCGGGGACGATGGCAGTGGTGTCTCTAAAAGGCCACCACTGCAACAGCCCAGATTTGCACCTTGAAATGTTTTCCATCATTAATGAGAAGGTCCTCCTTTTTGCAGAAGGATGTATTCATTCACATAACTCTATGTAACATGATAAGCACCTCCAGTGGCGCAATGGGTTAAACTCTTGTGCCAGCAGGACTACTGACCAAAAGACCAGCCGTTTGAATCCGGGGAGAGGGGTGAGCTCCCATCTGTCAGCTCCACCTTCTCATGCGGGAGCCTCCCACAAGGATGGTAAAACATTCTGGTGTCCCCTGGGCAATGTCCTTGCAGACAGTCAATTCTCTCACACCAGAAGCAATGTTTTGATGTTTTACCATCCTTGGGAGGCTTCTCTCATGTCCCCGTAATGCAGAGCTAAAGCTGACAGAGGGAGCTCATCTGCACTCTGCCCGGATTCGAACCTGCGACTAGGCTTGGTTGATCAAGAAAAAAAATCGTATATAGGGGGCGCTGGCGTTTCGATTTTAAAATTATTTCTCAAATTTTCTTGAAAAAAAGATCGGAAATAGCAAAAATCTGAATAGCTTCGTTTACTTCGTTAATGGAAGGTGCCCTCCCCCCTGTTAGTTTAAAATCTCGCAGTTTCCCTGGCCTCCCTGGCGACAAGCGGCGATGCGGTTTCCCCAGTGGCCGTCAGGAAGAGCTGGGTGTAGCCATGCCCACCTCATTCCCCTGCCACCCATCACCGTTCGCAGTCACTCAGGGTAGGAAAACTGTGAGATTAGATTTAAAATCTCGTAGTTTCCCTTCCCTGGGTGGGTGACTGCGAATGGCGATGGGTGGCAAGGGAATGAGGTGGACGTGGCTATGCCCAGCTCTTCTTGACGGCCACTGGGGGCATGGCCTTCAGGAAGAGCTGTTCTTACCCATGCCCACCTCCTTCCTCTTTGCATCGGTGGCTTTGCGAGGTGGGCTTTGCGAGGTGGGCTTTGCGAGGTGGGCTTTGCGAGGTGGGCTTTGCGAGGTGGGCTTTGCGAGGTGGGCTTTGCGAGGTGGGCTTTGCGAGGTGGGCTTTGCGAGGTGGGCTTTGCGAGGTGGGCTTTGCGAGGTGGGCTTTGCGAGGTGGGCTTTGCGAGGTGGGCTTTGCGAGGTGGGCTTTGCGAGGTGGGCTTTGCGAGGTGGGCATGGCTACGCCCAGCTCTTCCGCATCGCCGCTTGTCGCCAGGGAGGTAGCCACTAGGCTTGGGCAATCAAGGAAAAATTTGGTTCTAAACTCGTTACGTTTCTAGGGAGTACTGGCGTTTTGGGTTTTTTAGGACTTCCGAAATTTCCAATTTACGAATTACGAATCGATTCATGAATGAGGTGGGCGTGGCCTCACCCGGCTCCTCCTGAAGGCCACGCCCACCTCATCCCCCAGCCAGCCATCGCCCTTTGCAGGCAACCAGGGCAGGGGAACTAAGATTTCAAAAGTAATCTTACAGTTCCCCTGCCCTGGCTGCCTGCAAAGGGCAATGGATGGCTGGGGGATGAGGTGGGCGTGGCCTTCAGGAGGAGCCGGGCGAGGCCACGCCCACCTCATCCCCCAGCCATCCATTGCCCTTTGCAGGCAGCCAGGGCAGGGGAACTGTAAGATTTCAAAAGTAATCTTACAGTTCCCCTGCCCTGGCTGCCTGCAAAGAGCGATGGATGACAGGGGGATGAGGTGGGCGTGGCCTTCAGGAGGAGCCGGGCGAGGCCACGCCCACCTCATTAACCTGTCATCCATTGCTCTTTGCAGGCAGCCAGGGCAGGGGAACTGTAAGATTACTTTTGAAATCTTACAGTTCCCCTGCCCTGGCTGCCTGCAAAGGGCAATGGATGGCTGGGGGATGAGGTGGGCGTGGCCTTCAGCAAAGCCGCGGATGCAAAGAGGGAGGAGGTGGGGGTGGGTAACAGCTGTTCCTGAAGGCCACGCCCCCAGCATTTACGATTCACTGGCGGAAGTCGTAAGGAAGATGGCGGACGTGGCTTCGATATGGGCAAAACACTTCCGGGTTGCTGAAACGCGTCAATATCGCTTCTAATTATTAAAAAATAACGAATAAATAACGAGTAACGAAAATAATGATCTGGATCGCCCAAGCCTAGTAGCCACGCCCACCTCGCAAGCCCACCTCGCAAAGCCGCCGATGCAAAGAGGAAGGAGGTGGGCATGGGTAAGACCAGCTCTTCCTGAAGGCCACGCCCCCAGCATTTAGGATTCACTGGCGGAAGTCGTAAGGAAAATGGCAGACGTGGCTTCGATATGGCAAAAACACTTCCGGGTTGCCAAATCGCATTGATATCGCTTCAAAAGGTAATTTATTTATGATTTCATTACGAGTTAAGAAACTTACAACTTGGATCAATCAACCCTAGCTGCGACCTGTTGATCTTCAGTCCTGCCGGCACAGGGCATTGAAATATTACAAAATCATTTTCTCTCTCCTTGGAGAAGCATCTGTTAGGCCAGATCCTGCTTTCCTGCAGCCTGCCAACATATAGTTACATAACTTCCATAACGTCATAACTTCAAACCTCCAAAATGCCAAAATTTCTTCCCTAAGAACAATGCCAAGGACCAGATTTCTGTTTTCCATACAGCAGAACCTGGCTCTCTGCACAAAATCCAATTCTCTACAGTACACTTCTTCCTCTTCCCTTGAGAAAGAAGCCCCAAAGTGACCAGACTTGCAAATCTGCCACTCTCCGAATACACCATCTCTCTCCTTCCCATGGAGCAGAGAGGCAGGTGAACCAGACTCCTCAGGTCTGTCACAACTTGAGAATTATTAGATTGAGTCTTTTATAGGAATGTTCTACTGATTTAGTCCCAAAGTTGTAAATTAATGATAGACGTCTTCCATCCTGGATCCATCTCAGTTTCCTGACCAGATGTTGATTCTTTTTGATTGGTGTTGATCTTATGTTGACTTCCTTCTTAACATTGTAAACATTTCTGTTATCATTGTCACAGTTCTTATCAGAGTTTACTTTTTAGTTCTTATTAGCAACTTTTAATTACAGTCCAGCAAGCAGATAGTTAGTCATTGCAGGCCTTAATATTTTGTCAGAGTGTTTATGTTTGCCAGCAGAAGGATTGCTAGATCAGCAGACACTGTGATGCGAAATAAGGACTCTGCAGTCTTTCAGTTACAAAAGAAACTAAGTTTTACTAAGTACATCAAACACACGTCTTAACACAGTGAGCTACAAACAGGGACAAGGTGGAAAACCGAAAGTCTCTCTGCACACCTGCTTATCTCTCTTCACTCTGGCTGAGACGGGTGACTCCCTTCTCTTCCCAGCTAGAGCATACATTATCTCATTTCTTTCAAGCCTCATGTACATTCTGCATAGCATTTTTAACACACAGTAGACTCCATCTTGAAATTACATAGAAACACATTTGAAAACACACATCTATCTAAATTAATCCTGACAATTAGGGCTGGGCGCTTTCGTTCGTTAATTTCGTAATTCGTAATTAATTCTTATTTAAATTAGCTTACGATCCGATATCGAGCCATGCAGGAGCAATTAAAAATCGAAACAAATTTTTCAATTTATTTTGTAATTGTTTCGTAATTGTTTTGTAATTGTTTCGAAATTGTTTCGAAATTGTTTCGAAATTGTTTCGAAATTGTTTCGTAATTGTTTCCGTATGTCTGGTGCAAGTTTTAGGGTTGTTGTTTGTTTTATCAGTGATAAAAAATAAATTATCACACCAACAGTCAACAACAGAGGGAGAGGGAAGCTTCAGAAGTTCCCCCTGTCCCGTTTGGAAGGTTTTTTTTGCATATTGCGCAATCGCGTCTGCCATTAACGAATCGATTTGTAATCAATTCGTAATTATTTATTTATTTATTTATTTACTCCATTTGTATACCGCATTTATCAGCCTGAGACGGCGACTCAATGCGGTTTACAATAAAAATAGGCAACACTGAACAATATATAAGACGCACATACACAAACAACACACATATTCATCAACGCCTCAATTAGAATCAGATCCCGATCTCACAGTCCTTTTCCGTTCCTTGTTCAAATGCCGTCTTACTGAGTTGGTTGTCATTGCATAGTTATCCAAATGCCTGTTCATAGAGCCACGTCTTCACCCTCCTCCGAAACACCAGCAACGAAGGGGCCTGCCTGATGTCCACTGGTAGGGCATTCCATAGCCGAGGGGCCACCACCGAGAAGGCCCTGTCTCTCGTCCCTGCCAACCGCGCTTGTGACGCCGGCGGGACCGAGAGCAGGGCCTCCCCGGACAATCTTAAAGTCCTCGCCGGTTCATAGGTGGAGATGCGTTCGGAGAGGTAAGTGGGGCCGGAACCGTGTAGGGATTTATAGGCTAAAGCCAGCACCTTGAATTGTGCCCGGTAGCAAATTTGTTGTTTCGTAATTAATTGTTTCGTAATTTACGAAATTTCGTATATTTCGAACTTTTTTAAAGAAAAAATTTGGAATTCTTTTCAAAAACGAAACGCAAAAACCCCCTAAAAACGAATCGAGTTTAGAAACAAATTTTTCCGTGGTTACCCAGCCCTACTGACAATGCCCCCTCTTTTGCAATGTGATTCTATAACTGTAATACTGGTGTCTCCAAAAATTATTAGTTCCATCCATACATTCATCTTCCATTCTTCCATTCATTTCCTCACATCATATTAAATTCACATTTATCAAATTTGCACATTGAAATTCTTATTACACAGATTCCACCTAACGGTTGTCATTTCTTCTTCTCTTAGTGTTCAGTGCCATGTGGGGTAGGTCAGCGGACCCGAGATGTGAAATGTGTCAGCAACCTTGGAGACGTTGTGGACGATGAGGAATGTAACATGAAGCTACGCCCAAATGACATCGAGAATTGCGACATGGGCCCTTGCGCCAAGAGTTGGTTTCTTACGGAATGGAGTGACCGGGTGAGCCTTGTGTTCTTGTTTCAGGACCATGGACAGACTTCAGTTCTGATCAGTTGTTTTGTATTCTGAAGGTCCCAAGGCAATCTAAAAGTTAAAACAAGGATGGGAAAAGGGTGGTCCTGGGTCCTCCCAGCAATGCCAATGGTTGTTGTTGTTTATTCATTCAGTCTCTTCCGACTCTTCGTGACCTCATGGACCAGTCCACGGCAGAGCTCCCTGTCGGCCGTCACCACCCCCAGCTCCTTCAAGGTCAAGCCGGTCACTTCCAGGATACCATCCATCCATATTATTATTATTATTATTATTATTATTATTAAACTTTATTTGTACCCCGCTAGCATCTCCCGCATGTGGCTTACAAAGGCCAAGGCCTCACCACAACAACAGCAAAACAATAACAATACAATTTAAAGCAAATTAAAAACATGAGCAATAACAAAGCATTACATCATTACGCAATAAAAACCAGGGCCGGGCCAGTGATGGGTACAGGTTAAAAAGTGCTGGGTGTGGCAGGAGGTATGTTGGATTTCTGGGCAAGTGCAATGTGCAGAGAGTCTTAAACACTAATAAAGTGCTTCTGGGACGTAGTGCTGGAGATTATCCTATTCCGGAAAGGCACATCGGAATAGCCAGGTCTTCAGATTCTTCCTGAAGACTGTCAATGTGGGTGCTAGTCTAATGTCTTTGGGGAGGGTGTACTTTGGCCGCATCTTGCCCTTGGTCGGCCCCTCTTCCTTTTTCCTTCAATTTTCTCCAGCATTATTCTCTTCTCCAAACTTTCCTGTCTTCTCATGATGTGGCCAAAGTACTTGACAGATTAGAGAGATGGGCCAAAACTAACAAAATGAAGTTCAACAGTGACAAATGCAAGATACTCCA
>NW_026844367.1:31954296-31962333 GCF_025583915.1 Anolis sagrei ordinatus | reverse complement strand
ACACTGGTTTCCAGGTGGAAGGTGGTCCTGGTCAGGATTGGCTTATATTGAATGCTTTCCTCTTGGCGCATTTCTCTCTTTCACCCTCCATTCATGCCTCTTCAAATTCTTCAGCACTGCTGGTCACAGCTGACCCCCAGTTAGATTGCTCAAGGGCCAGGACTTCCCAGTTCTCTGTGTCTATGTTACAGTTTTTAAGGTTGGCTTTAGGCCTGTCTTTAAATCTCTTTTCCTGTCCATCAATGTTACATTTCCCATTCTTGAGTTGGGAGTAGAGTAACTGCTTTGGGAGACGGTGATCGGGCATTTGGACAATGTGGCCAGTTTGGCAAAGTTGATGGCTTCAATGCTGGTGGCCTTTGCTTCAATTCCTGCTTTTGTGTGCATATTTATTTATTTATCGTATCAGAAACAAGTTGCGGGTACAGTTATAATGTATTTAAAAACACAAACAAAGTTACAAACTTGGCATTATGCTAAATGTTCTTTGACCAGAAGCTGACCACTTGGACTGCCTCTGTTTTCGATGTAAGAATGTCCTCCATTGTGCATGTGGCAGGCCTCGGGGTGCATTTTAAGTGGTCTGTGGTTTGTTCTTCTCCACACTCGCATGTTGTGGACTCCACTTTGTTGCTCCATTTCTGAAGATTGGCTTTGCACCTTGTGGTGCCAGCACGTAGTCTGTTCAGTGCCTTCCAAGTCACCCAGTCTTCTGTGTGCCCAGGAGGGAGTCTCTCATCCAGTCTCAGCCACTGATTGAGGTTCCAGGTTTTAGCCTGCCACTTTTGGACTCTTGGTTGCTGATGTGTTCCTGCAGGTATCTCTGTAGATCTTAGGAAGCTGTCTCTTGATTTAAGGTGTTGGCATGCTGGCTGATATCCAAACAGAGGATGAGGCAGATGTTTTCAGGATGTTTGCAGAGTAGCAAAGCACAAGGGCAGATGTCTTCACTGTATGTGGTTGTGATCCTCGGGTTGTGCCAGCCAGCTTTCGTATGATGTTATTTCTATCGCCCACTTTTTGCTTGATATTCAAGCAGTGCTTCTTGTAAGTCAGAGCATGGTCCAGGGTAACTCCCAGATATTTGGGTGTGCTGCAGTGCTCCAGTGGGATTCCTTCCCAGGTCATCCTCAGAGCTCGAGATGCTTGTCTGTACTTAAGATGGAAAACAGAACAGACAGGCATCTCAAACCCATTTGGGCGCTTCTTTGGAGGGACTTGCGGTTACATAAAACCTTGTGAAACTCTGGAGTGTTGCGAACATGTTTTGAAAAGGTGTCAGAGACCCAGCCTTTGCTTCCCACTGTGCACAGCAAGCTCAATGTGGAAACTGGCCCAATCCTTTTTCCCCTCCACATCCTTGGCAAAAAGTCCTTGGTTTTCTTCTTCTTTCAGAAGGCAAACAAGTCCATGCCCCCCTCTGGGTCTGGGACGTATTTGTGGGCGATGGCACATAGAGTGTATGATGAGCCAGACTCACATCAACGGTCTCCAAGTCACAAGGACCTATGAAGCAATTATGAGGAAAACAGAGCCAACGAGCACTAAAACTTTTCTGATTCATGCCCCTACCTCAACACTCGTGGAGTTTGGGGGAAAAGTCTTTGACATTTGGGAGCTGTAGTTACTGGGATTTATAGTTCACCTACAATCAAAAAGCATTCTGAGTGCCACCAAAGATGGAATTGAACCAAACCTGGCACACAGAAATCCCATGACCAACAGAAAACACTGGAAGGGTTTGGTGGGCATTGACCTTGAGTTTTGGAGTTGTAGTTCACCTACATCCAGAGAGCACTGTGGACTCAAACAATTATACATCTGGACCAAACTTGGCACGAATCCTCAATATGCCCAAATGTTAACACTGGTGGAGTTTGGGGGAAATAGACCTTGACATTTGGGAGTTGTAGTTGCTGGGAATTACAATCAAAGACTCAATATGCCCAAACATGAACACTCGTGGAGTTTGGGGGGAAAGACTTTGACATTTGGGATTTATAGTTCACCTACAATCAAAGAGCATTCTGAGTGCCATCAAAGATGGAATTGAACCAAACTTGGCACACAGAACTCCCATGACCAACAGAAAACACTGGAAGGGTTTGCTGGGCATTGACCTTGAGTTTTGGAGTTGTAGTTCACTTACATCCAGAGAGCACTGTGGACTCAAGCAATTATAGATCTGGACCAAACTTGGCACAAATCCTCAATATGCCCACATGTTAACAGTGGTGGAGTTTGGGGGAAATAGACCTTGACATTTGGGAGTTGTAGTTGCTGGGAATTACAATCAAAGAGCATTCTGAACCCCATCAATAGTTGAGAAAGTATTCACTGAAGGTTTCTTCTCACCTTGGAGAAATGTCCATCCTTGTTCTCAACCCACATATGTGTTGATTAAAGACAACCTTGAAAAAAAATAAACATGGCTGGCATTGTTTGGGACAGTAACAGATTCGTAACTAGGAGGTCTAGATCTAAAATTATTCTTTGTTCGTTCATATTATGTGGTCGCACTGGTTGCCATCATTTCGTTACTGTACGATTCCTGAACTTACCTTAGATGCTGTCGTTAATTGTGAGTGCTATTGAAATGACTGACCTCTGCCTGAAGTTACCATAGAGTGACTCCTGAGGAACATTAATTGAGGAAAATATGGGATAGAAAGAACAACGACAACAATAACTATATCAGTATAGCATGGGGTGGGAAACTGAGGAGACTTTTGAGCAGAAAAGTTCTGCCTTTGCCTGGGTCATGGGATGGAGACAGTCCTGGTTGCCATTACAGATGAACTCCGTCGTCAGTCTGACAATGGTGGATCCGCGTTACTGGTACTTCTCGACCTTACCGCAGCGTTTGACACTGTCGACTACGATCTAATGATCCACCGTCTTGCCATGTCCGGAGTTCGCGGTCAGGCCCTTAATTGGTTCAACTCATTTCTCCGGAACCGGAGTCAACGCGTGGAGTACATGGATCAAGTCTCCAATAGACCCCCCCTCCTATGTGGGGTCCCCCAAGGTGCAATTCTCTCTCCTCTTCTCTTCAACATCTATGTTAGACCCCTTGCTAATTTGGCTCAGAGTTTCGGCCTGGACTGCTACCAATATGCAGACGATACCCAACTCCTTCTGCGTCTGGAGCCTGGAGCAACGTCAATTCCAGACAATTTCACCCTATGTCTGGAAGCTCTGTTGAACTGGCTACGTGCTAGCAGACTGAAGGTGAACCTGGCGAAGACTGAGATTCTCTGGCATGGCTGCCCGGCAGGTTTGACTCCTCCATTACCCACCTTCGATGGTGCCGCCCTATCTCCATCAACCACTGTTAAGAGTTTAGGTGTCATCCTGGATTCACAGCTGACAATGGAAGCTCAGGTCGCTGCTGCCAGCAAACAGGCCTTTTTCCATCTACGACAAGCGAGGCAACTGGCACCCTACCTATCTGACGAGGCTCTGGCTACTGTCATCCATGCCACGGTCACGTCTCGGCTGGACTATTGCAACGCCCTGTATGTGGGCCTTCCGATGTCTACGACACGAAAGCTTCGTATCGTTCAGAACGTGGCAGCCAGGTTACTCGCAAGAACATTTACATTGGCTTCCTATTGAGTACCGTGGCCTGTATAAGATGCTAGTTCTGACCTTTAGAATTCTTTACGGCCAGGGTCCATCGTACCTTAGGGACCGCCTCTCCTTCTCCCATCATCGGAGGTCGCAACGACCAGCCCAACCTGACTTACTCCATATACCGGGTCCTAGAGAAGTGCCCTTGGAAAGGACCAGGCGCAGATGGGCTTTCTCTATTTCTGCCCCTGCCTTATGGATTTCCTTGCCACCCTATATGAGAGCCATGCGTGACTTAGGACCTTTTACTCTAGCACTTAAGACCTGGCTTTTTACTAGAGCATTCGATCTCTGTTAATTTTTAATTTCTGTATGTATGTATTTTATCTTTTACAATTTAGCTGTAAATCACCTAGAACATTCTCGGATGGAGGGCGATTAATAAGTAATTAAATGATGATGATGATGATGATGATGATGATGATGATGAAAATAGCCACAGGGCTGATGGAGGTCTTTGTTTTCTTTTGCCGTAACAGTGCTCAGCTGAATGCGGCACCGGCGTCCGGACACGTTCCGTCATCTGCATGACGAACCACATCAGCAGTTTGCCGCTCGAAGGCTGCGGACACAACCGGCCGCCGGAAACAACCCCGTGCGACAATGGCCCATGTTTGGGGAAAGTGGAATGGTTTGCTGGGAGCTGGAGCCAGGTATGTATCAGGTATTGGATACAAGTATTGCATATCGTGTAGGCTACGCAACTCCAATGTAGGAGGATTTCAGCCATGACTTGGAGATGAGAACCTTGAAGCAACCTTGGCCATTGTCTGAAAGAGTGTGACTTTCTCATGGTTATCTGGTGACTATGTAGTTTTGACTTCAGATTTCCCAGAGTTTGACCCAACACTCAAACCATTATACCATTCAGGCTTTCTTTATTATTGAATAGTGTATCGGAGGAGCCACTGCTCACCTGCTTTCTCCTTTCTCCAGCTCTGAGAAGGTCCACCTCACAGTCTCTCCATGGCAACTCTCTGATCATCTGGGAGGGAATTATTATTATTATTATTATTATTATTATTATTATTATTATTATATCTATATAAATAAAAATGTATTGTTCGTTTGTACTATTCACAGAACTCAGAAACCACTGGGTCAGTTGACACCAAATTTGGACACTATGTTCCTAACAACCCAATGTATGTTGTCCACTCAAAAAAAAAAAAAACAACCAAAAGTAGAAAGGACTTTTAAACTGCATGTCCACAAAGGAGAAACTGCATGTCTACAGAGACCCATGGCCACGCCCACCTCGTCCAGAAGGAAGGAATTTCCTGGTCTGGGCTCAAGCCAAAGAAACCAGTTTTAAAGCCAGATAAACCAGTTTTAAACCAGAGAAGGAAGGAATTTCCTGGCCTGGGCTCAAGCCAGAGAAGCCAGTTTTAAACCAGAGAAGGAAGGAATTTCCTGGCCTCGGCTCAAGCCAGAGAAGCCAGTTTTAAACCAGAGAAGGAAGGAATTTCCTGGCCTCGGCTCAAGCCAGAGAAGCCAGTTTTAAAGCCAGAGAAACCAGTTTTAAACCAGAGAAGGAAGGAATTTCCTGGCCTCGGCTCAAGCCAAAGAAGCCAGTTTTAAAGCCAGAGAAGCCAGTTTTAAAGCCAGAGAAGCCAGTTTTAAACCAGAGAAGGAAGGAATTTCCTGACCTCGGCTCAAGCCAGAGAAGCCAGTTTTAAAGCCAGAGAAGCCAGTTTTAAAACAGAGAAGGAAGGAATTTCCTGGCCTGGGCTCAAGCCAAAGAAGCCAGTTTTACAGCCAGAGAAGCCAGTTTTAAACCAGAGAAGGAAGGAATTTCCTGGCCTGGGCTCAAGCCAAAGAAGCCAGTTTTACAGCCAGAGAAGCCAGTTTTAAACCAGAGAAGGAAGGAATTTCCTGGCCTGGGCTCAAGCCAAAGAAGCCAGTTTTAAAGCCAAAGAAGCCAGTTTGAAAGCCAGAGAAGCCAGTTTTAAACCAGAGAAGGAAGGAATTTCCTGGTCTGGGCTCAAGCCAAAGAAACCCGTTTTTAAAGCCAGAGAAGCCAGTTTTAAACCAGAGAAGGAAGGAATTTCCTGGTCTGGGCTCAAGCCAAAGAAACCAGTTTTAAAGCCAGATAAACCAGTTTTAAACCAGAGGAGAAAGGAATTTCCTGGCCTGGGCTCAAGCCAAAGAAACCAGTTTTAAAGCCAGATAAACCAGTTTTAAACCAGAGAAGGAAGAAATTTCCTGGCCTGGGCTCAAGCCAGAGAAGCCAGTTTTAAAGCCAGAGAAGCCAGTTTTAAACCAGAGAAGGAAGGAATTTCCTGGCTTCGGAAGCCAGTGTTAAAGCCAGAGAAGCCAGTTTTAAACCAGAGAAGGAAGGAATTTCCTGGCCTGGGCTCAAGCCAAAGAACCCGTTTTTAAAGCCAGAGAAGCCAGTTTTAAACCAGAGAAGGAAGGAATTTCCTGGTCTGGGCTCAAGCCAAAGAAACCAGTTTTAAAGCCAGATAAACCAGTTTTAAACCAGAGGAGAAAGGAATTTCCTGGCCTGGGCTCAAGCCAAAGAAACCAGTTTTAAAGCCAGAGAAGCCAGTTTTAAACCAGAGAAGGAAGGAATTTCCTGGCCTGGGCTCAAGCCAGAGAAGCCAGTTTTAAAGCCAGAGAAGCCAGTTTTAAACCAGAGAAGGAAGGAATTTCCTGGTCTGGGCTCAAGCCAAAGAAACCAGTTTTAAAGCCAGATAAACCAGTTTTAAACCAGAGGAGAAAGGAATTTCCTGGCCTGGGCTCAAGCCAAAGAAACCAGTTTTAAAGCCAGATAAACCAGTTTTAAACCAGAGAAGGAAGGAATTTCCTGGCCTGGGCTCAAGCCAAAGAAACCAGTTTTAAAGCCAGATAAACGAGTTTTAAACCAGAGAAGGAAGGAATTTCCTGGCCTGGGCTCAAGCCAGAGAAGCCAGTTATAAACCAGAGAAGGAAGGAATTTCCTGGTCTGGGCTCAAGCCAAAGAAACCGGTTTTAAAGCCAGAGAAACCAGTTTTAAACCAGAGAAGGAAGGAATTTCCTGGCCTGGGCTCAAGCCAAAGAAACCAGTTTTAAAGCCAGATAAACCAGTTTTAAACCAGAGAAGGAAGGAATTTCCTGGCCTGGGCTCAAGCCAGAGAAGCCAGTTTTAAAGCCAGAGAAGCCAGTTTTAAACCAGAGAAGGAAGGAATTTCCTGGTCTGGGCTCAAGCCAAAGAAACCCGTTTTTAAAGCCAGAGAAGCCAGTTTTAAACCAGAGAAGGAAGGAATTTCCTGGTCTGGGCTCAAGCCAAAGAAACCCGTTTTTAAAGCCAGAGAAGCCAGTTTTAAACCAGAGAAGGAAGGAATTTCCTGGTCTGGGCTCAAGCCAAAGAAACCAGTTTTAAAGCCAGATAAACCAGTTTTAAACCAGAGGAGAAAGGAATTTCCTGGCCTGGGCTCAAGCCAAAGAAACCAGTTTTAAAGCCAGAGAAGCCAGTTTTAAACCAGAGAAGGAAGGAATTTCCTGGCCTGGGCTCAAGCCAGAGAAGCCAGTTTTAAAGCCAGAGAATCCAGTTTTAAACCAGGGAAGGAAGGAATTTCCTGGCCTGGGCTCAAGCCAGAGAAGCCAGTTTTAAAGCCAGAGAAGCCAGTTTTAAACTAGAGAAGGAAGGAATTTCCTGGCCTGGGCTCAAGCCAGAGAAGCCAATTTTAAAGCCAGAGAAGCCAGTTTTAAACCAGGGAAGGAAGGAATTTCCTGGCCTGGGCTCAAGCCAGAGAAGCCAGTTTTAAAGCCAGAGAAGCCAGTTTTAAAGCCAGAGAAACCTGTTTTAAACCAGAGAATGAAGGAATTTCCTGGCCCCGACTCAAGCCAAAGAAGCCAATTTTCAAGCCAGAGTAGCCAGTTTTAAACCAGAGAAGGAAGGAGTTTCCTCCACTTGCTTTTCCCCGCTTCTGGAGTAAAACAACTACTTTCAAAGTAAAGACCACCCAATGAAACAGGAAATAACACTTTCAAACCATTGACAAAAGGATTCAGACGTCTCAGAAGTTTCTAAAAGTTTTGAACTTTTTTTTCTGTGATAATCGGGGTTGACTTTAGAATCGAACCACCAGCGCCCCTTACATCTGAAACGAGTTTTGAACCATTTTTTTTGATTAACCAAGCCTAATAATGAAGGGTCTGTGTACCAATTTTGGTCCAGCCCCATCAAGCCATGTAAGAGCCTTTGTAGAGCAAACAAATATACATACATATTTTGACTTATATATAGTATATATACATATACATATAGATTAACTGACAGTATTTTGAGCCTGCCATTTATTGAAAAATCTCTGGGCAGCTTAATGAGAACTATTTAGACATGAGACAATAAAAACGTACAATAGTAAAATATATATATAACCGTAACATTGTAAGCATATTAAAAGTTGCTTAATTGGA
>NW_026844367.1:31944296-31951796 GCF_025583915.1 Anolis sagrei ordinatus | reverse complement strand
AAAAACAGTGAAAAAGCTATTTATTAGGCTTGGGTAACCACGGAAAAATTTGGTTCTAAACCCGTTTCGTTTTTAGGGGGCCCTTGCGTTTCGTTTTTTTAAAGAATTCCGAAATTTTACTTTAAAAAATTTCGAAATATACGAAATTTCGTAAAATTACGAATCGATTCGTTAATGGCGGACGCGATTGCGCAATATGCTAAAAAAACCCTCCAAATGGGACAGGGGGAACTTCTGAAGCTTCCCTCTCCCTCTGTTGTTGACTGTTGGTGTGATAAAACAAACAACAACTATATGATATTATTATAATATTATTATATTATTTATTTATTATTGTATTGTATTGTATTATATATATTTTATTATATTATATTATATTATATTATTATTATATTATTATATATTATGTTATATTATATTATATTATATTATATTATTATATATATAATATATATAATATATTCTATTATATTATAATTGTATATTATATTATATTATATTACATTATATTATAATATATTACATATATTATATTATAATATACAATTATAATATAATATAATAATAATATAGTAATATAATATATAATATAATAATATAATATACAATACTATAATATAATAGTATTATAATAATATAATGTAATATAATATAATATATAATGTATATTATATTATTATAATATTATTATATTATATTATTATATTATATATTATATTATAATTGTATATTATAAAATATAATTACGAAATTACGAAAATAATTACGAAAATTGGAAAAATTGTTTCGATTCTTAATTACTCCTCACACTATTCCTGCATGGCTTGATATTGGATCGTAATCTAATTTAAATACGAATTAATAACGAATTATGAAATTAACGAACTGGATCGCCCAAGCCTACTATTTATTACTTAGCAAGCTATTGGAATTAGTGACTCTAGGTGTGCATCAACCCTGTTGCCTGTGTGTGAGCATTTTTACAACAACATCAGTTATAGAACTCCAGTATGCTGATGACAACGTTGTCTGTGCGCATTCAAAAGAAGACCTACAAGCCACTCTAAACACCTTCGCAGAAGCATACAAGAAGCTCGGCCTGTCATTGAACATAGAGAAAACCAAGGTCGCTCTTCCAGCAGTCACCGGCCAATCCCTCTCCAATGCCAGAGATACAGCTTAATGGTGTAACATTAGAAAATATAGACCATTTCTGCTACCTTGGCAGCCACCTCTCCACCAAAGTCAACATCGACACCGAAATACAACACCGCCTGAGCTCTGTGAGTGCAGCATTTTTCTGAATGAAGCAGAGAGTGTTTGAGGACCGGGACATCCGTAGGGATACCAAGGTGCTTGTTTATAAAGCTATTGTCCTCCCAACCCTGCTATACGCCTGCAAAACGTGGACAGTCTACAGACGTCACATGCAACTCCTGGAACATCTCCAGAAAATCTTGCAAATCTCTTGGAAAGACAGGCCGACAAATGTCAGTGTGCTGGAAGAAGCAAAGACCACCAGCATTGAAGCCATGCTCTTATGTCAACAGATTCCTGAGAACTTTAGGCTGTGTTTGGAAGCAGTGATGAGTTGGCTACGAGCGAGCAGACTAAAAGTGAATCCTGCTAAAACTGAGATACTCTGGCCCGGCCAGCCGCCAGAATTAATCCAGTCTCTGCCTGATTTCGATGGGGAAGCTCTGGTTCCGTCTGCCACTGTTCAAAGCCTTGGGGTTGTGTTGGACTCATCGCTGACGACGGAGGCCCAGATCACTGCCATAAGTAAGCAGGCCTTTTTTCATCTTCGCCAGGCAAGGAAATTGGCATCCTACCTTTCGGTAGAAGCATTGGCAACAGTAATCCACGCAACAGTCACCACAAGGTTGGACTATTGCAACGCCTTATATGCTGGCCTTCCGAAGTCAACAACCCAGAAGATTCGATGGTCCAAAATGCGGCGGCCAGGCTGCTAGCGGGATCATCTATAAGATCCCATATTACACCGATTCTGCAACAACTGCATTGGCTACCAATAGAACATCGGATCTCTTACAAGATACTGATCCTGACATTTAGAGCTCAAAATGGCCAAGGACCTTTATATCTTAGGGACCGCCTCATTCCTTTTCTCCATCAGTGGTCACCTCGATCCACCCAGGAAAATCTCCTCTACATACCGGGCCCTAGGGAGGGAGGTACACCTGGAAGCTACAAGGCGTAGAGCTTTTTCGACCTATGCTCCAATTCTGTGGAACTCATTGCCTCCATACATTAGAGCAATGTCGGAGTTGCGACCTTTTGTAAAGGCGCTCAAGACTTGGCTGTTTGGTTGTGCATTTAAGTGATCAGATCTAATTTGCCAAATAGTCACTGTTGAATGTTTTTATGTTGAATGTTTTTATATTGTGTAAATGCTATTTTAAATTGTAAGTCGCTCGGAGCACCTTGGTGGAGAGCGACTAATTAAGAAATAAAGTGAAGTGAAGTGGTAGTAGGGCCAATGCCTAATCACCTTTTCCCAAAGCAGCTACTCTACTCTAAACTCAAGAACAGGAAACAGAACGTTGGCGGACAGGAAAAGAGATTGAAAGATGGGCTCAAAGCCAACCTTAAAAACAGTGGCATCGACACCGAGAACTGGGAAGTCCTGGCCCTTGAGCGCTCCAGATGGAGGTCAGCTGTGACCAGCAGTGCTGTAGAATTTGAAGGGGGTCTCTTCCAGTTCTAGGATTCTACATCAGGAGTAGGCGATAGGGAGTCTAATGGATACACTTTTTCTCTCCCATTCATTTTCCCTCCTGACCAAGGCCAACCCTTTTGGGATCAAAAGTTTGCCCATACCTGATCTAGAGCAAACTTACCCGACATAACAGACTTTAAGTACTGATGGAGTTTCTTGGCGTTAACTTGACATGATGTGAGTTGTAGTCCACCCACAACCTTATGCATTTTGGACAATTAAAAATGACTTTTTCAAATAACTCAGGCAACACCCAAGCTAGTATGTATGTGTGTTTGTGTGTCTGTGTGCGTGTATATGAATTACAAGATTGGGTTTTGTTTTGTTAGCCAGCATCCTAAGAGTTAAACTCCTCCGGAGCCGGCAATTTACAACGCTGTTAACAGGAATTATGCCTTGAACTCCTGGGTTACCCACACAGAGTTTATCCATAAATCTACCATATTGCTTCAGGCTTCTAATTTATTTCTCTGAAGTCATAAATTCTTCGGGATTATGCTCCCACTGACATTTTAAAACCCATAATGCTTTTAATTCTTCACTGTGAGCCCCAATCTGTGTGCGCTGCGCACAAAGGATGCATCTCCACTGTAGAATGGATGCAGCTTGAAAACACTTTGACTGCCGTGGTTCAATGCTACAGAATTATGGAAGTTGTAGTTTGACAAGGCCTTTTGCCTTCTCTGGAAAAGAGTATCCCAAACCACAACTCCAGTATTCTATGGCAGTTCAAGTGATATCAAACTGCTTTAATTTTACAGTGTAGATCAGGTATAGGCAAACCCCAGCCCAGGGGACTAATGTGGCCCCTTAGGCTCTTTTCTCAGGCCCTGCTTTCTCTCACCATCCTATTCTTCCTTCCTTCTTTCTCTTCCTCTTTCCCTCCCTCTTTCTCCTTTCCTTCCACCCTTTCATCCTTCCCTTCCTTCTCTCTTTCCTTCATCCTTCCTTCCCTCCTTCTTTCTCCCTCCCTCCTTCCTTCCCTTCCACCCTTTTGTCCTTCCTTCCCTTTTGTCTTTCCTTCCTTCTCTCTTTCCTCCCTCCCCTCCCCCCTCTTTTCTCATCCTTCCCTCCTTTTGTCTTTCCTTCCTTCTCTCTTTCATTCTTCCTTTCCTCTCTCCCTTACCTCCCTCTTTCTCTTTCCATCCTTTCCTTCCACCCTTTCGTCCTTCCTTCCCTCTCTCCCTCTTTCTCCTTCCCTTTGTCTTTCCTTCCTTCTCTTTCCTTTATTCCTTCCTTCCTCTCTTTTCTTCCTACTTCCCTTTCATTCTTCCTTCCTTCCCTTTGGTCTTTCCTTCCTTCTCTCTTCCTTCCCTCCTTCCTTCTCTCTTTCCTTCCTCCTTCCTTCTGTTTCTCCTTCCGTCAGTATATTAAATATTTTCAAATAATTATTCAATTTCACTTCTTTTTCCTTCCTCTTTTGTCCTTCTTCTTCCATCCTTCTTCCCTTTCTTCCTTCTTTCCTTCTCTTTTTTCTTCCCTCTTTCCTTTCATCCTTCCTTCCTTCCCTTTTGTCTTTCCTCTCTTTCCTTCCTCCTTCCCTCTCTCTCTTTCTCCTTCAGTTCCTTCCCTCCCTCCCTTCCAGCTGCTATCCCCACATTCCTTGTGCCGTCGCGCTTGGGGGCTATTAGTCTTAAAAGGAGGATGGACGTGGCATCTTTCCCCCAAGGGATTGCTTCTTGCCCTCCTTTAGGAAACTGGAACTCCCAAGAACCCAAAACGATGTAAATAACTCAAAACAAGTTTTATTTGTCACAAAGTCATTTCTTCAATGCAATAAACTGGAAAACTTTAGCAGGGTGAAGGAAAAACACACTTTACAGTCTCTATTAGTCCTGGGTCCAAGGGGGTTTGAAGCTGAGAAGCCTCACCAGATTTCCTCTTCCTCAATGGCTGGCAATGCCGGAGCAAAATCACAGCCCCAGTTCAAATGGCCTATTTTGAAGATTCAGAATCTTCCTCTGGTGCCAAAAGAACTGGCTTGAAGGCGCCTGGGTCTCCTCAGTATCGTCCAGGATGATCTGGACATAAAGCATGAGTCCCAGGGGAAAAAACCTCAGAATTGGTGCTAAGAGGTAACTTATCAGGGTCCTTTAGAATGAAGTCTCTTACTCACGTCCATGTTGCAGGAACTCTCATCGCAGAATGAGAGAAAAAAGGAAGTTCTCCCCTCTTGCAGGAAGAGGTGGAGCCAAACAGTGCTGATTGACAGCTACAAGTAACCAATCCATACAAATATACAGACACATGGCAAAAGGGGCAGGATTAAGCATGATACAACAGTTTAAATCTTACAACTAACAGTTCTATACATAGGTGGCGCCACTCGCGCCGTCACACTCCCGGCCTAGATTTTCGGACTTTCGAAAATCTAAACAAAAATGAAGTTAAACACCTTTAACTTTTATAACTCTAAGACTGTAGGTCTTGTGAAAATAACATAACCATATCGCTAATAGGCCTGTCAAACAAAGAAACCTTTTATTTGAAATGACCTTAACTTGGGCCTTGTGCACTCTATTGTCAGAGGTAGGATAAAACTTAGACACAATACCCTTAGCCCATTGGTGTCTAGGGGCGTCTTTTGTTTAAGTTATTTCTTCTCTGATGGTTTGGCTCAACTGATTAGCTAAGACAGTGGCGCAGAGTTCTAATCTGGGCACTGTAGAGTCCATGGGTGCTACTTTAGCTTTTGACATCACAAATCCTGAAAGGCAGGTACTGGTGCCTCTTTGTCTGGCGTATGCGACCGCAGCGATGGCCTTGGTGGATGCATCGCAGAATATGTGCAGTTCCATGATCTCTGCAGATGAGGAACTGTTTACTATGTACTGTCTTGGCAGTTGTATGTTTTCTAAGCCTTGGGCTTGGCAAGTCCAATTTTTCCATTGTGACATGAGATCTTGGGGAAGCTCTTGGTCCCAGGTGAGCTTGTGCTGGATTGCCTGTTTGAAAAGCAATTTGGCTGAGATGACCACTGGAGACACTATACCCAATGGATCGTAAATGCCATTGATGGCAGACAACATAAGTCTTTTGGAGGTGACTCTGCCCAATTTGGGGGCTCTTAAAGTAAAACAGTCTGTAGCTACATTCCATAACAAACCTAGACTGGTTTGAGCGTTCAAGTCTTGAAACAACTTTGATGCATCCTTTTCCACCAAGTCTTTTGGTGGGAAGGCCTGAAGTATCTCTGGACTATTTGAATTTATCTTGTGAAGACGGATGTTGGCCTTGCTCAGCATTTCTTGAATTTCTTTAACTGTCTTTGAAGCTTGTTGCGCAGAGTCAAAGGACGTAAGAAGATCATCGACGTAAAAGTTCTGGTTGACAATCACTGATGTTGATTGGCTAAACAAATGGCCAAATTTGTCTGCAGTCTTTTTTAAACAATAATTGGCAACTGCCGGAGACGGAGTGTTACCAAACACGTGAACCCTCATCTGGTATTCGGTCACGTCAGAGAGGGACTCAGTATCTCTAAACCATAAAAACTTCAAGAACTTTCGATGTTCTGGGCAAACTAAAAATGCATAAAACATTTTGTGTATGTCGGCTATTACTGCATACTTCCTTTCTCTGAACCTTAAAAGAACTCCAAGCAGGCTGTTAAGCAAGTCGGGGCCTTTAAGAAGAACATGGTTTAAAGCTTTGCCTTGACATTCAGCACTAGCATCAAAAACAATGCGGACTTTGTCGGGTTTCTGAGGATGTGTCACTTTGTGGTATGGCAGGAACCACTGCTCTTCTCCCTCTGCACATGCACTGGCTGGTTCAGCGTAGTTGCTGCTGAAGAGGTCTTCCACAAACTGGGTGATCTGGGTTTTCACCTTGGGATCCTTTAACATCCTTCTTTTTAAGGACAGAAGACGATGAAGGGCAACATCTCTGTTGTTGGGTAGAGACGGTCTTTCTGGCTTGAAAGGTAAAGGCGCGATCCAATTACCTTGAGGGTCTTGAGTGACTTGGTTGTTCATCATCTCAAGGAACTTCTGTTCATCTTTAGAGAAGGCTGTTTGCTCATCTCTCTCTGTGACTTCGAAGATGGAAGAGTAATCAGGCATTACTCCCTGGCAACAAACTGAAATGTGGCTGGCACATCCTTGCATTAGTGAAGGCCTTTTTGTGACAGGCTGGAACATCTTGTTCAGGCAGACCGGACCTAACACCGTCCATCCTAAAGGCAACTGCTGAGCTATGGGGGATCCCTTAGGACCTTCAATCTGGTTGCTAACACGGAACAGCATGGGACAATCTGCGCCGATAAGCATGACAATGTCTGTTTCCAAGTCTAAAGCTGGAATTAGATCTTGGATGCCTTTGAGATGAGGATGGGCTTGTACCACCTCCTTTGTGGCTATTTGTTCTTTGTTTCTGGGGATCAGGCTGCATTCTATAAGGTCAGGAAGTTCATAACTGGCCTTTTGTCCAAAAGGCGAAATTTTGAACTTTGTCGCAACTCTGCCATACATCTTATTCTTTCCTGAACAAGTGGATATGGTGTACTCCACTGTCTTGCTGTGAAGGTCGAACATGTCAAAGAACTCTGGGGTTGCAAGAGAAGCATCACTTTGGGCGTCCAAGGCGACGTAGACCTTTTTTCTGTTCCACGGCTGCTTGTCTGGATACACCTCTGCCAGGCAGATTGGGTGACAAATCCTGGGCTTGTTGCTATTTTGGCATAGCTTGGTGCAGGCAACAGCAGGAGCCTTGAGAGCTACCTGAGGTTCTGTAGGCTTTTGGTCATCTTTAGTTTCTTC
>NW_026844367.1:31927129-31943934 GCF_025583915.1 Anolis sagrei ordinatus | reverse complement strand
AAGGGTTTTTCCTACAGAGAAAGTTTAGTTAATCAAAGTCAGGTACCAGTCCATTGAGGACTAGACTAAGAACGCCTTGAAGTGTTGTTTGAACCATTGAAGTTTTGTTGTTTGTTCCATAATAAAGACTTTGTTGTATCATTAAAGACTCTAAAGACCATCACTTCAGAAAAATCCCTGAGAACCTCTCTTTGAGGCGCCCCTGGCTTCCCGCTGGGCTTAAAGTATATGTCCTATAGAAAAGTACAGCTGTTACAGGCCCAGCGTGTGACAGAACAGACTGAGTCCACCTTGAAGGAGCTGGGGGTGGTGAAAGCCGACAGGGAGCTCTGGCCTGGTCCAGGAGGTCACGTAGAGTCGGAAGCAACTGAACGAAAACAATAACAAAATGAAACCAGTTAAGCCTTGTGGCCCTTGAGGCTGTGCTGATTCACTGAATGCTAAGATTATTGCCCATTTCTGGGAACTTTGAGCCTTCTTTAGAATGTGGCACAGAGATAAGACGAAGTTGCATTCCAAAACTTCCTGCTTCAAGCGAAACAGCAAAACATTACACAATATTTCCCTTAATACGAAGGAAGAAAAACACCAATCTGTTGTCCATTTTGATTGGCTAAAGAGAAATATGCACTCTGCCCATGTTTAGGAAACCCCTTTCCTGCCTGAAAAGGACTGAGATACATTCCAGAAAAGCCAGGCCCTGCTTTAGAGAAAAGACAAACCAAGCCCAGTTTCAGAAACTGGGATTCAGCCTCATGGGCCTTACAGTCCTTGGTTATATTCTGAATCTATGAATCCAGGGTGGATCGTGGTGTTCACATACTCAGGAAGGGAGCCATTGCATTCAAATACCGACAGAGTCATTGCCTCTGCGTGAGATCTGTATTTTGCCATCCGTTCCCATGACAAGAATATAATAATAATAATAATGGCTCTTAAAGCATATTGGGTGTTACGTGACTCATAAGTGCCACTGAACTAAAGTAGGCGAGGAATCGAAGCAGGGAGTGCCACTGTTGTTGATTTGCCAGCTCTGTTCTGTTATTTCTTATTTTGTTAATATGCTAATCTTCTGTACCTGGTGTTGCCCAGGTTTTGCATTTTGTAATGCTGATCTTCGCATCTATGTATCTGTATCAGGCATGGGCAAACTTCGACCTGTGGACTTCAACTACCACCGGCTATTAGGAATTGTGGGAGTTGAAGTCCAAAACACCCAGAGAGCCGAAGTTTGCCCATGCCTTATCTATATATGCATATACGAGGGTTGAATGAAAAGTAATGCCTTCACCTTCGTAACTCCTCAACAGATGGCAGTACTGGTATGCAGCATGTACTGACTTGTTCAGTAGACTCTCCTCTACAGTTCAGTTTTGGTGGGAAGCCTTAGCATTGAACGGTTGTGTTGTTAAAATGCGAAGTATGGAAGCTTGTGCAGGCGGTCGGTCAGTGCAACTTAAGCAACGTGTAGTCATTGAATTCTTGACAGCAGAAAGTGTCGCCCCAAAGGAGATTCATCAGAGAATGCAAGCTGTTTATGGTGATTGTGTAAATGTGAGTACTGTGTGTTGTTGGGCGAGAAAGTTTAAAGATGTTGAGGTGGGAACATCTGACTTGCATGGCAAACAAAGAGTTGAACACAGCATATTATTTGAGAACACAGAAATGCTGGACCACACCAACAACCACCATGTCAGACTACACAGAGAAGCCATTGAAATCCACAAGCATGTGGACAATTTCAACAGAAAGGAGGAGACCATGAAAATGAACAAAATCTGGCTATCAGTATTAAAAAACTCCAAAATTACAACAGCAAAACAGCAGAGAGGAAACAACCAGGCACATCTTAACACCTCTCAACAAAAGATTTTCCCAGGCTCAGGCAGGCCTTCAAATGCTAATGAAGGTGGTCAGTTGAAACATTCACACCTAGCTCTAGCAGAGAAGAGCTCTTTGCCCCACCCCAGCCATTCCACAGATATATAAACCCATTGTCCTATTTCCAACAGACCTCACTACCTCTGAGGATGCTTGCCATAGATGCAGGCGAAATTTCAGGAGAAATGCCTCTAGAACATGGCCCTATAGCCAGAAAAAACCCACAAGAACCTAGTGATTCCAGCCATGAAAGCCTTCGACTATACAAAGAGTTGGATGTTCTGTGACAGCAACCACCGAGTTTCACAAGCAAAAGGTTGACAGATTTATTCAGGAATAGAGACTGTAAAGTGTGTTTTTCCTTCACCCTGCTAAAGTTTTCCAGTTTATTGCATTGAAGAAATGACTTTGTGACAAATAAAACTTATTTTGAGTTATTTACATCGTTTTGGGTTCTTGGGAGTTCCAGTTTCCTAAAGGAGGGCAAGAAGCAATCCCTTGGGGGAAAGATGCCACGTCCATCCTCCTTTTAAGACTAATAGCCCCCAAGCGCGACGGCACACTGAACGATGTTGGAAGTCTCAAGACACACGACATATATAGAGAGACACAAAGGCATTTAACATTCCAGCTTTTCCAGGTATTCTTCTTGAGCAGTGGTTCTCAACCTTCCTGATGCCGTGACCCCTTAATACAGTTCCTCATGTTATGGTGACCCCAACCATAAAATTATTTTCACTGGACCAAATTTAGCACAAATGCCCAATATGCCCAAATCTGAATTGGAGGGCGGGGGGATTGTTTTTGTCATTTGGAAGTTACTGGGATTTATAGTACACCTACAACCAGAGGCGGCCCTAGGTAATTTTCAACGGTAAGCAAACAGTATTTTGCCCCCTCCCCCAACCAATCATTGATATATATTTTCTGTTTGTCGTGGGAGTTCTGTGCGCCATATTTGGTTCAATTCCATCATTGGTGGAGTTCAGAATGCTCTTTGATTGTAGGTGAACTATACATCCCAGTAACTACAACTCGCATATGTCAAGGTCTATTTTCCCCCAAGAGTACTTCAAGAGCGCCCCCGGGCAAAATCAACTATACTGCGAATGCTTACTTTGCGTAATGGTTGAGCCGCCCCTGCCTACAACCAAAGAGCATTCTGAACTTCACCAACAATGAAATTGAACAAATGAACCAAACTTAGCACAAAGGACTCCCATGACCAACAGAAATTACTGGAAGGGTTTGGTGAGCATTGACCTTGAGTTTTGGAATTGTAGTTCACCTACATCCAGAGAGAACCGTGGACTGTTCAAACAATGATGGATCTGGACCAAAGTTGGCACGAATACACAATATGCCCAAATGTGAACAATGGTGGAGTTTGGGGCAAATAGACCTTGACATTTGGGAGTTGTAGTTATTGGGATTTATAGTTCACCTACAATCAAAGAGAATTCCCCACAAACGATAGAATTGGGTTAAACTTCCCACACAGTGCCCCCATGACCAACAGAAAATACTGTGTTTTCTGATGGTCTTTGGCGACCCCTCTAACAGCCCCTCGTGACCCCCCCCCAGGGGTCCTGACCCCCGGGTTGAGAAACCCTGTTCTTGAGAGCATTCTGGCCACCAGGGGAGCTGTCCCTTCACCGACCATTTGTGACACTGATGAAGTACTTCCTCATTCTTTGCATGCTTGCTGGAGATTTTTATGGCATCGTAAATTAATTAAATTTGCCTCCCTGCATATGCAGTACCTAAATTTCCTACTTGACAGATGCAACTGTCTTTCGAGCTGCAAAGGTCAACAGCAAGCTACACAAATTGGTCGGAAGCTCACTCCAACCTGGGCTGGCTTCAAACTCATGACCTTTCGGTCAGTAGTGATCTTAATGCAGCTGACTCCCAGCCAGCTGTCGCCACAGTCCCTAAGAGACGTAGATCATAGAATCATAGAATCAAAGAGTTGGAAGAGACCTCATGGGCCATCCAGTCCAACCCCATTCTGCCAAGAAGCAGGAATATTGCATTCAAATCACCCCTGACAGATGGCCATCCAGCCTCTGTTTAAAAGCTTCCAAAGAAGGAGCCTCCACCACACTCCGGGGCAGAGAGTTCCACTGCTGAACGGCTCTCACAGTCAGGAAGTTCTTCCTCATGTTCAGATGGAATCTCCTTCTTGTAGTTTGAAGCCATTGTTCGTATCCTAGTCTCCAGGGAAGCAGAAAACAAGCTTGCTCCCTCCTCCCTGTGGCTTCCTCTCACATATTTATACATGGCTATCATATCTCCTCTCAGCCTTCTCTTCTTCAGGCTAAACATTCTCAGCTCCTTAAGCCGCTCCTCATAGGGCTTGTTCTCCAGACCCTTGATCATTTTAGTCGCCCTCCTCTGGACACATTCCAGCTTGTCAATATCTCTCTTGAATTGTGGTGCCCAGAATTTGACACAATATTCCAGGTGTGCTCTAACCAAAGCGGAATAGAGTATGGGGAGCATGCCTTCCCTAGATCTAGACACTAGGCTCCTATTGATGCTGGCCACGTCTCGTAAGCATATAGCAGGGTGGGGAGGATAATAGACAAGCACCTTGGTATCCCTACGGATGTCCCGGTCCTCAAACACTCTCTGCTTAATTCGGAAAAATGCTGCACTCGCAGAGCTCAGGCGGTGTTGTATTTCACAGTCAATATTGACTTTTGTGGAGAGGTGGCTGGCTTGTAACACTACAAGTCCAAGATGTCCATAGCACTGAGCTTCGACATTAAACTGGTGTCAAACTGCAATGTTTCTATGATTAAGAAAGTGCAGCCTTGTCTTTTCCAAACTTGTTAAAATGAATCTCATTCTGTGCCTTGCAGTGCTCGAAATCCTGCGAAGGAGGTTTCCGTATCCGAGAGGTGCGTTGTCTCTCCGACGACATGACACCGGGGACCCAATGTGACCCGCAGCTCAAGCCAGCCGAAAAGGAGCAATGCAACACTCAGGAGTGTGTGCCTGAAATAGGTAGGATGAAAGGACCATTGGTTTCTAACCATGGCACTCCATCTAGTGGCGGGAAAGTAATTTGAATCCACTCTGCATATCGAAGGAATCAAATTAAAGGTGGATCTACACCAGTGTATTGTCGAAGGCTTTCATGGCTGGAATCACTAGGTTCTTGTAGGTTTTTTCGGGCTATAGGGCCATGTTCTAGAGGCATTTCTCCTGACGTTTCACCTGCATCTATGGCAAGCATCCTCAGAGGTAGTGAGGTCTGTTGGAACTAGGACAATGGGTTTATATATCTGTGGAATGACTGGGGTGGGGCAAAGAGCTCTTCTCTGCTGGAGCTAGGTGTGAATGTTTCAACTGACCACCTTGATTAGCATTAGAAGGCCTGGCTGAGCCTGGGAAATCTTTTGTTGAGAGGTGTTAAGATGTGCCTGGTTGTTTCCTCTCTGTTGTTTTGCTGTTGTAATTTTAGAGTTTTTTTTAATACTGGTAGCCAGATTTTGTTCATTTTCATGGTCTCTTCCTTTCTGTTGAAATTGTCCAAATGCTTGTAGCATTTCTTCCCTGGATCTAGACACTATGCTCCTATTGATGCAGGCCAAAATCCCATTGGCTTTTTTTGCCGCCACATCACATTGTTGGCTCATGTTTAACTTGTTGTCCACGAGGACTCCCAAGATCTTTTTCACACGTACTGCTCTCGAGCCAGGCATTGTCCCCCATTCTATCTCTTTGCATTTCGTTTTTCCTGCCAAAGTGGAGTATCTTGCATTTGTCACTGTTGAACTTCATTTTGTTAGTTTTGGCCCATCTCTCTAATCTGTCAAGATCGTTTTGAATCCTGCTCCTGTCCTCTGGAGTATTGGCTCTCCCTCCCAATTTGGTGTCGTCTGCAAACTTGATGATCCTGCCTTCTAACCCTTCATCTAAGTCATTAATAAAGATGTTGAACAGGACCGGGCCCAGGACGGAACCCTGCGGCACTCCACTTGTCACTTCTTTCCAGGATGAAGAGGAAGCATTGGGGAGAATCACCCTCTGGGTTCGTCCATTTAACCAATTCCAGATCCACCTCACCGTAGTTTTGCCTCGCCCACATTGGACTAGTTTCCTTGCCAGAAGGTCATGGGGGACCTTGTCGAAGGCCTTCCTGAAATCCAGGCGGCATTCTCCGCATCTACCCAGCTTGTAACTCTATCGAAAAAAGAGATCAGATTAGTCTGGCATGACTTGTTTTTGATAAATCCATGTTGACTATTAGCGATGACCACATTTGTTTCTAAGTGTTTGCAGACCACTTCCTTAACAATCTTTTCCAGAATCTTGCCTGGTATCGATGTGAGGCTGACCGGACGGTAATTGTTTGGGTCATCCTTTTTTCCCTTCTTGAAGATTGGGACCACATTGGCCCTCCTCCAATCTGCTGGACAGATGTTGACTCTTCGTGATTGGTGTTAGCTTTGTGTTGACTTCCTTCTTAACATTGTAAACATTTCTCTTATCACTGTCACAGTTCTTATCACAGTTTACTTTTTCAGTTCTCATTAGCAACTTTTAATTACAGTTTCTGAGTGTATTTGTTTTCCAAGCCTCAATATTTTAGATGTTGTCTCCATAATTATTAACTCTCATTCATACACCTTCCATACAGTTCCATTCACAGCATGTTGTTGTTGTTCATTCGTTCAGTCGTCTCCGACTCTTCGTGACCTCATGGACCAGCCCACGCCAGAGCTCCCTGTCGGCCGTCCCCCCCCCCAGCTCCTTCAAGGTCAGTCCAGTCACTTCAAGGATGCCATCCATCCATCTTGCCCTTGGTCGGCCCCTCTTCCTTTTACCTTCCACTTTCCCCAGCATAATTGTCTTCTCTAGGCTTTGCTGTCTCCTCATGATGTGGCCAAAGTACTTCAACTTTGTCTCTAGTCTCCTTCCCTCCAATGAGCAGCCGGGCTTTATTTCCTGGAGGATGGACTGGTTGGATCTTCTCGCAGTCCAAGGCACTCTCAGCACTTCCCTCCAACACCACAGCTCAAAAGCATCGATCTTCCTTCGCTCAGCCTTCCCTAAGGTCCAGCTCTCACATCCGTAGGTGACTACAGGGAATACCATGGCTTTGACTAGGATCTTTGTTGCCAGTCTGATGTCTCTACTCTTTACTATTTTATCTAGATTGGACATTGCTCTCCTCCCAAGAAGTAAGCGTCTTCTGATTTCCTGGCCACAGTCTGCATCTGCAGTAATCTTTGCACCTAGAAATACAAAGTCTGTCACGGCCTCCACATTTTCTCCCTCTATTTCCCAGTTGTCAATCATTCTTGTTGCCATAATCTTGGTTTTTTGATGTTTAGCTGCAACCCGGCTTTTGCGCTTTCTTCTTTCCCCTTGATTAGAAGGCTCCTCAGCTCCTCCTCGCTTTCGGCCATCAGAGTGGTGTCATCTGCATATTCACACCATATATTATATCAAATCCACATTTATCAAATCTGCATGTTATATTTCCGTGGCAACCATATGCCAGTGCTATGATGGAAATGGGTAAGCAAGGTCACTCACTGGAGTCAAAAGATGGGAGATGCAGGACAGGTAAAAGAAGAGGCTTCTTTACCCCATTGGTTGGAAAGTAAAACCGGGGAACTAAGAGGTTTTCTCAACATCGAATGCTGCATAAATAAGCACAATTTTAGAAGCAGTGCTTCAAATCGAGGATTTAGCTGGTAGGCGGCATATTTGCAAAACCAGGGAACTTGGCATGCATAAGAAATGTCGCTGTCCCTGCCATTTTTCATCCACTTGAAACAGCTGGGTTTTGCGGAGCAATTAACACTTGGCTACATTGCCTGCCAGTCAAACGCAGCTGCCTGCTACCTGGCATTCAGGAGTCGCGGAAAACCAAATTGATTTGCACTTGTCTTTGAACAAAAGCGATTGGCCCCATGCATTATTTAAACTGTGTGGTTTGGGGGTGGATGCATTATTTAAACGATGCTGAGGAGCACCCGAGCAGTATCATGAGTGATAACATGTCACCGAGAATTTAGACATTCCTTCACTGTCCCACCAACAAAATAAAATGTGGTTATAATATATTGTATTGTAAAATATCCATAATCCCATCAATCATCTTCAAAGGCACTGATACAAATGAAAACTAGAAACCCAGTGAATGCAAACTCAGGCCCAGGGGCCGGATGCAGCCCCTTGTGCTCTTTTGTCAGGTCCTCCTCTTTCTCACCATCCTATCCTTCCTTCCTTCTCTCTTTCCCTCCTCCTTTCCTTCCCTCCCTCTTCCTCCCTGATTCCTTCTCTTCCACCCTTTCATCCTTCCCTCTCTCCCTCTTTCTCCTTCCCTCCCTTTTGTCTTTCCTTCCTTTTCTCTTTCCTCTCTCCCTTCCCTACCTCCATTCACTTCCACCCTTTCGTCCTTCCATCCTTCCCTCCCTTTTGTCTTTCCTTCCTTTTCTCTTTCCTCCCTCCCTCCCTTACCTCCTTCTTTTTCTCTCTGTCCTTCCTCCTTCCCTCCCTTTTGTCTTCCTTCCTTCCTCTCTTTCCTTCCTCCTCTCTCCCTTCTCTCCCTCTTCCTTCTCTCTTCCCTTTCATCCTTCCTCCCTCCCTCTCTTTCTTTCCCTTCCTTCCTCCTTCTTTCTCCTTTATCCCTCCCTTCCCTTCCCCTTCATTCCTTCCTTCCTTTATTCATTCTTTCCTCCCTTCGCTTTTTCCTTCCTTCTTCCTTTCCTTCCCTCTTTCCTTTTATCTTTCCTTCCCTTCATTCTCTCTCTTTCTCTTTCCATCCTTCCCTTCCTTCCTTCCTTCGCTTTTTCCTTCTTCCTTCCTTTCCTTCCTTATTTCTCTTTTATCTTCCCTTCCTTCCCTTCATTCTCTCTCTCTCTTTCTCCTTCCATCCTTTCCTTCCTTCCTTTTATCACTTTTGTCTTTCCTTCCTTTTCTCTTTCCTCCCTTCCCTTCCTTCCTCCCCTTCCACCCTTTCTCCTTCCATCCTTCCCTCCTTTTTTTCTTTCCTTCCTTCTCTCTTTCCTTCCTCCTTACCTCCCTCCCCCTCCCTCTTCCTTCCTTACCTTTTCTTTCATCATTCACTGCCTCCCTCTTCCTTCCTTCTTCTTCCCTTTCTTCTCTTCCTCCCTCCCTTCCTCCCCTCCTTCCTTCCTTCTTTCCCTTCCTTTACTTTTCTTCCTTCTCCTTCCTTCTCTTCCTTTTATCTTTCCTTCCCTTCATTCTCTCTCTTTCTCCTTCTATCCTTCCCTTTCCTTCCTTTCTTTTTTCCTTCTTCCTCCTTTCCTTCTTTTCCTTCTCCCTTTTCTCTCTCTCTCTCTCTTTCTCCTCCATCCTTCCCTTCCTTCCTTCCATCACTGGGCAACCAGTCCTCCTAACAGGGAGTGCTAGCATGCAGCCCCCAAAGTTAGAAAGTTTGCCCACACCTGGTGTAGCCCAAAAACTAGTAATTGCTAAAATGAAAGCTTTGTTTTCTCCTTAGCACCTTTAACCTTGATGTATTAGAGATAATACTAGATCGGTTCAAGCAGAGTATTCAGATTGGCAAGGCAGAAGCTGAGCAATGACAAACCCATGCCTGCCAACCTGACAGATATAGCAGAGAAATAAAAAAAGCTTCATTTTCTTATTAAAATATACTTAAAGAGCTGTATTTCCAAACTATTGATGCATAATCAAACATGGTTTCTAATTGAGGAAAGAAAAGGGGGAGGAAAATGTCATGATGTCAGGGCTCTGTCAATATTTAGACAGAGATGAACCCAACTCACAGTTCGTATTAAACAATTTAATTAAAACAGCACTTACTTCCTGGCTGTTTTAATAGTCCAAAATATAAAACATAAAGATAGATCTCAGCCACAGAATAAACAAAAATGGATAGCAAAAGCTATAACGTAGTCAGAGGGTCCAAAATTCACAAACATGTTACTTGCTTTACACACTCTTGACTGAAATTATGTTCTGACTAAAGCACCACTGGCTTTCTTTATGTTCCTAAAACCTGAGCTCTATTTGACTAACTGCTTATTTCTAACAGGAGTTCCTAACTCTTTTCTCTCACAGAAGTTCCTAACTGTCTCTCACAAACAGGAATCCCTAACTCTCTAACTGTACCTCACAAACAGCAATTCCTAACTCTCTAACTGTACCTCACAAACAGCAAATCCTAACTCTCTAACTGTACCTCACGAAGAGCAAATCCTAACTCCCTAACTGTACCTCACAAACAGCAAATCCTAACTCTCTAACTGTACCTCACGATCAGCAATTCCTAACTCTCTAACTGTACCTCACAAACAGCAAATCCTAACTCTCTAACTGTACCTCACGATCAGCAATTCCTAACTCTCTAACTGTACCTCACAAACAGCAAATCCTAACTCTCTAACTGTACCTCACAAACAGCAAATCCTAACTCTCTAACTGTACCTCACAAACAGCAAATCCTAACTCTCTAACTGTACCTCACGATCAGCAATTCCTAACTCTCTAACTGTACCTCACGAACAGCAAATCCTAACTCTCTAACTGTACCTCACAAACAGCAAATCCTAACTCTCTAACTGCACCTCACGATCAGCAATTCCTAACTCTCTAACTGTACCTCCCAAACAGCAAATCCTAACTCTCTAACTGTACCTCACAATCAGCAATTCCTAACTAACTCTTTTGACTCTCTAACTGCCTATTTTTTTAAACTTTGGCTCGCCCCTTTGGAATGTTTAGCTCAGCTCTCCCCAACTGTCATTTTGGCCTAGCAACCTATTCAAATCCTGGGCCTACACTAATCTGCATATAACTAATCGGCTTCCATATGCAAATGAATCCTATCTCTGCTGTTGCTACCCTGTCTGAGCCTATTCATCCCTATCTGCCATATGTAAACATAGAGCTATATACCAAGAATTTAATATAGAGTTGCAATTTCGCTACAGATGCCTTTCTCCTTGTGTTTTTTTTTCCAGATGAGAACTGCAAGGACAAATATTACAACTGCAATGTTGTAGTTCAAGCTCGGCTCTGTGTCTACACTTACTACAAGACGGCCTGCTGTGCTTCCTGTTTGAGAGTCGCGAACCGGCAGTCCGGGTTTCTGGGGCGCAGATAACATTGGCTCCAGGACTGGCCCGAATTTCCGCCTCTTTCCCTGAGATTGCTCAAATTCGAAGAGATCCTGTCTTCTGGAAAAGAAGTTTCCCACGTTGCTGGACACTTCCACGGTGCAAACAATCCATACCGGTCTGTTCTTATTAACACATTCTGTATAGGAACTCTTTGCCCCTGGGAAACGTAGACTGAAAAGGCAGAGCCTTGGAGGAACCATTGGGTGCAACCCATTGCAAGTGGATCCAGGAAGGCTTATGGTGGTGACCCATATGGGATCAAGCCTCGAGCTCATGTGGGGCAGGAATGGGACTCACCTGGTTGAATATGGCTCTTTTAAGGGTCTAGTGCTGCCATTTGGATCCCATACGATGCCCCAATATAAAAGCAGTCCTCACAAGTCAGATTTTAAAAACCCGCAACCTTGAAAACATTTTCTAACAATGTTTTGAGCCGTCTCCACCCTGAATCCACCCATCTCTTTATTTATACCCTTCCTTCCCCCCAAAATGGACTCGAAATGGCTTACAGATCAAAAGAGATACAACTAAAACCACATGTAGTCCAAAAACATATACAAAATTCAAGATTGAAATAATATTGAGCCATTTGTAAAATGAAAACTATTTGAAAAGTCCAAATCACAGTAGTAGTACTGCAGGTTAAAACAAGAAAGTTCTTTACATGTCCGATGATCAGTTCTCAAAGGCTGGAATCACTAGGTTCTTGTGGGTTTTTTCGGGCTATAGAGCCATGTTCTAGAGGCATTTCTCCTGACGTTTTGCCTGCATCTATGGCAAGCATCCTCAGAGGATGCTTGCCATAGATGCAGGCGAAACGTCAGGAGAAATGCCTCTAGAACATGGCTCTATAGCCCGAAAAAACCCACAAGAACCTAGTTCTCAAAGGCCTGCTGGAAGAGGAAGGTCTTTCCTACTCCTAGTTTTAAACCGTAGTTCTCCATAGAAGAGTTTTCTGAAATCCACAATTTTTGTGATTAGTCCAAAAATTCCTCTAGCGCAGTGTTTCTCAGCCTTCCGAATGCCGCGACCCCTTAATACAGTTCCTCATGTTGTGGTGACCCCCAACCAGAACATTGTTTTCGTTACTATTTCATAACTGCAATTTTGCTACCATTGTGAATTATAATGTAAATATCTGATATGCAGGATGTACTATCATTCATTGGACCAAATTTGGCACAAATATCCTATACGCCCACATTTGAGGAAGGGGATTGATTTTGTCAATTGGGAGTTCTAGTTAACCTACAATCAAAGAGTATTCTGAACTACACCAATGATGGAATTGGACCAAATTTGACACACAGAACTCCCATAACCAAAAGAAAATACTGGAAGGGTTTGGTGGACATTGGCCTTTTGGAGTTATAGTTCACCTACATCCAGAGAGTACGGTGGACTCAAACAAAGATGAATCTGGAACAAACTTGCCACGAATACTCAATATGCCCAAATTTGAACACTGGTAGAGTTTGGGGAAAATAGAGCTTGACATTTGGGAGTTGTAGTTGCTGGGATTTATAGTTCACCTACAATCAAAGAGCATTCCTGAACCCCACCAACGATAGAATCGTCATGCAAATATCTGATATGCAGGATGTATTCTCATTCACTGGACCAAATTTGGTGTAAATACCCGATAGCCCCAAATTTGAATACTGGTGGGGGAGGGATTGATTTTGTCATTTGGAATTGAACCAGTCTTGGCACACAGAAGTCCCGTGACCAACAGGAAATACTGGGTTTGGTGGGCATTGACCTTGAGTTTTGGAGTTGTAGTTCACCTACATTCCAGAGAGCACTATGGACTCAAACAATGACAGATCTGAACCAAACTTGGCACAAATTCTCAATATGCCCAAATGTGAACACTGGTAGTGTTTGGGGAAAATAGACCTGGTTGGGAGTTGTAGTTGCTGGGATTATAGTTCACCTACAATCAAAGAGCATTCTGAGCTTCAACAATAATAGAATTGGGCCAAACTTCCCACACAGAACCCCATGACCAACAGAAAATACTGTGTTTTCTGATGGTCTTTGGTGACCATCTGACATGCCCTCGCAACTCCTTCCCAGAGTTCCTGACCCCCAGGTTGAGAAACACTGCTTTATGGAAATGTGTGAGATCTTCCTCCAGCTGGAGGTCCAAAGGAAGACCCTTCCACAGATGCGGAGGCAGATGTCGAAAGGTCTACAGACTTAAAAGAGCCATGTACATAGGTGAAAATGACAGCAATTCTTTGTATTGTTGAAGGCTTTCATGGCAATCACTGTTGTAGGTTTTTTCGGGCTATATGGCCATGTTCTAGAGGCATTCTCTCCTGACATTTCGCCTGCATCTATGGCAAGCATCCTCAGAGTCGGACCTCACTACCTCTGAGGATGCTTGCCATAGATGCAGGCAAAACATCAGGAGAGAATGCCTCTAGAACATGGCCATATAGCCCGAAAAACCTACAACAACCCAGTGATTCCGGCCATGAAAGCCTTTGAAATTTTTTGGATTGTATCTCTGGCAAGCCTGAGCTCATTTTATGCTTTAGCCTTGCGGACCTTTTTCCTACAGGTGTTGGCTATTTGTTTGAATTCTTCTTTGGTGATTTCTCCCTTTTTCCACTTCTTGTGCATGTCTCTTTTGTGTCTTAGCACAGTTAGAAGTTCTTCGGACATCCATTCTGGCTTCTTTGCACTTGTCCTATTTTTTCGCTTTGTTGGCACAGCTTGAATTCCAAGATGGTGCCTACCATGGTAGACAATCTGCCAAGTATTGGGAGAAAATAGAACACAAAGCCTTTCATACAAGAACAAAAAGTTTGGAGCAGGCCTTGGACCAAAATGGTAGATAGAAAAGGGACCTATAGGAGAAGACACATGTGGTTATTTAGGGAGATTTGAAAGCCATACCACTTCTCACCATGATTAATGCCTGGGCATGAATGCCTATATTCAGGGCAAATAAAGATGGAAAGAAAATCTAGTTCAGCTCCATGCAGGGTGAGCTCAGATTGTACTGCCAGTTCTCCAGCGATTACTTGAGCTTTGTTTGATCACGGTATTTGGCTCCTTCCCTGACATCTCATGCGCTTGTTTCTTTTTTATCTTTGACTTATTAAAAAGTCAACACTAATTAAGACCCTCCTGCAGAGGAATGCTTTTTACCGTAAGCCGTTCGCCCGTTGGCCCACCAAGTCCTGCAAGACGTCATTATTTTGCCATTTCCTTAATTGATTTGTAGTAAACAATCATACGATTTCAGAGTCACCACATTCCCATCGTCAGCTATGTGGCAAGCTCAAGCGGCCACACTTGAACAGCCTAGATATTTCATTTGCAATGTCGGAGCGTGATTGCAACCACTCTGGCATTTTTCCATCTCTGTGGTAATTGCTTGATGTTCAGTCAATTTCCTTTCCTGCTTTTCAAAGAGACGGGAAACAGTGAACGAAATGCATATTGTCCTAATCCAGACATGTTCATATAGATGCCGATTGATGGTTGTGTCTGGCTTTTGATCAGAGAGAAATGATCAATCAGTGGGTTGTTGTAGGTTTTTTCGGGCTATATGGCCATAGTCTAGAAGCATTTTCTCCTGACGTTTCGCCTGCATCTATGGCAAGCATCCTCAGAGGTAGTGAGGTATGTTGGAAGTAGGAAAAAGGGTTTATATATCTGTGGAATGACCAGGGTGGGACAAAGGACTCTTGTCTGCTGGAGCTAGGTGTGAATGTTTCAACTGACCACCTTGATTAGCATTTGATGGCCTGGCAGTGCCTGGGAGCAATCTTTGGTTGAGAGGTGATTAGATGTCCCTGATTGTTTCCTCTCTGTTGTTTTGCTGTTGTAATTTTAGAGTTTTTTAAATACTGGTAGCCAGATTTTGTTCATTTTCGTGGTTTCCTCCTTTCTGTTGAAATTGTCCACATGCTTGTGGATTTCAATGGCTTCTCCGTGTAGTCTGACATGGTGGTTGTGAGAGTGGTCCAGCAGGATTACAGTGTACACATGTATGGCAAACATTCAATGCCAATTTTTGACATACAAACATATACAGACATACACAGAGGCTATTTAACTTTTTCTGGCCGCCAGGAGAGCTGTCGCTTTCATCGTCCATCTGCGACGCTGATGAAGCACTTCCGCATTCCCCACATGCTTCCCCACTGGAATGCTTTGCTGGAGTCTTCTTTATGGCCTCATAAATCAGTTAATTTAGCCTCCCCACACTTTAAGGTGGTACCTTATTTTCCTACTTGACAGATGCAACTGTCTTTCAGGTTGCAAAGGTCGACAACAGGCTACACACAATTGGTTGGAAACCCACTCCAACCCGGGCTGGCTTCGAACTCATGACCTTTTGGTCAGAGTGATCTTAATGCAGCTGACACTCAGCCAGCTACGCCACAATCCCGGTTCAGTTAAACACAATGGTAATCAAACGTTCTCAACCATCTCTGATACAGTAGGAGATCAGTATAAATGAGTCTGCAAATAGTAGACACATTCCCTAGATCAGTGGTTCTCAACTTTCACCAATGCCATGACCCTTTAGTACAGTTCTTCATGTTGTGGTGACCCCCAACAATAAAATTATTTTGATTGCTACTTCATAACTGTAATTTTGATACTGTTATGAATCATAATGTAAATATCCGACATGCAGGATGTATTTTCAATGTTACTTCTCTTTCTCCCTGACATTTCACCATGGAGGGCCACTCCACCCCTCTCTAAGCCTTTTCCCCCTTCCTAGGCCCCACTCCCTCACCTTCTACCTTCTCACCTCCAACTATTCCTCCTCCTTCCTCTTCCCTTTTGGCTCTGAAGCAAACCTCATTCCCATCAATCCCGTTTCTTCCTCCTAAAATGGTGATGGGGGTGGAGATGCAGGGCTGAGTGACATCACCACCTCCCTCCAGAGAAGAAGAAGAGGTCTTTGGGAAGTAAAGGGGACAGGGAAAAGTTAGCGGTGTCTCGGTTCCTAAGACCTTCAAAAATATGTGTTTTCCGACGGTCTTAGGTGACCCCTGTGACAGCGTTGTTCGACCCCCAAAGGGGTTGCGACCCACAGGTTGAGAACCACTCCCCTAGATCCTTATATCTTGATGGGGAGTAGCTATCCTGAATACGAGCTCATCTGATCTCAGTAGGGCTGGGCGGTTTCGTTCGTTAATTTCGTAATTCGTTATTAATTCGTTATTTTTTTTTATAACGAAGCGATAACAAACCATTCAGGAGCAACTAAAAAACGAAACGAATTTTTAAATTCGTTTCGTAATTGTTTCGAATTCGTTTTGTATTTGTTTCGTTATTGTTTTGAAATCGTTTCGTTATTATTTCCGCATGTCTGGTGCAAGTTTTATAGTTGTTGTTTGTTTTATCAGTGAAAAAAAAATAATTATCACACCAACAGTCAACAACAGAGGGAGAGGGAAGCTTCAGAAGTTCCCCCTGTCCCATTTGGAGGTTTTTTTAGCGTATTGCGCATTCGCGTCCGCCATTAACGAATCGATTCGTAATTGTTTCGTAATTGTTTCGTAATTTTCGTAAATATCAAACTTTTTTAAAGAAAAATTTTGGAATTCTTTTAAAAAACGAAATGCAAAAAACCCCTAAAAACGAATCGAGTTTAGAAACAAATTTTTCCGTGGTTGCCCAGCCCTACTGCACACTGAAATATTGCCAGTAGGGCAACTGGCAGCTTTTGTTAGCCAAAGGGTTTCCAAGATGGCAAACATTTGGGTCTTGGGAAATGACCCCTGCCTCTCTCTCATGAGACAAGGTAAGAAA
>NW_026844367.1:31838478-31915145 GCF_025583915.1 Anolis sagrei ordinatus | reverse complement strand
GAAAGAGGGAAGGAAGGAGAGAAAGAGGGAGGGAAGGTTGGCCACAGCAACGTGTGGCGGGTACAGCTAGTACATAATAAAAACCAATAATTACATACAGTTAAAACATTAAGTCAGTTCAATTAAAGCTGTACTTAAATACAACAGCCTTGTGGCTTTATCTAGCTGAATTCTGTGGTTGGAGCTTGTCCATAGTCCATTACCATAGCAATTGTCATAATTGTCATTGTCATTGTCAGCATAATTACCTGAAGGCCTGGTCCCACATCCACGTTTTCAACTTCTTTCTGAAGGAAACCTAATTTCCCTGGGAATGAGTTCCACAGGTGGGGGGGGCACCACGGAGAAGGCCCTGTCCCTCATCCTCGCCAAGCAGGTTTGTGACAAAGGCAGGGCCGAGAGCAGGGCCTCCCCAGAAGATCTTAAACTCTGAGGTGGGACGTAGATTTTTTAAGGTTGGCTTTGAGCCCATCTTTCAATCTCTTTTCCTGCCCACCAACATTCCGTTTTCCATTCTTGAGTTCAGAGTAGAGCAACTGCTTTGGGAGACGGTGGTCGGGCATCCGGACAATGTGACTGGTCCAGCGGAGACAGCGGAGACAACGGAGACAAGCGGACAAATGTCAACGTGCTGGAAGAAGCAAAGACCACCAGCATTGAAGTGATGGTCCTCCGATGGGCTCAAAGCCAACCTTAAAAACTCTGGCATAGACACTGAGAACCAGGAAGCCCTGGCCCTTGAGCACTCCAGCTGGAGGTCTGCTGTGACCAGCAGTGCTGTAGAATTTGAAGAGGCACGAATGGAGGGTGAAAGAGAGAAACGTGCCAAGAGGAAGGTGTGTCAAGCTAACCCCAACCGGGACCGCCTTCCACCTGGAAACCGATGCCCTCACTGCAGGAGAACATGCAGGTCAAGAATAGGGCTCCACAGTCACCTACGGACCCACCAGTACACTGATCTTGGAAGACTATCCTACTCGGACAACGAGGGATCGCCTAAGTAAGTAAGTAAGTAAGTACTGATTTCATAGTAGTTAAAGTGGAATAGTGATGATATGATGCTATAACTGTATAGTGCAATAGGACGCAAAAGGTTGCTGCCATAAAAAGGTTCTAAACCAATAATGAACAATACCATTTGATCTGGTCCATTGCATAGTGGAGTTAAAAAGAAGAGGGAGAAAGGAGGGAGGGAGGGAGGGAAGAAGGGAGGGAAGAAGGAAGGAAGAGAAAAGGAAAAGGAAGGAAAGAAGGGAGGGAGGAAGGAAGGGAAAGGGAAGGAAGGAAGGAAAGGAAGGAAGGAAAGGGAAGGAAGAAAAAGAGAAAGAAAAGGAGGAAGGAGGAAGGAAAGAAGGAAGAAAAGGAAGGAAGGAGGAAAGGAGAAAGGAAGAAAGGAGGAAAGGAAGGAAGAAGGAAGAAGAAGAAAAGGAAGGAAAGAATGAAGAAGAGGGAGGGAGGAAGGGAAGGAAGGAAGGAAGAGAAGGAGAGGGAAGGGAAGGGAAAGAGGAGGAAGGAAGAAGGAAGGCAGAAGGAAGGAAGAAGAAAAGGAAGGAAAGAGGAGGGGGAGGGAAGGGAAGGGAAGGGAAGGGAAGGGAAAGGAAAGGAAAGGAAGGAAGGAAGGAAGGAAGGAAGGAGGAAAGGAAGGAAGAGGGAAAGGAAGGAAGGAAGAGGGGAAGGAAGGAATGAAGGAAGGAAGAAAAAAAGAAGTAAGGAAAGAAGGAAGGAGGAAAGGAAAGTAGGGAGGAAGGAAGGAAGGAAGGAAGGAAGGTGGAAAAGAAAGAAGGAAGGAAAGAAGGAAGGAAGGAAGGAAATGTCTAGAAACTCACGTTAAAGTCAATGTTTCTGTTTTTCTTTGTGTACATTTTTAACAAAAAATACAACTAAATTAAACATGGTTTTCAGGAAGAGAAAGAAAACTGTTGTAAGGGAATATTCTGTGGATCTTTTTAGTGTCCTTCTTGCCTTCTTCCTTTTGCTATACATTATTGTGAAGGCCAGGTTCACCCAATGTGGTAACACCACACCAATCCTGGCATTTTTATTCGTATCCCAGCGTGACGACAAAATTGAATCTGCGAGCAGAAGTCATGACAAATGGAAGGCGTCAACATGAAGTTTGACGGGTGATCCATCAGTGTCTCATAAAACACAACTCAAGAGCGAAGGCTCACGCTCTTTAGGGGCTGACGTCTTATTGACTCATAAGTCTTTTTCGCTTCTCTGACCAAACCGAGCGGGGTGGTCACAACCCATAGCACTAGAGTGCCCAACACCCTTTGATATTTAAGATGCTTTGCCTCCGATCAAACTGGAAGCCTTCAACCCTGGAGACCAAGGTAGGATTACAAAGAGAGCCTAGATCTCGGGATGTAAGTATTTCCTTATTTCATGCAAGAAATCTCACACACTTTCTTCCTATTAGGAGGCTGTTCAGGTCCTGAACCGGTGCTTGGCCACTTTGAAGGTCTGGATGAAGGCGAACAAATCGAAATTGAATCCAAACAAGACAGAGGTCCTCCTGGTCAGTTGTAAGGCCGAACAGAGCATAGGGTCACAGCCTGTGTTGGATGGGAAGACACACAACAACAACAACAACTGCCTTAACAATTTCAAAATCCCATCATGTTCCTCTGCCACTACATTATCCTCCACTGGTTTCCATCCAGTGCTAAGTCTACTTTTGGATGCTTATGGATGTTTGGATGGGAAGGCACACAACAACAACCACAACAACATCAATAAGACCAAATGCCCTAACAATTTCGAAAATCCCTTCATGTTCCTCTGCCACTACATTATCCTCCACTGATTTCCATCCAGTGCTAAGTCTATTTTTTGGATGCTTATGGATGTTTGAATGGGAAGGCACACAACAACAACAACAAAACAAAAACAACAACAACAAATGCCCTAACAATTTCAAAATCCCTTCATGTTCCTCTGACACTAACCACTACATTATCCTCCAGTGGTTTTCATCAAGTCTACTTTTGGATGTTTATGGATGTCTGGATGGGAAGACACAACAACAACATCAAAAAGAGCAAATGCCCTAACAATTTCAAAATCTCTTCATGTTCCTCTGACACTAACCAGTACATTATCCTCCAGTGCTTTTCATCCAGTGCTAAGTCTACTTTTGGGATGCTTATGACTGTTTGGATGGGAAGACACACAACAACAACAACAACAACAACAACAACAACAACAACCATCCTAACCATTTCAAAAATCCCTTCATGTTCCTCTGCTACTACATTATCCTCAACTGGTTTTCATCCCGTTCTAAGTCTACTTTTTGGATGTGTATGGGTGTTTGGATGGGAAGGCACACAGCAACAACAACAACAACAACAACAACAACATCAATAAGAACTAATGCCCTAACAATTTCAAAATCTTGTCATGTTCCTCTGACACTAATCACGACATTATCCTCCAGTGGTTTTCATCCAGTGCGAAGTCTACTTTTTGGACGTTTATGGATGTTTGGATGGGAAGACACACAAAAACAACAACAACAACAACAACAACAAATGCCCCAACAATTTCAAAATCCCTTCATGTTCCTCTGACACTAACCACTACATTATCCTCCACTGTTTTTCATCTAGTAGTAAGTCTACTTTTTGGATGTTTATGGATGTTTGGATGGGAAGGCACACAACAACAACAATAATAACGACAACAACAACACCAATAAGAACAAATGCCCTAACAACTTCAAAATCCCATCATGTTCCTCTAATCACTACATTATCCTCCAGTTGTTTTCATCCACTGCTAAGTCTACTTTTGGGATGTTTATGGATGTCTGGATGGGAAGGCACACAACAACAACAGCATCAATAAGAACAAATTCCCTAACAATTTCAAAATCCCTTCATGTTCCTCTGACACTAACCATGACATTATCCATCAAGTGCTAAGTGTACTTTTTGGATGTTTATCTCAATTGAATTTATTCAGAATTCTAGTTTTTTGTTGGAAAAATCATGGCCAATGTTTTCATTATATTTCTATCAGTCCATTGAAGTACCACCAGCCAGTCCCTCTCCAATGCCAGAGATACAGCTTAATGGTGTAACATTAGAAAATGTTGACCATTTCTGCTCCCTTGGCAGCCACCTCTCCACCAAAGTCAACGACACCGAAATACAACACCGCCTGAGCTCTGCGAGTGCAGCATTTTTCCGAATGAAGCAGAGAGTGTTTGAGGGGGACATCCGTAGGGATACAAAGGTGCTTGTTTATAAAGCTATTGTCCTCCCAACCCTGCTATATGCCTGCGAAACGTGGACTGTCTACAGACGTCACACGCAACTCCTGGAACGATTCCATCAGCGCTGCCTCCGAAAAATCCTGCAAATCTCTTGGGAAGACAAGCGGACAAATGTCAGTGTGCTGGAAGAAGCAAAGACCACCAGCATTGAAGCGATGGTCCTCCATCATCAACTCCGCTGGACCGGCCACTTGTCCGGATGCCTGACCATCGTCTCCCAAAGCAGTTGCTCTACTCTGAACTCAAGAACGTAAAATGGAATGTTGGTGGGCAGGAAAAGAGATTTAAAGATGGGCTCAAAGCCAACCTTAAAAACTCTGGCATAGACACTGAGAACTGGGAAGACCTGGCCCTTGACTGCTCGGCAACGCTCTCTACGTGGGGTTGCCTTTGAAGACAGCTCGGAAGCTCCAACTAGTCCAACGCTCGGCAGCCATGATTTTAACAGGAGCGGAGCGCAGGGAGCATACAACCCCCCTGTTGCGCCAACTCCACTGGCTACCGATCTGCTACCGGGCTGAATTCAAAGTGCTGGCGTTGGCCTTTAAAGCCCTAAACGGTTCCAGCCCAAGCTACCTATCCGACCGCATCTCTGCCTATGAACCCACCAGGACTTTGAGATCTTCCGGGGAGGCCCTGCTCTCGATCCCGCCTGCTTCTCAAGCACGGCTGGCGGGGACGAGAGATAGGGCCTTCTCGGTGGTGGCTCCTCGGCTGTGGAACGCCCTTCCTACGGACATTAGACTAGCACCATCTCTAATGGTATTCCACAAAAAGTGAAGATCTGGATGTTCAAGCAGGTGTTCGAATAACTAGTGCAATGATTGGTAATGAACGTAGGAATGGAACAATGGATGACGAATCTGGAACATGTTTTTGACGACGAGACGATAATGAATGGGTATTGTAGTAACTGTTTATTAATTGTGTAATGTGTTAGGTTGTTAACTGTTTCTATACTGTAGCACTGAATTTCTGCTGTTCGTATTTGTTGTGAACCGCTGTGAGTCGCCTTCGGGCTGAGAACAGCGGTATATAAGTAAGGTAAATAAATAAATAAATAAATAAATAAATAAGATGGGCTCAAAGCCAACCTTAAAAACTCTGGCATAGACACTGAGAATTGGGTAGCCCTGGCCTTTGAGGGCTCCAGCTGGAGGTCAGCTGTGACCAGCAGTGCTGCAGAATTTGAAGAGGCACGAATGGAGGGCGAAAGAGAGAAACATGCCAAGAGGAAGGTGCATCAAGCCAACCCCGACTGGGACCACCTTCCACCTGGAAACCAATGCCTTCACTGCGGGAGAACATGCAAATGAAGAATAGGGCTCCACAGTCACCTATGGACCCACCCTGGAGGATTATCCTACTCGGACAATGAGGGATCGCCTAAGTAAGTAAGTAAGAACAGTCCATTGATTTCAAAGGCTGATGACAGCACTGTCTTCTCTCTCTCTCTCTCTCTCAATCTCTCTCTCTCTCTCTCTCTCTCTCGGCATCTTCATTGCTTCGTTCCAACTGCAGAAGCACAACACCTTATTAAACGGGAGTTGCATCATTGATTCCCTGACTCCTGATTAAAATCTCATCAGGCCGCAACATGTTTGCTTTTAATTACCCGTTTAATTGGGAAAGGCATCTTTTCAAGTAGGAATCTTTACTTTCCAACTACGGACAGGTTTTCTTAAAATAAAAAATAATTAACACTGCTGTTATTCTGCATTTTGTGTGCTACAGTCAATGGGACGTTGGTTTGATGTACTTGAGGCACAAGCAAATATTGGATTGCTTGCTTCAAAAACTTAGTGCAAAGAAAACTATTTCATGATTAAAGATCTCCCCTGACCCACTTCTATTTATCACAGGACGCTAAAACTGCACATGTGTAAGGATATAAATTTCTATAGGTTACGTGCCAGTTTACAACTCAGAACTGATAACAGTCTTGATGTTACAGGTGCTGAAGTGGAGTGTGGTTTGAGAATGGACCCAGTGGAAGACCGAGCAGTCCTCAAGTTCCTTTACTTGAAAGGCTGCACACCAAAGGAGACGTCTGATGAGATGAAAGAGGTTGATGGTGAGGATTCAACTACACCCAAGAGTTGGAAGCAACTGAATGAATAAACAACAACAACATGAATATGTTTGTAACGGCTTAACAGGGTACCAGCTTATAATTGCAATGCCATCAGAAGTCATTGTTCCATAATTCCATCTGAACATGAGGAAGAACTTCCTGACTGTGAGAGCCGTTCAGCAGTGGAACTCTCTGCCCCGGAGTGTGGTGGAGGCTCCTTCTTTGGAAGCTTTTAAACAGAGGCTGGATGGCCATCTGTCAGGGGTGATTTGAATGCAATATCCTGCTTCTTGGCAAAATGGGGTTGGACTGGATGGCCCATGAGGTCTCTTCCAACTCTTTGATTCTATGATTCTATGATTGTGAGAAACTATAGATGTTAGCTTCTCTATATTTTTGCAAATTGTTTTCCTTCGACTGTTCTAATTAAAAGCAATCCGAAATTGCTGTTTCATCAATATGTTTTCTCTCCTATCTGTCCTCCTTTCTTTATTTAAATCTATTCAGTCAGGTTCAATTTTTTTTTCTTGATTAGGACAGCATCGCTTTGTTAATTTCTGCGCCGTCTTTCTTTTTCCGCCATATGGTGGCACTGTTGCATATTGACAAAAGCAGGGCTATTTCCATCTCTGTGGAATGTTTTTGCTTGCAGAAGTTGCTTAAGAAAAAAAAGAGAGGATAAAAATCTTCATTAACATAGAAAAATTCAGCTCCTGGTTTTATAATATTTTTTTCTCCGAGTGCAAAAAGAATTTAAAGAAGAACTGTGGGGGAAAAATCGTATTTATTTCACCTCTGGAGTGGTTTACCTGTATTTGGGTAGTGATCTTGCTGATTGGTTTCTTTTACAGCCTCATGCGAAGTGCTGTGCTTGACAAATGTAAGGCTGGAGTTAAAATTGCTGGGAGGAACAATAACCACCATAGATATGCAGATGATACCGTTTTGATGGCCGAAAGTGAGGAGGAGCTGAGGAGCCTTCTATTCATAGAATCATAGAATAAAAGCATTGAAAGAGACCTCATGGGCCATCCAGACCAACCCCATTCTGCCAAGAAGCAGGAATATTGCATTCAAATCACCCCTGACAGATGGCCATCCAGCCTCTGTTTAAAAGCTTCCAAAGAAGGAGCCTCCGCCACACTCCAGGGCAGAGAGTTCCACTGCTGAACGGCTCTCACAGTCAGGAAGTTCTTCCTCATGTTCAGATGGAATCTCCTCTCTTGTAGTTTGAAGCCATTGTTCCGCGTCCTAGTCTCCAGGAAGCAGAAAACAAGCTGGCTCCCTCCTCCCTGTGGCTTCCTCTCACATATTTATACATGGCTATCATATCTCCTCTCAGCCTTCTCTTCTTCAGGCTAAACATGCCCAGCTCCTTAAGCCCCTCCTCATAGGGCTTGTTCTCCAGACCCTTGATCATTTTAGTCGCCCTCCTCTGGACACATTCCAGCTTGTCAATATCTCTCTTGAATTGTGGTGCCCAGAATTGGATGGTGCCCAGAAATGGACACAATATTCCAGGTGTGGTCAAACCAAGGCGGAATAGAGGGGTAGCATGACTTCCCTAGGTCTAGACACTATGCTCCTATTGATGCAGGTCAAAATCCCATCGGCTTTTTTTGCCACCACATCGCATTGTTGGCTCATGTTAAACTTGTTGTCCACGAGAACTCCAAGATCTTTTTCACACGTACTTCTCTCGAGCCAGGCATTGTCCCCCTTTCTGTATCTTTGCATTTCGTTTTTTCTACCAAAGTGGAGTATCTTGCATTTGTCACTGTTGAACTTCATTTTGTTAGTTTTGGCCCATCTCTCTAATCTGTCAAGATCGTTTTGAATCCTGCTCCTGTCCTCTGGAGTATTGGCTATCCCTCCCAATTTGGTGTCGTCTGCAAACTTGATGATCCTGCCTTCTAGCCCTTCCTCTAAGTCATTAATAAAGATGTTGAACAGGACCGGGCCCAGGACGGGACCCTGCTGATGGCACTCCACTCGTGACTTGTTTCCAGGATGAAGAGGAAGCATTGGGGAGAATCACCCTCTGTGTTTGTCCATTTAACCAATTACAGATCCACCTCACCGTAGTTTTGCTTAGCCCATATTGGACTAGTTTCCTTGCCAGAAGGTCATGGGGGAACTTGTCGAAGGCCTTCCTGAAATCCAGGTAAGCTACACCCACGGCATTCCTCGCATCTACCCAGCTTGTAACTCTATCGAAAACAGAGATCAGATTAATCTGGCATGACTTGTTTTTGATAAATCCATGTTGACTATTAGCAATGACCGCGTTTGTTTCTAAGTGTTTGCATCGAGGGTTGCCTTTTGGATCAAACCAGCTAACCAGGAGTACTGTCCGTTATTTTCATTTATTGTTTTGTTTGTTTGTTTGTTTTAAAAAGAGGATCTGAGAAGGAAATAAGCATCCCAAAAAACCCTATGTCACAAAGGGAGCCACAAAGAGTGAAAGAAGATGAGAATAGACCATGAAAGAGGGTTCCCAAAAGTGCAGCGCAAATGTTGCCAATCGGATTTCACCTGCGTCTTCAGAGGGTCGATCATACGCTGGGAAGGCAAATCCCATATAATCCCATCATAATTCCATTAAGTTTTGTTTTGAAAGGATTAAGGGATAGGCAAAGAGTGAAGGAAAAAAGAACTGCTTTGGGTTTATAATCATTGTGGCTATCGAGGACTGTGCGGAAATAGCAACATTTGGATCAGATAGTCTGTTGGGTGGAGAAGTAGCTCATGATGTGGAAAGGGCTCCTCAAGGTTTGGAAGGTATCATAAACCAGATATTGTGCTGCGTTTCTTTTGGGTACATACTGTTCAGTTGAGTTTTGTTATTACATTCTCAAGTCTTCATGTGCTCCCGGGCAGGTTTTCCAGTCTCAGGTTGCATCTGTTAACGTGGGCAAAATAATAGCAGAAGCACTGAATAATGGACTCTGGAGTCTCCGGTAAAAAGCAGGTTCAGTTTTACTTGAGCAGTTCAAAACTACAACATACACCATCAGTGGACAGATGTGAAGAACACAAACGAAAGAGATAGGCACTTAAAACAAACTGTAGCTGGAAGGGAGGTTATCTCTGGCACTCTCTAAACTNAGCAACTGAACGAATAAACAACAACAACATGAATATGTTTGTAACGGCTTAACAGGGTACCAGCTTATAATTACAATGCCATCAGAAGTCATTGTTCCACACAAAAACAAAAAGAGGAGAACATTAATCACAATCAGCTTTCTGGCTGCAAGCAAAGCGATGAGGAAGAAGTGGCTGCTGCCAGTTTTTCTATGACTGAATATCCATCCCCGGCGTCACATTCACAACTCGGGCTTTCTGCAATGTCTGCTACAGGCAGCAGGATCAAAGCAGCAGGCAGCCGTTGCACAGGAATTAGCGCCGCGATGCCTCGGCGTCTGATCCGGCAAAATGATCCCACTTCCTCATCTCTTATTTAAAAAGCAAACAACCCAGGAGAGCAACAAACTAACAGCTTGTTGGGAGGGTGGGAAGCTGGGACGTGGGTGGCATGACGGAGTTGCGGCGACACATGCTTCGCAGCTCTGTGGCTCCCTTGCCTGGATAGATGTGTTTGCAAATGTGTGAAAGAATGAACAAGGGAGTTCATAGGGAGCTGGTCCCAGTGTGAGCCTAGACAGGGAGGAACTCGAATCGAAAGGAAAATATGAATATTTTGCATATTGCTTTCAATTAGAAAAAAAATTAATGGTGCAATAATAAAGTCTGTTGCATAAAAGAGTAAAGCAGTAATTTAAGTAGAATACAATAGAGGCACAGTCATTTAAGTAGAAATACTAGCTGTCTCCTACTACACATTGCTCTGGCCCTGTCTGGATGTAGAATGATTAGATGTAGAATGGTTCGTGGGGGCTCTGTTTGCCAAGTTTGGTCTCGATCAGTCATTGGATGAGGGTCGCAGTGGTTTCAGTAAGTGAGTAAAGGTACTGCAAGTCCCATCATCCATAGTCTATCCCCCTTAGAACTGCATCAGGATGTAGAGTGGGTCATGAGTACTCTGTGTGCCAAGTTTGGGTCTGGTATGTGATTTGTAGAGGCTACAATGTTCTGTGGGAAGGGAATCGCATGAAGGTACTGCAAATCCCATCATTCATGGCCCATCCTGCCCTAAACCTCACCAGGTTGTAAAGTGGGCAATTGGGTTTCTGTGTGCCAAGTTTGGTCCTGATCTGTCATTGCCACAGGGCTCTAAGGAAATGAGTTAAAGTTGGACAGCTTTATCTTAAATTACAGTTTTATGTAAATACTAGCTGTCCCCTGCCAGGTGTTGCTGTAGCCCAGTCTGGTGATCTGGAAAATAAAGTAACGAGAAAGTCTTGATTTCTAATATATGTAATTCTTTTCTGCTTGTGGGTAAAGAGTATTTCTTGCTGTTTCTTTGTCAGTGTTGACGTGGAGATTGTCTGGTTTGCCTACTCTGGAACATGCAACATATAATTGTCCTTCTTTAGGGGTCCCTTTCAAATCTATGATACTATGTGTGTGTGAATCATGTATATCTGTCTATATCTATGGCTGGGTGGCTTTTTGTCAGGAGGGCTTTGATTCCTGTTCTGTTGCGTGCTGGGCCTGTAAAGAATTTCCTTTAGAACAGGACGTGCAACCTTTGCCCAGCGGGAAGCCAGGGGGCCCAAGGAGAAGTTCTCAGAGGTTTTCCACCACAAATAGTCTTTAGATGGCTTGTGAAGTATAACAAAGTCTTTTATTAATGAACAATCAAACAGAAACTTCTCTTGTCTTCAATAAAGCTAAACAAATGCTTCCAGGCTTTATGCAACTGGTAACTTCCTAATCTTGCCCACGAAGGACAGGCAACTGTCTTCAATAACTTCCTCTTTACTTTAAATGGAAAATCCCCTTTTTAACTTCTCCCAGGCTGACTGTAATCTAACCCTTACTGATGTGGGCTCCGCTACCGGGTCGAACTGCTTCTCGAACGTCAAGTGGACCTACCAGCAAAGGTTTAGATATTCTCTAGCTGGAGTTCTTTGTTCTTTAGGGCTGTTTTCCCCAGAAAGTCTTCAAAGCTTTGGGGATGCTTCCCTGGAAATTCTTAAAAGTTGAAGCTTTTGTACAGGGGAAGCTTTGCACACGTCCTATACATAGCTTTCCTTGCTGAGACTTACTAAAAAATGGCTCTCTTCCCTTCCCAATTGCCCTGACCAAGGGGCGGAACCAAACTTAATGATGATGGACAGGTGACTTGCCCTATGACTGCAACCAAAGGAAGCCACCTACCTGCAGAATCCCTGACTGCAAGCAAACATTTAATACAAAGCAAATAAATTTGGGGCTCCTGGTACAGCCATACCAGCACAATTACGTTTTCTTGTCCTGGTGAAGGGAGTTGGACTGGATGGCCTTAAGTATTTTCTGTTGGACATGGGGGTTCTGTGTGGGAAATTTGCCCCAATTCTGTCATTTGTGGGCTTCAGAATGCTCTTTGATTGTAGGTGAACTATAAATCCAAGAAACTACAACTCCTAAATGTCAAGGTCTATTAGCCCCAAACTCCATTTGTGTCCATATTTGGGCATATGGAGCATTTGTGCCAAGTTTGGTCCAGATCCATCATTGTTTGAGTTGACAGTGCTCTCTGAATGTAGGCGAACTACAACTCCCAAACTCAAGGTCGATGCCCACCAAACTCTTCTAGTGTTTTCTGTTGGCCATGGGAATCCTGTGTACCACATTTGGTTCAATTCCATCATTGGTGGGGTTCAGAATGCTCTTTAATTGAAGGTGAACTATAAATCCCAGCAACTGCAACTCCCAAATGACAAAATCAATTTTTTTCAGTGATGGTCACTCCTTGGGTTAGTAGGTGTCTTGTGGCCAAATTTGGTGGCAATTCGTCCAGTGGTTTTTGAGTTATGTTAATCCCACAAACGAATGTTACATTTTTATTTATACTAGCTGTGCCCTGCCACGCATTGCTGTGGCCTATAGTAAATCTTTTCAAAGTAGAGGTAGATATCTGGAGTATTATGAAAGAGAGGTACCTACCTATTCCTTACCCCTTTTTCTCCCCCTTTCTCTCCTTTCTTCCTTCTCTTCCTCTTTCTTTCTTTCTTTCTTTCTTTCTTTCTTTCTTTCTTTCTTTCTTTCTTTCTTTCTTTCCTTCTTTCGCTCCTTGGTTTCATCCTTCTCTCTTTCCTTCATTCCCTCCCCCTTTCTTCCTTTGCCTCCTTTCTTCCCTCCATGTTTCCTTCCTTCTTTCACTTTTTATTTGCTGTGGCCAACCTTCCCTCTTTCTCTCCTTCTTTCCCTCCTTCCTTCCTCCCATCTTTCCTTCTCCTCTTCCTTCTCTATCTCTTTCCTTCCTTCCCCCTTTTTCTTTTTCTTCTGCTGTCTCTCTTTTCTTCCTTCTCTCTTTCCTTCCCTCCCTCTTTCTCTACATCTTCCCCCTTCCTTCTCTCCCTCTTTCCTTCCTTCGTTCCCTTTTTTCTTTCCTTCTCTCCTTCCTTCCTTCTCTCCTTCCTTCTCTCCCCTTTTCCTTTCCCTCCCTCTTTCTCTCATTTCTTCCTTCTCTACCTCTTTCCTTCCTTCCCCCTTTTTCTTTCTCTTCTGCTGTCTCTCTTATCTTTCCTTCCATCTTTCCTTTTCTTTCCTTTTCTTCTTCCTTCTTTCTCTTACTTTCCTTCCTTCCCCCTTTTTCTTTACCTCCCTTTCTCTTCCTTCTTTCCTTCCTTCCCATCTTTCCTTCTCTATCTCTTTCCTTCCTCCCCCCTTTTTCTTTCTCTTCTGCTGTCTCTTTTTTCTTCCTTCTCTCTTTCCTTCTTTCTTTCCCTCCCTTTCTCTACGGGAAGGGGGGCGGGGCTTGGAGGGGGCGGGGTTTGGAGGGGAAGAAGAAGGAGGGGGAGGAGGGATAGATTTGGACAGGGCGGGAAGGGGCGGGGCTTGGAGGGGGCGGGGTTTGGAGGGGAAGAAGAAGGAGGGGAGGAGGGATAGATTGGGGAAGAAGAAGGAGGAGGTAAGATTGGGGTGTGGTGTTGTGTGTGTGTGTCTTGGGCGGGGGAGTGAGGTGACGTGTTGTGGCATGTGTGTGTGTGTGCCGCGGGGGAGTGAGGTGACATGTTGTGGCGTGTGTGTGTGTGTGTGCTGCGGGGGAGTGAGGTGACGTGTTGTGGCGTGTGTGTGTGTGTGTGTGCACGGGGGAGTGAGGTGACGTGTTGTGGCGTGTGTGTGTGCCTGAGGTGACGTGTTGTGGCATGTGTGTGTGTGTGTGCCGCGGGGGAGTGAGGTGACATGTTGTGGCATGTGTGTGTGTGTGCCGTGGGGGAGTGAGGTGACGTGTTGTGGCATGTGTGTGTGTGTGTGTGCCGTGGGGGAGTGAGGTGACGTGTTGTGGCATGTGTGTGTGTGTGTGTGCCGCGGGGGAGTGAGGTGACATGTTGTGGCGTGTGTGTGTGTGTGTGCCGCGGGGGAGTGAGGTGATGTGTTGTGGCATGTTCGTGCTGGGCGGGGCGAGGGAGGGAGGGAGGTGCGGAGGGTGCGTTGGCCATTCGGCCACGTGCGCGCACGCGCCGGGGACTTTGTGCCATTGCGCATGCTCAGTTGTTTTGTCCTTTTGTGAGTGTGTTGTTGTGTTGTTTTTCATTTTGATTCGGTTTGTTTGTATCTTGTGGGTTGAGGTATGTGCATGGGAATTTTGGTTAATTTCTGTTGGGGGGGGTTTTGAGTTTTGCTGTCCTGTTTAACGCCCCTTACAGATTTATAGATATAGATAGACTAGCCGTCCCCGGCCAGGCGTTGCTGTGGCCCAGTCTGGTGATCTGGAAAATAAAGTAATGAGAAAGTGTTGGTTTCTAATATAAGTATTTCCTTTCTGCTTGTGGATAAACAGTATTTCTTGCTGTTTCTTTGTCAGTGTTGATGTGGAGATTGTCTGGTTCGCCTACTCTGGAAAATGCAACATAGAATTGTCCTTCTTTAGGGATCCCTTTCAAATCTTTGATACTGCATCTGTCATATACATGTGTGTGTGAATGGCTGGATGACCCTTTGTCAAGAGGGTTTGATTATGTTTTCTTGCCCTCATGAAGGGAGATGGACTGGATAGCCTTAAGTATTTTCTGTTGGTCATGGGGGTAATGTGTGGGAAATTTGCCCCAATTCTGTCATTGGTGGGGCTCAGAATGCTCTTTAATTGTAGGTGAACTATAAATCCAAGTAACTACAACTCCTAAATGTCGAGGTCTCTTTCCCCCAAACTGTGTTCATATTTGGGCATATGGAATATATGGAATATTTGTGACAAGTTTGGTCCAGATCCATCATTGTTTGAGTCTACAGTGCTCTCTGAATGTAGGTGAACGACAACTCCCAAACTAAAGGTCAATGCCCACCAAACAACACCGTTGCTCAGTTGATTCATTGGAACTTGTGCAACAAAGACCATCTGCTTGCGACAAAGAACTGGTGGGATCACAAGCCGGAAAAAGTTACAGAGAATGAACACGTCAAGCTACTCTGAGACTTCCAGATTCAGACTTACAGAGTTTTGGAGCACAACACTCCTGATCTCGTGATCGTGTGAAAAAACAAAGTGTGGATTGTTGATGTTGCAATCCCAGGTGACAGCAGAGTTGAAGAGAAACACCTGGAAAAGCTGACACGATATGAGGACTTAAAGATAGAACTGCAAAGACTCTGGCACAAACCAGTAAAGGTGGTCCCAGAGGTGATTGGCACACTGAGTGCAGTGCCTAAAGACCTTGGCCCGCACTTAAACACAATCGGCACTGACAAGATTGCCATCTGCCAGCTGCAAAAGGCCACCTTACTGGGATCTGCACGCATTATTCGCCAATACAACACATAGTCCTAGACACTTGGGAAGTGTCCAACGTGTGATCCAATAGAACAGCCAGCAGAGTGATCTTGTCTGCGGTGGACTCATCTTGTTGTGTTATATAATAATAATAATAATAATAATAATAATAATAATAATAGTTCAATCTTTATTGAGAAGCTGTGTGATTTTGGAAAGGTTATCCTGTGTTTACTATTGCCATTCTCTTCTTCTGTGGATGATGGAGTTCCATTCATTAAATCCATTACACATGAGTCTTTTATTTCCCTTCTCTAATGAGAATTGCTGTCGCCCGTGATAGATCCCGAATTGTAATTTGGGTGGAAAGATAATGCACCTGCCTGGGAAAATATGACATACTAATTACTCACAGGTTTATTTTTTTTCTCTCTCTCTCTCCTCTAAATACAATAACAATAATTAGTTCATACGGGGCTCGAAACTCCCCTTCTGCTTTGTAAGCTGGGATAATGATTACATTTAGTTACATGTTAAATTAAGAAATTGCATCTCTGCTTGTTTGTAAATGCCCGTCTGGAGCCAGCAAAATGTTAGAAGAAGGTTGCTGATTTACTTCTTTTATTTTGTCTCCTAGCAATATGGAATTACGAAAATTCGTGTTGGGAAAATGGGTGGCTTAAACCTCAGTGGTTAGTCTTGAATAAAGTCATGGCATAATCAATGTACTGTCGAAGGTTTCATGGCCGGAATCACTGGGTTGTTGTAGGTTTTTTCGGGCTATATGGCCATGTAACTTTACCAACATTTCGAACGGTGCTGCTAATTTTTAAACTCCAGCACTTTAATCCACTAGCACCTTAGCTCATTATTTTGCACTGAATCTGGTCTTCCAACTTGCCTTGCTTCAGCACTTTAACTCAGCGATTGGTCCTTAGTACTTGAAGAGGTAGTTCCTCCATGACGCACTTTATCCTGGCACTTTAGAATCAATGTGTGAAGTTTATTGCACTTGCACTTTAATAACTCTCATAGTACTTGTAAGGTTGATATAACTATATGCTTGTGCTTTAAGAACGTTGTGCAAAGTTTATTGACAGTGTCTCATTGATAGTTTTTAACATCTATCACCCATGCTGCTACCTATTCCCTGGTATTGGTATTTGTTAATCCTTCTGTTAACCAACGGGGGTATAGATAAGGAGTGGAGTGGACTGGAGAGTCCCGGAAACAACATAGTCAGATTAAGAAACGAATGGAAGGGAAGACCATGGCGAGTTGAATCTGCAATAAATCATACAATCAGCAGTGTAGCATGGGTTGAAGCTATGGTTGTGGACTGCGTCATGGAGGAGGGAGGGGGTTCCGTTAGCCGGGGAGCCCCCATAGAAGTCGTGGTGGGGAGGGGGAGATACGAGAAAGGGAGACCTTTAATTCGGCCTAGGGAACGTGGATCAACATTAGTAATTCCAAATCGGTCTCCTGATGTGGTAAGTTGGTGTAACCAGGATGGCGGTCCCTCCGGATTGAAGGTGGTGCTGTTGAACGCCAGGTCTGTCAATGGTAAAACAGCTTTCATCCAGGATTTAATCCTGGATGAACGGGCAGATCTGGCGTGCATCACAGAGACCTGGTTGGATGAAGCTGGAGGCGTGAACTTAACCCAGCTTTGCCCACCAGGCTTCTCTGTGCAGCACCAACCGAGATCCGGAGGGCGGGGAGGCGGGGTTGCAGTGGTCTATAGAGATTCCATTCGTCTGACCAGGGGCCCCATCCCGCAGTCAACAAAATTTGAATGCGTCCACCTGAGGGTGGGTGACCGGGACAGTTTAGGGATTCTGTTAGTGTACCGTCCACCTCGCTGCACTACAGTCTCCCTGCCTGAGCTAGCGGGGGTGGTCTCGGACCTGGCATTGGAGTCCCAACGGCTGCTTGTGCTGGGGGACTTCAATGTCCACGCCGAGGCCGCCTTATCGGGAGCGGCTCAGGACTTCATGTCTGCCATGGCAACCATGGGGCTGTCCCAACAGATATCTGGCCCCACCCACAGTGCTGGACACACATTGGACTTGGTTTTCTGCCAGGGATGGGAGGAAGGTGGCGGTGTTGAGGAGTTATCCATCTCTCCGTTGCCATGGACCGACCACCACCTGGTCAGCTTTAGACTCACTGCACCCCCTAACCTCCGCAGAGGTGGAGGACCCATTAAATTGGTCCGCCCCAGGAGGCTTATGGATCCGGATGGATTCCTGACGGCTCTTGGGGAATTTCCCGCCACCTCGGTTGGTGATCCTGTCGATGCCCTGGTCGCTCTCTGGAATGGGGAGATGGCTAGGGCAATAGACACGATCGCTCCAGAACGTCCCCTCTCAAGTAGCCGAGCTAAACCAGCTCCTTGGTTTACTGAGGAGCTGGCAGCGTTGAAGCGAAAGAAGAGGGAACTAGAGAGCGTGTGGCGTTCGGATCCAAGCGAGCCAAATCGAACACGGTTTGTGTCCTTTTTAAGGGCATATGCCGCGGCAATAAAAGCCGCAAAGAAGACTTTCTTTGCAGCCACTATTGCGTCTGCAAAGAACCATCCGGCTGAACTGTTCCGAGTTGTCAGAGGCCTTTTAAAACCCACCATGCAGGATGGGTGCCCTGATGACTCGGCAGCTCGCTGTGAAGCCTTTGCTCAGTTCTTTGCAGACAAAGTCGCTTTGATCCGCTCTGGTCTGGATACCATATTAACGGCAGTCTCTGAGGATGTAACACGAGCATCTGCTTGTCCTATTTTGATGGATTCATTTCAATTGGTTCAAACCGAGGATGTGGACAAGTGCTTGGAGGAATGAGAGCTCCCACATGCATCCTAGACCCCTGCCCATCCTGGCTTCTAAAGGAGGCCAGAGGGGGATTGGCGGAGTGGGTGAAAGTGGTGGTGAATGCCTCCCTTCGGGAAGGCAAAATTCCAGCCAGCTTAAAACAAGCTGTTATAAAACCGCTGTTGAAAAAACCATCACTGGACCCCACTCAATTCGTCAACTATCGGCCTGTTTCCAATCTCCCCTTTTTGGGCAAAGTCCTGGAACGTGTGGTGGCCTCACAACTCCAGGCATTCTTGGTAGACACGGATTATCTGGATCCGGCACAGTCTGGCTTTAGGCCGGGGCATGGTACTGAGACAGCCTTGGTCGCCTTAGTGGATGATCTGCGCCGGGAGCTCGACAGGGGGAGTGTGTCCCTGTTGGTGCTGCTGGACCTCTCAGCGGCCTTCGATACCGTCGACCACGGTATCCTTCTGGGACGCCTCGCAGGGAATGGGTCTTGGAGGGACTGTTTTACAGTGGCTCCGCTCATTCCTCGAGGGTCGGTCTCAGAAGGTGTTACTGGGAGACTCCTGTTCAACCCCACAACCTTTGTCTTGTGGGGTTCCTCAGGGTTCAATGCTGTCTCCCATGTTGTTTAACATCTACATGAAGCCGCTGGGCGAGATCATCCGGAGTTTCGGAGTGCGATGTCATCTGTACGCAGATGATGTCCAACTCTGTCACTCCTTTCCACCTGCTACTAAGGAGGCTGTCGAGGTCCTGAACCGGTGCTTGGCCGCTGTGACGGTCTGGATGGGGGCGAACAAATTGAAATTGAATCCAGACAAGACAGAGGTACTCCTGGTTAGTCGCAAGGCCGAACAGGGTATAGGGTTACAGCCTGTGTTGGACGGGGTCGCACTCCCCCTGAAGACGCAGGTTCGCAGTTTGGGTGTGATCCTGGACTCATCGCTGAGCCTGGAACCCCAGGTTTCGGCGGTGACCAGGGGAGCATTCGCACAGTTAAAACTCGTGCGCCAACTGCGCCCGTACCTTGGGAAGTCTGACTTGGCCACGGTAGTCCACGCTCTGGTTACATCCCGTTTAGACTACTGCAACGCTCTCTACGTGGGGTTGCCTTTGAAGACGGCTCGGAAGCTCCAATTAGTCCAACGGTCGGCAGCCATGATACTAACAGGAGCGGAGCGCAGGGAGCATACAACTCCTCTGCTGCACCAGCTCCACTGGCTGCCGATTTGCTACCGGGCTCAATTCAAAGTGCTGGCGTTGGCCTTTAAAGCCCTAAACGGTTCTGGCCCAACCTACCTATCCGAACGTATCTCGGCCTATCAGCCCACCAGGACCCTAAGATCTTCTGGGGAGGCCCTGCTCTCTATCCCGCCTGCTTCACAGGTGCGGCTGGCGGGGACGAGAGACAGGGCCTTTTCTGTGGTGGCCCCTCGCCTCTGGAACGCCCTTCCCATGGAGGTAAGATCAGCCCCCTTGCTGATGGTGTTCCGAAAAAGATTAAAAACCTGGATGTTCGAACAGGCATTTGGTTAATTCGGTGCAATGAATTTGATGATTAAAGGACTGGTAATATGGACGACGAAACTGGATCACGATTTTAGTCAGGAGATGCATTGGATTGTTATTGATGTACCAATATTGTGTATTATGTTTTTATGGTTTTAAATTGTATACTGTTGACTATTGTATTTGGTATTTTGTTGTAAACCGCATTGAGTCGCCAGCTAGGCTGAGAAACAGCGGTATACAAGTATAGTAAATAAATAAATAAATAAATAAATAAATAAATGTTCTAAAGGCATTTTCTCCTGACATTTCACCTGCATCTATGGCAAGCATCCTCAGAGACCTCACAACCTCTGAGGATGCTTGCTATAGATGCAGGCAAAACATCAGGAGAAAATGCTTTTAGAACATGGCCATATTGTTGTTGTTCATTCGTTCAGTTGTCTCCAACTCTTCGTGACCTCATGGACCAGCCCACGCCAGAGCTCCCTGTCGGCCGTCACCACCCCCAGCTCCTTCAAGGTCAGTCCAGTCACTTCAAGGATGCCATCCATCCATCTTGCCCTTGGTCGGCCCCTCTTCCTTTTGCCTTCCACTTTCCCCAGCATCATTGTCTTCTCTAGGCTTTGCTGTCTCCTCATGATGTGGCCAAAGGACTTCAACTTTGTCTCTAGTCTCCTTCCCTCCAGTGAGCAGTCGGGCTTTATTTCCTGGAGGATGGACTGGTTGGATCTTCTCGCAGTCCAAGGCACTCTCAGAACTTTCCTCCAACACCACAGCTCGAAAGCATCTCTCTTCCTTCGCTCAGCCTTCCCTAAGGTCCAGCTCTCACATCCGTAGGTGACTACAGGGAATACCATGGCTTTGACTAGGCGGATCTTTGTTGCCAGTCTGATGTCTCTACTCTTTACTATTTTATCGAGACTGGACATTGCTCTCCTCCCAAGAAGGAAGCGTCTTCTGATTTCCTGGCCACAGTCTGCATCTGCAGTCATCTTTGTGCCTAGAAATACAAAGTCTGTCACGGCCTCCACATTTTATCCCTCTATTTTCCAGTTGTCAATCATTCTTGTTGCCATAATCTTGGTTTTTTTGATGTTTAGCTGCAACCCGGCTTTTGCGCTTTCTTCTTTCACCTTGATTAGAAGGCTCCTCAGCTCCTCCGCGCTTTCGGCCATCAGAGTGGTGTCATCTGCATATCTGAGGTTGTTAATGTTTCTTCCAGCAATTTTCACCCCAGCTTTGCATTCATCAGCCCCGCACATCCTCGCATGATGTGTTCTGCATACAAGTTAAAAAGGTTGGGTGAGAGGATGCAGCCTTGCCGTACGCCTTTCCCAATCTTGAACCAGTCTGTTGTTCCATGGTCAGTTCTGACTGTTGCTACTTGGTCCTTGTACAGATTCCTCAGGAGAGAGACAAGGTGGCTTGGGATGCCCATCCCACCAAGAACTTGCCACAATTTATTATGATCCACACATTCAAAGGCTTTAGAATAGTCAATGAAGCAGAAATAGATGTTTTTCTGAAACTCCCTGCCTTTCTCCATTATCCAGCGGATATTGGCAATCTGGTCTCTCGTTCCTCTGCCTTTTCTGGCCATATAGCTCGAAGAAAACCTACAACAACCCATGGAGTAATCGTTGGATGCTGAGTCAACACACAAAATTTCAGTGTGGTTTGGTGTTTTGAGCATTAAACCACAAGTCTGGAGACCAGGATTATTTATTTATTTAATAGCCATCCCCGCCACACGTTGCTGCGGCCCAGTCTGTATATATGTGTTTTGTGTGTATATATGTGTGTTAGTGTGTATATATATACATGCAAGTGTATATATTGATGAGGAGATATTGGAAAAATAGATATTTATTTATGTATAAATTGTATGTACTTTACAAGCACTGAAATGTATAGAAAAATCAAGTTCTCTCTGTATTAGAAAGAATGCTGAAGGAGATCTGTGTCTAAGGCACGGCAAGAGGGAGGAGAAGGGGGGCATGTTATCTATACATTCCAGGAGATAAGCCCGTCCTAGAAGCAACAGAGACCAGTGTCTTCCTTCTAAGGAAGGAGCCAATCCCCCCTCCCTCCTGACAACTCAAAGTGGGCCTCTTGACTGATGGATGCAAGCTGCTCCTAGGAATACACAGAGACATGTTTTTTGCATGTTGGAAGGTAGAACTTGATATTTGTATGATGCTAAGATGACGTAGTGAATGATGTAAATGTATGTAGATGCATGTTCTTTGTTTGCTTGCATTTGGAATCTATAAAAGGCACAGTCAATGCCTATTTCATTGCTCTGGTTTGCTTTTGGACGCAAGTCCACTCCAGGGCCCCAGCTGGAAATAAAATCCGTGCTTTTTTAGACCTCCGGACCTCTCTTTGTCTCTTTTCCTGAAACCTTCTCCCTGCCATTTCAATATGTGTGTGCATATATATGTGTGCGTGTTGTAGTCGGGTCTGTTAACAACACTGCAACTGGTAGTAAGGCTGTCAGAAGAGGGAAAAGGTGTGCTCAAGAGTTAGATGAGGAGCAACAGAGGAAGAGGATACGGGAGATACTTATGTCACCCACTGATGAAGATTCCTTCAAAAGGTTTTCTGAGAGTGAAGTGAGTGAGGAGGAGGAAGGAGATACAGTGGATGTGAATAGGGAACTAAAAGGGTTACTCGGGAGCAGGATGTTGCAACTCAGAGTAAGCTTCACCTTGCTTACAAACACCACCACACAAGAGCTGTAGTTTTATAGTTTATTGAGGAAAAAATCCAAGTCAAAATAACGAATAAGCATTGCAAAGTTCCAAAGATTTAGGTGAAATGCAGAATATAGTTCCAAAGATTTTCAGGTAAAAACAGGTGACACAATCCTATAGGCAAAGTTCAAAACAAAGTCCAAGGTACAAGCAATGAAACAATTGCCCCAAGAATCACAATGCAAGAAATCCCAAGTGTGCTGCTTTCTAGGCTAAGGTTATTCCATGAAGCTTTCAGGCTAATAAGCTACGTTGAACTGATGCATTCTCTTAGCTTGCAAGAAGCCTAAATACCTTTCTAACATGAAAACATTATGCTCTCACCAACATGAAAGCATTGCGATGACCTTTCCCCGAGCTGGCTTCTCGTCTGCCGGCCAGGTGAGAACTCCGCCTGACCCGCAAATCAAGATGAGCTTGCCGGGTCAGGTCACTATCAAGGCTTTCTGCACTTTCAGTATCGGTGTGGGAAGGAGGCAAATGCCTCCCCACCTGTTCTCTATCTCCTTCGTTAAAAGTCTTTTTTTCTGAGAACCGCTGTGTTTGTGTTGACTCTGTCTGAGGCTCCCACTGTCTGTGGGAGCCTCAGAAAAAGCCCTAGAAGCAGGCATAGAGACCTGAGGCACAGAAAAAGAGCCAGGAATCTGAATCCCATTATCCTCATCATCAGAGAACATCTCAGCCACAACACAGGAAATGGATGAGGAGCGACAGAGGAAGAAGATTCGGGATATACTTACTGCTCCCACAGAAGAGGAGGATTTCATGGGTTTTTCTGGGAATGATGGGTCTGGGAGTGATGGGGATGAGGATGAACCACTGGATTGGACCAAGGTGCAGGAGGTTCGGGATGTGTGTACTCAACCAACGTCTAGTGACACATTTGTGGCGTTTTCTGGTGCTGGGGATTGGCAATCGGGAGATACTGTGGATTCTTGGGGAGAACTAAGTCTTGACAAGAGTTGGAAGAGTTGGAGGGATGGGTGTCGGCGTTCATTAATTGGAACTTTTGCCACAAATACCATCTGCCTGCGACAAAGAATTAGTGGGATCTCAAGCCGGAAAAAGTTACAGAGAATGAACATGTCATACTCCTCTGGGACTTCCGGACAGACAGACAGAGTTTTGGAGCATTATACTCCTGACCTCCTGATCGCTGATGTCGCAATCCCAGGTGACAGCAGCATTGAAGAGAAACAACTGAAAACGATGACACGATATGAGGATTTAAAGATCGAACTGCAAAGACTCTGGCACAAGCCAGTTAAGGTGGTCCCAGTGGTGATTGGCACACTGGGTGAAGTACCTAAAGACCTTGGCCTGTACTTAAACACAATCAGTGCTGACAAAATTACCATCTGCCAGCTACAAAAGGCCACCTTACTGGATCTGCTCGCATTATCCGACAATACATCACACAGTCCTAGACACTTGGGAAGTGTCCGACGTGTGATCCAATTCAACAGCCAGCAGAGTGTCTGCTGTGGACTCATCTTGTTGTGTTTCAAATAATAATAATTCATCACACAGTCCTAGACGCTTGGGAAGTGTTCGAATTGTGGTTTTGTAATACCTAATCCAGGATAGATATCTCATTTGTTGTGTCATACTGTGTTTTGTGACAGAATAATAATAATAATAATAATAATAATAATAATAATAAGAAGAAGAAGAAGAAGAAGAAGAAGAAGAAGAAGGTGGTAAAGGTTTTCCCCTGACATTAAGTCCAGTCGTGTCCAACTCCGGGGGTTGGTGCTCATCTCAATTTCTAAGGCGAAGAGCCAGCGTTGTAAGTAGACATCTCCGAGGTCAGGTGGCCAGCATGACTTCATGGAGTGCTGTTATCGTCCATGTTTTCAAACTGCTAGGTTGGCAGAAGCTGGGGCTAACAGTGGGATCTCATGCTGTTCCCCGGATTCAAACCTCTGATCAAATAAATAATAATAATAATAATAATAATAATAATAATAATTATTATTATTATTATTATTGTTCTTTCGCGGCTGGGGCTGTAAAGAATTTCCTTTAGAACAGGACGTGCAACTTTGCCCAGCGGGAAGCCAGGGGGCCCAAAGAGAAGCTCTTAGGAATTTTCCACCACAAACAATCTTTAGAGGGTTTGTGAAATATAACAAAGTCTTTTATTGAGGAACAATCAAACAGAAACTTCTCTTGTCTTCAAAAGGTTAAACAAATGCTTCCAGGCTTTTGTGCAACTGGTGGCTACTAACTGTTACTTTACTTTAAAGGAAAATCCCTTTCTAACTTCTCCCAGGCTGACTGTGAACCTAAACCTAACTGATGTGGGCTCCACTACCGGGTTGAACTGCGTCTCAAAGCACCGAGTGGACCTACCAGCAAGGCCTGTAGTCTCTTCAGCTGGAGTTCTTTGATATTCAAAGCTGTTTTTCCCTCCGAAATTCCTCAGAGCTTTAGGGCTGTTTCCCTGGGGATCTTTGGGAATCTTTGGATACTCTTAAGCTAGAGTTCTTTGGTCTTTAGGGCTGTTTTCCTGGAAATCTTTGGAGACTCTTAAGACTGTTTCCCGGAAAGTCTTAAGGGTTGAAGCTTTTGTACAGGGGAAGCTTGCACACGTCCTGTACATTAGCTTTCCTTGCTGAGACTGACTAAAAATGGCTCCCTTCCCTTCCCAATTGCCCTGAGCAAGGGGCGGAACCAAAACTTAACGATGATGGACAGGTGACTTGCCCTACGACTGCAACCAAAGGAAGCCACCTATCTGCAGAGTCCCTGAAACCTAGGACTGCAAGCAAACATTTAATACAAAGCAAATAAATTGGAGCTCCTGGTACAGCCGTACCAGAACAATTATTATTATTTTGCCTTCTCTGCCAAAGAGGGACATACTACAACTTCCAGGGTTCCATGGTAATTGAAGTAGGCTTGGGTAACCACGGAAAAATTTGGTTCTAAACTCGTTTTGTTTTTAGGGGGCCCTTGCGTTTCGTTTTTTTTAAATAATTCCGAAATTTTCCTTTTAAAAATTTCGAAATATACGAAATTTCGTATAATTACGAATCGATTCGTTAATGGCGGATGCGATTGCGCAATATGCTAAAAAAACCTCCAAATGGGACAGGGGGAACTTCTGAAGCTTCCCTCTCCCTCTGTTGTTGACTGTTGGTGTGATAAAACAAACAACAACTATAAAACTTGCACCAGACATGCGAAAATAATTACGAAATAATTACAAAATAATTACGAAATAATTACAAAATAAACTATGGTGAGGTGGATCTGTAATTGGTTAAATGGACGAGCCCAGAGGGTACTCACTAATGCTTCCTCTTCATCCTGGAAAGAAGTGACGAGTGGAGTGCCGCAGGGTTCCGTCCTGGGCCCGGTCCTGTTCAACATCTTTATTAATGACTTAGATGAAGGGCTAGAAGGCAGGATCATCAAGTTTGCAGACGACACCAAATTGGGAGGGAGAGCCAATACTCCAGAGGACAGGAGCAGGATTCAAAACGATCTTGACAGATTAGAGAGATGGGCCAAAACTAACAAAATGAAGTTCAACAGTGACAAATGCAAGATACTCCACTTTGGCAGGAAAAACGAAATGCAAAGATACAGAATGGGGGACAATGCCTGGCTCGAGAGCAGTACGTGTGAAAAAGATCTTGGAGTCCTCGTGGACAACAAGTTAAACATGAGCCAACAATGTGATGTGGCGGCAAAAAAAGCCAATGGGATTTTGGCCTGCATCAATAGGAGCATAGTGTCTAGATCTAGGGAAGTCATGCTACCCCTCTATTCTGCTTTGGTTAGACCACACCTGGAATATTGTGTCCAATTCTGTGCACCACAATTCAAGAGAGATATTGACAAGCTGGAATGTGTCCAGAGGAGGGCGACTAAAATGATCAAGGGTCTGGAGAACAAGCCCTATGAGGAGCGGCTTAAGGAGCTGGGCATGTTTAGCCTGAAGAAGAGAAGGCTGAGAGGGGATACGATAGCCATGTATAAATATGTGAGAGGAAGCCACAGGGAGGAGGGAGCAAGCTTGTTTTCTGCTTCCCTTGGAGACTAGGACACGGAACAATGGCTTCAAACTACAAGAGAGGAGATTCCATCTGAACATGAGGAAGAACTTCCTGACTGTAAGAGCCATTCAGCAGTGGAACTCTCTGCCCCAGAGTGTGGTGGAGGCTCCTTCTTTGGAAGCTTTTAAACAGAGGCTGGATGGCCATCTGTCAGGGGTGATTTGAATGCAATATTCCTGCTTCTTGGCAGAATGGGGTTGGACTGGATGGCCCATGAGGTCTCTTCCAACTCTTTGATTCTATGATTCTATTACGAAATAATTACAAAATAATTATGAAATAAATTGAAAAAAATGGTTCGAATCTAATTTACTCCTCACACTCCTGCATGGCTCAATATTGGATCGTAAGCTAATTTAAATACGAATTAATAACTAATTACGAAATTAATGAACGAAACCACCCAAGCCTAAATTGAAGTGTTGCCAAACTGCATTAATTCTACAGTGTAGATGTAACCAGAGTTGCCCTATCTTCCTATCCATTGATTCTTGAAAATAGCTGCATCCTTGGGATCTCCTTACATAAGTCAGTTAAGAATGTCCAATTCCTTATCCAACCAGAAAATAAAATTAGGGCCCTTGGGACACAAAACTATTTGTGACGAGGAAATGGGGGTGCAATTAGGCTCGCAAACTTGGCCATCTTAGTAATGTTGTATAGAAATGCATTTGCTCCACTAAATAATGATCTTTTCGCCTATGAGTCATCCATCCAATGCTAGTATGAGAGAGAAGATGCGACGTTTCAGCTAATTGCATTTGTGAAGCAAAGGATCCTAAGAGAGTAGATAAATCAAGATATTTTTTCCCCTGTTCATCATAGCCCTCCAAGTGGAAACAGCGGGAGGAAGGAGAGGAAGAAACATATAGCACACCACACACAAACAGAATTACAACTCTGAGCGGAAATCAGATCGGATTGGATGGATCGGAGCCAGAGAAAAAGCACTGGCCCGTAGTTTCAAAAATAAAGCTGGCATGAGTTAATTTGCCCTTGAAATCCAATTCCAAGTGACAAAGGAAGCTGGAGGGGTTTAAAAAGGAGCTAATGGTAAGCAGAACTCTCCTTTTTAATATAAGGTTAGTTCCTTTTAAGCATCCTAAGCATTGGTTTGAAAAAATGGGTGTATTTTGGGAAGTTTCTCCGGAGGGAAGAACAAAGCTCAAATCACTCATTGCTTCCTTCAAGACCATCAGGAGGCCTCGTTGGGTGCATCTGTACTGTAGAATTAATGCAGTTTGACATCACTGCTCAATGTTATGGAATATTGGGAGTTTGCAATTTTTTGTGCCTTCTTTTCCCCATCAAGCTGAAGTCGAACATGACCCCCCCCCCCATAAGAGATAGTAACTTATAGTTTTGCTAAGGGCAAGGACTCAAAGCAGCAAACAAAGCACTGAAAGCAGCAAACAAAGCAGCAAACAAAAAAATGTAGCCTTGCCCCGCCTCTCAAACAAAGCAACACTCAAGCAGCTAATTTTAAACACTTAGATTTCTAGTGCCCTCTAAGACAAGGCTTATCCTGAAGCAGAAGGGAACAAGATGGCTTCTTGCTTCCTCAACTTCTGTGGGAGCACAACTGACCTTTGATTTCAGACCCTGGCTTATATAGGGTAAACAGGAAGCAGAACAATGGGCCACTAATTGCTGGCCTGCACTGCTGGCTAAAAAAATGTAGCCTCGCCCCGCCTCTCAAACAAAGCAACACTCAAGCCGCATCAATTCCCTTGGGAGATGCTAGCGGGGTACAAATAAAGTTATAATAAGGACGCCAGGCTGGATAATAAGGGTTAAGCCTTGGTCAGTTTGGTGTGTATCATTTAATCAAGGCTTTATGCTCTATTTTCATATGTTTACAGCAGAAAGTAACCAATTTATTACTGAAAATCATGCCACAAAAGTATTTGAATTTTTCCATCTGAGGCACACCTGGGCTCCTGATGGTCCCCCATCTCACAAACAAGGGACTCTCACAGTTGTGCTCCCACAGTTGTGCTCCCACAGAAGTTGAGGAAGCAAGAAGCCATCTTGTTCCCTTCTGCTTCAGGATAAGCCTTGTCTTAGAGGGCACTAGAAATCTGAGTAAGTGTTTAAAATTAGCTGCTTTGAGTGTTGCTTTGTTTGCTGCTTTGAGTGTTAGCTGCTTTGAGTGTTGCTTTGTTAGAGGGCACTAGAAATCTGAGTTAGTGTTTAAAATTAGCTGCTTGAGTGTTGCTTTGTTTGAGAGGCGGGGCGAGGCTACATTTTTTTAGCCAGCAGTGCAGGCCAGCAATTAGTGGCCCATTGTTCTGCTTCCTGTTTACCCTATATAAGCCAGGGTCTGAAATCAAAGGTCAGTTGTGCTCCCACAGAAGTTGAGGAAGCAAGAAGCCATCTTGTTCCCTTCTGCTTCAGGATAAGCCTTGTCTTAGAGGGCACTAGAAATCTAAGTGTTTAAAATTAGCTGCTTGAGTGTTGCTTTGTTTGAGAGGCGGGGCGAGGCTACATTTTTTTAGCCAGCAGTGCAGGCCAGCAATTAGTGGCCCATTGTTCTGCTTCCTGTTTACCCTATATAAGCCAGGGTCTGAAATCAAAGGTCAGTTGTGCTCCCACAGAAGTTGAGGAAGCAAGAAACCATCTTGTTCTCTTCTGCTTCAGGATAAGCCTTGTCTTAGAGGGCACTAGAAATCTGAGTAAGTGTTTAAAATTAGCTGCTTTGGGTGTTGCTTTGTTAGAGGGCACTAGAAATCTGAGTTAGTGTTTAAAATTAGCTGCTTGAGTGTTGCTTTGTTTGAGAGGTGGGGCGAGGCTACATTTTTTTAGCCAGCAGTGCAGGCCAGCAATTAGTGGCCCATTGTTCTGCTTCCTGTTTACCCTATATAAACCAGGGTCTGAAATCAAAGGTCAGTTGTGCTCCCAAAGAAGTTGAGGAAGCAAGAAGCCATCTTGTTCCCTTCTGCTTCAGGATAAGCCTTGTCTTAGAGGGCACTAGAAATCTGAGTAAGTGTTTAAAATTAGCTGCTTGAGTGTTGCTTTGTTTGAGAGGCGGGGCGAGGCTACATTTTTTTAGCCAGCAGTGCAGGCCAGCAATTAGTGGCCCATTGTTCTGCTTCCTGTTTACCCTATATAACTGTTTTCCCCTCATGGATATATTTCCCTTTATGGACCTTCCTTTGAATAATATGAACTATGGACACAGGGGGAAGGTAGTTGGGTTTACTCTCTGTATTATGATTTCTATATTTTCATATTTTCTCCTGTACTTCTATATTTCCCTTCATGTATTTGACCTTGACCTGACCCTTTTGCCTCCTTCCCCTCTCCTTGGGGGAAATCTACAAGGAAGCTGCCCTGCCTCTGGAAAAGCAATCAGCAATCATGAAAAGACCCTTATCTTTGGACATTCTTTGCATGGACAATAGTAAAGGAAATCCTTTTGTCTTCGGAGTTGGGCCACCATTAGGATTTCTGTTTGGCAGACTTTTTAATCATATAACAATGGGGGGAATATGACCTTAGAAAAGTCCTCTTTTCCTCCAAGCCGTTTTTCTTTCAAACTTCTCCACAAAGAACTTCCACCCAAGTCTTCCTCTTTGTGTCATATCTGATTGCAACAGGAAAACTCGGATTAAGTAATCATTACTTATCGCAGACCCATCTAAAGACAATAAAGTTAGTTTCTTTAGAAGGCCGATCCCAGACTCAAGAAGCCCCAGGACATTGGAATTCTCAAGAAAGCATTGTTTCCTTTCATCCCGCATCCCTTCCTCCTGATTCGCCAGAGCGCTGAGGCGGTAGGAGCTTTCTGATAGGCTCCAGCGCACCACAGGAGCTCTGTGATTGGCTCTGGCACGGGGAGGGCGGCCGTGCCTCCTCCCAGCTGTTATCACGCCAGCCAATCACCATCGAGCCAGGAGGAGGGCAGGGAGCGGGAATTTTGAAACTCACAAGCCTGTATTTCCTATAAAAATGCCATTATTTTCTGTAACCACATGCTCTGCTTGGCGAATGATTGCCGCTCTGCATCCTTTTCAGCTGAATCACTAATAAATCTCGGTGGCACTTCCTTCCACTTGGTGAGACCTTTTATTGGGAAAAATCAGGGATTGGGTGCTTCTCTCTGTCTCACCAGGGTAACGAACTCTTTAAAGAGTCTGATTGGTCTCTGCCTCCTGGCAAAGACCCCTAAATTCCTCCTCTATAGCAAAGCTACAAAGCCCAGGAATCTATAGCATTGAGCCATGGAGGTCCAACTGGGGTCAAAATGCACTCATCTATATAAATAAAAATGTAATGTTCGTTTGTGGGATTAACATAACTCAAAAACCACTGGACGAATTGCCGCCAAATTTGGCCACAAGACACCTACTAACCCAAGGAGTGGCCATCACTAAAAAAAAATTGAGTTTGTCATTTGGGAGTTGTAATTGCTGGGATTTATAGTTCACCTACAACCAAACGGCATTCTGAACTCCACCAATGATGGAATTGAACCAAACATGGCACACAGGACTCCCATGACCAACAGAAAATACTGGAAGGGTTTGGTGGGCATTGATGTTAAGTTTGGGAATTGTGGTACACCTAAATCCAGAGAGCACTGTGGACACAAACTATGATGGATCTGGACCAAACTTGGCACGAATATTCCATATGCTGAACTAGGAACACAGATGGAGCTTGGGAGAAATAGACTTGACATTTGAGAGTTGTAGTTACTGAGATGTATAGTTCACCTACAATCAAAGAGCATTCTGAACTCCACCAATGATGGAACTGAACCAAACATGGCACACAAGACTCCCATGACCAACAGAAAATACTAGAAGGGTTTTGGTGGGCATTGACGTAAACAGGAAGCAGAACAATGGGCCACTAATTGCTGGCCTGCACTGCTGGCTAAAAAAATGTAGCCTCGCCCCGCCTCTCAAACAAAGCAACACTCAAGCAGCTAATTTTAAACACTAACTCAGATTTCTAGTGCCCTCTAACAAAGCAACACTCAAAGCAGCTAACACTCAAAGCAGCAAACAAAGCAACACTCAAAGCAGCTAATTTTAAACACTTACTCAGATTTCTAGTGCCCTCTAAGACAAGGCTTATCCTGAAGCAGAAGAGAACAAGATGGCTTCTTGCTTCCTCAACTTCTGTGGGAGCACAACTGTGGGAGCACGACTGTGAGAGTCCCTTGTTTGTGAGATGGGGGACCATCAGGAGCCCAGGTGTGCCTCAGATGGGAAAATTCAAATACTTTTGTGGCATGATTTTGAGTTTGGGAGTTGTAGTACACCTACATCCAGAGAGCACTGTGGACACAAACTATGATGGATCTGGACCAAACTTGGCAAGAATATTCCATATGCCGAACTAGAAACACAGATGGAGCTTGGGGGAAATAGTCCTTGACATTTGGGAGTTGTAGTTACTGGGATTTATAGTTCACCTACAATCAAAGAGCATACCGAACTCCACAAACGATAGAATTGGGGCAAACTTCCCTCACAGAACCCCTATGACCAATAGAAAATACTTAAGGACATCCAGTCCAACTCCCTTCACCAGGGCAAGAAAATTTAATTAAATACTGTTTACCCACAAGCATAAAGAAATGACATATATTAGAAACCAACACTTTCTCATTACTTTATTTTCCAGATCACCAGACTGGGCCACAGCAACACCTGGCAGGGGACGGCTAGTTTTACAATAAACTTGAAGCTAGATCCCGCAGCCTCCAAACTTGTGTCCAAAGACAAACTTTTCCACTTCTCTATCTTGCCTTGGAAAGGAGACGTGACGATTGTTGTCCTTCTCCTTTCAAATCCCCCCTAAAGATCACATCTTTTCCCCACAATCTGCTAACTGGCCACAACTTGACATTTACAGGGCAAAAATGCAGAGCATAAAACACCACCGATCACATTTGAGCCAGAGAGAGACAGCGGGCGATCAATAAAACAATTTTCCACGATTAGGATGGAGTGCCTGCAAAGGGCTATTAGGAGAGTTTTTCTGCTTTTTAGAGAAAATCCACTCCTTTCCTTCAATTCCTGTCATCTGTTTTGGTATTTAGCTGTCCGTTTTGGAAAAGCGTAGCACTTTTTCTCCATGGCCACTAATCCATGGGTGCATCCACGCTGTAGAATTAATGCAGTATGGGACCATAGAATCATAGAATCAAAGAGTTGGAAGAGACCTCATGGGCCATCCAGTCCAACCCCCTGCCAAGAAGCAGGAATATTGCATTCAAATCACCCCTGACAGATGGCCATGCAGCCTCTGTTTAAAAGCTTCCAAAGAAGGAGCCTCCACCACACTCCGGGGCAGAGAGTTCCACTGCTGAACAGCTCTCACAGTCAGGAAGTTCTTAGATCATAGAATCCTAGAGTTGGAAAAGACCTCATGGGTTTCCTCATGTTCAGATGGAATCTCCTTGCTTGTAGTTTGAAGCCATTGTTCCACATCCGAGGAAGCAGAAAACAAGCTTTGCTCCCTCCTCCCTGTGGCTTCCTCTCACATATTTATACATGGCTATCATATCTCCTCTCAGCCTTCTCTTCTTCAGGCTAAACATGCCCAGCTCCTTAAGCCGCTCCTCATAGGGCTTGTTCTCCAGACCCTTGATCATTTTAGTCGCCTCCTCTGGACACATTCCAGCTTGTCAATATCTCTCTTGAATTGTGGTGCCCAGAATTGGACACAATATTCCAGGTGTGGTCTAACCAAAGCGGAATAGAGCATGGGGAGCATGAATTCCCTAGATCTAGACACTATGCTCCTATTGATGCAGGCCAAAATCCCATTGGCTTTTTTTGCCGCCACATCACATTGTTGGCTCATGTTTAACTTGTTGTCCACGAGGACTCCAAGATCTTTTTCACACATACTGCTCTCTAGCCAGGCATTGTCCCCCATTCTGTATCTTTGCATTTTGTTTTTTCTGCCAAAGTGGAGTATCTTGCATTTGTCACTGTTGAACTTCATTTTGTTAGTTTTGGCCCATCTCTCTAATCTGTCAAGATCGTTTTGAATCCTGCTCCTGTCCTCTGGACTATTGGCTATCCCTCCCAATTTGGTGTCGTCTGCAAACTTGATGATCCTGCCCACGTTAACTGCTATCTGTTGGAGCTCAGCCTGTGATTGTGTTCCAGGATCAGGGTGCTTTGGATGTCGGGAGTGATGTCAATGAGTTTCAAGATGGCAATGGTTTCATCTTGATGCAGAGAATGACCAGGAGATCCCTGTGCAAAGTGTGGTTTCCCATGAGAATGTCCCTGAGGGGTGTGGGGATGATGGTGTGCTTTCTGAATTGTTACCAGAGTTCCCATGATAGGGAACATGAAAACAGCTCGGCACCTGGCCCAGCTGCAGAAGTTAATGAGCAAATAGATAGACGGGAGGAGATCAGTCAAAGCAGGAGAGCCGAACAGTGGCTTCATTGTTCTGCCAGTCTCCGAGAGAAAAAGATAAGACATTCTCAGTTAAAACGAATCCGATTTCTGAATGCTAGAGACTTAGATAACAAGGGGATAAAAGTCCCAAGTACAGGATATGTAGTCATATGAAGCATTGTTTGGAATCAAGTCAAGTTTTTGTTCTTGTTCATGGAAGTTTTGCTTGAGAAAAGAAGGAAGGAAGGAAGGAAGGAAGGAAGGAAGGAAGGAAGGAAGGAAGGAAGGGAAAGAGGAGGAGGGAGATGGAGGAAAGAGGGAAGGAAGGAAGGGGAAGGAAGGAGGGAGGGAGGGAGGGAGAAAGAAGGAGGGAAGAAGAAAGGAAGGAAGGAGAAGGAAGGAAGGGAAAGAGAGAAGGAAGAAAGGAGGAAGAGAAGGAAGGAGAAGGGGAAAGAGGGAGGAAAGAGGAAGGAAGAAGGGTGGAAGGGAAGGAGGAGAGAGAAAGAAGGAGGGAAGGAAGAAAGGAGGGAGGAAAGAGAGAAGGAAAGAAAAGGAAGGGAGGGAGGAAGAGGAAGGGAGGAAGGAGGGAGAAAGAAGGAGGGAAGGAAGGGGAGGGAAGAAAGAAGAGAAGGAAAGGAAAAAGGGAAGGAGGAAGGAGAAAGGGAGAGGGGAGGAAGGAGGGAGGAAGGGGAAGAAGGAAGGGGGAAGGGAAGAGGGAGGGAGAAAAGAGAAGGAAAGGCAAAAAGGAAGAAAAGGAAGGGAAGAGAATGGGAGAGAAGGAAGGAAGGGAGAAAGAGGAAAGGAAAGAAGGGTGGAAGGGAAGGAAGAAACAGAGGGAAGGAAGGAGGGAGGGAGGAAAAAGAGAAGGAAAGACAAAAGGGAAGAGAAGGGATGGGAAGGAGAAAGTGAGAGAGAGGGAAGGAAGGAGGAAAGAGGGAAGGAAGGACAAAAGGGTGGAAGGTTAGGAAGGAGGGAGGGAGAAGGAAGGAGGTAAGAAAGAGAGGGAGGGAAGGAGGAAGGAAAGAGAGAAGGAAGGAAAGACAGGATGGTGTGAGAGAGGAGGCCCTGAGAACAGAGCCCAAGGGACTGGATTTGCCCATAGTCATCTTCTGCTAGATGTTGACCATGGAGTCACAGTGAATCTCCATGGTGGAGAACTCTTTGATCCTCAGATTCAAAGACTTTTCCACCATATGTTCATCAATCCACTCCTTTCCTTCAATTCCTGTCATCTGTTTTGGTATTCAGCTGTACATTTTGGAAAAGCGTAGCACTTTTTCTCCATGGCCACTAATCCATGGGTGCATCCACACTGTAGAATTAAGGCAGTATGGGACCACGTTAACTGCTATGGCTCAATGCTATGGTATCTTTGGTATCTCCAGGTTCTCTGGCATGATTCTGTAGTCATCTTCTGCTAGATATTGACCATGGAGTCTCAATGAAGGATATCATTAATAAGCTTCTTCACTAGGTGTTCATCATAGCATCACACAGGAAGACCTAGGTCAGGCATGGACAAACTTCAGCCCTCCAGATGTTTTGGACTTCAACTCCCTAACAGCTTACCAGGCATTAGGGATTGTGGGAGCTGAAGTCCAAATCACCTGGAGGGCCGAAGTTTGCCCATGTCCAACCTGGAGGCATTCTTTCTAAGAATGTCTAGATCCTCCAGCTGAAAGTTGACTTAGATGAAGGGCTAGAAGGCATGATCATCAAGTTTGCAGATGACACCAAATTGGGAGGGATAGCCAATACTCCAGAGGACAGGAGCAGAATTCAAAACGATCTTGACAGATTAGAGATGGGCCAAAACTAACAAAATGAAGTTCAGCAGTGACAAATGCAAGATACTCCACTTAGGCAGAAAAAATGAAATGCAAAGATACAGAATGGGGGACAATGCCTGGCTCGAGAGCAGTACGTGTGAAAAAGATCTTGGGAGTCCTCGTGGACAACAAGTTAAACATGAGCCAACAATGTGATGTGGCGGCAAAAAAAGCCAATGGGATTTTGGCCTGCATCAAGAGGAGCCTAGTGTCTAGATCTAGGGAAGTCATGCTCCCCATGCTCTATTCCGCTTTGGTTAGAACACACCTGGAATATTGTGTCCAATTCTGGGCACCACAATTCAAGAGAGATATTGACAAGCTGGAATGTGTCCAGAGGAGGGCGACTAAAATGATCAAGGGTCTGGAGAACAAGCCCTATGAGGAGCGGCTTAAGGAGCTGGGCATGTTTAGCCTGAAGAAGAGAAGGCTGAGAGGAGACATGATAGCCATGTATAAATATGTGAGAGAAAGTCATAGGGAGGAGGGAGCAAGCTTGTTTTCTGCTGCCCTGGAGACTAGGACGAACAATGGCTTCAAACTACAAGAGAGGAGATTCCATCTGAACCCGAGGAAGAACTTCCTGACTGTGAGAGCCGTTCAGCAGTGGAACTCTCTGCCCCGGAGTGTGGTGGAGGCTCCTTCTTTGGAAGCTTTTAAACAGAGGCTGGATGGCCATCTGTCAGGGGTGATTTGAATGCAACATTCCTGCTTCTTGGCAGAATGGGGTTGGACTGGATGGCCCATGAGGTCTCTTCCAACTCTTTGATTCTATGATTCTATATAGTTGCACCGGAAGATCTAGAAACTCCTAAGATAACATATTGATCACATCCCTGAATAAACAAATCCACCAACATCCAACTTACAAATGTGGAGAGCCAACTCTTATTTCTCTAACCATTAATTCTGCTGAGTTGTGAAATCCTGCTGCCTTTTCAATTCCAGAAAGCCTTTTCCTGTATGCCAGATTTGGTATTTAATAAAGCAATATGGATAGTAATCCTCTTCTGCGCGCCATCCTTCCTAAATGCCAAATTGCCTGATTACTTCTGAGATAACCAGTCTGATTTTCTCCCCCTTCCCTTTCTGTGCAGGTCGGCAGAATTCAATAGGTGTTTAAAATGAAGGTAAACGTCTTGAATGCTAAAAATCACTGCTTCATGAAGTCTTAATGAGCCCATTAGTTATGGAGGTATTGAAAAAGGAGGGAGAGCAGCACAGAAGGGAAAAGGATGAATTTTCTGAGAGCCAGCTGCATGATGCTCTCTCTAGGGTAAAATCTAAATTTGTTTGCAAGCTGTGTTAAGAGGGAGAAGAGCAGGAATGGGGAAGTTGGCTTTAGGAAAATTGGGAGGGATAGCCAATACTCCAGAAGACAGGTTTTTTTTTTGGGGGGGGGGGGAATACTGTTTGCTTATACTTGAAATTACCTAGGGCCGGCCCTGAACACCAACTATCTTTGCTGGAGAAGATTTTATTTTCATGCTAGGAGTGACTTGAGAAACTTGAGAATCATGGAACCCATAGCATTGTGTTTTGACAGTTAAAGTGGGGTCAAATTGCATTAATTCTGCAATGTAGGTGTTCCTTCAACTTTGTGAGAGGAAACAATGCAGTATGGAGCACACACCAAACGGAATGAAATCAGCCAGAGAGCAAAGCAGATTTTTTTTAAGTATTGTGTTTGTTAAATCACCCGTCTCTGGTTTCAAATGTCATGGAGTCTAACTTGTTGAATGTCTTGTCATTTTTCAATCATCCTTCCTGCTTTAGCAGTGTGTCCTGAAAAGTCTGGAGGTTCAATCTGAAATCACAAGAAGTGGAAAAAGGGAGAAATCACCAAAGAAGAATTCAAACAAATAGCTAATGTTCCTGCTTCTTGGCAGGGGGTTGGACTGGATGGCCCATGAGGTCTCTTCCAACTCTTTGATTCTATGATTCTACTTCTGGTGTGATGGAAGGTAAAACTCCTTGTAAAATTACAATGCCCATGATTCCATTGCATTGTGTTTTGGCAGTTAAAGTGGGGTCAAATTGCATTAATTCCGCAATGTAGGTGTTCCTTCAACTTTGTGAGAGGAAACAATGCAGTATGGAGCACACACCAAAGGGAATGAAATCAGCCAGAGAGCAAAGCAGATTTTTTTTAAGTATTGTGTTTGTTAAATCACCCGTCTCTGGTTTCAAATGTCATGGAGTCTAACTTGTTGAATGTCTTGTCATTTTTTGATCATCCTTCCTGCTTTTGCAGTGTGTCCCAAAAAGTTTGGAGGTTCAATCTGAAATCACAAGAAGTGGAAAAAGGGAGAAATCACCAAAGAAGAATTCAAACAAATAGCTAATGTTCCTGCTTCTTGGCAGGGGGTTGGACTGGATGGCCCATGAGGTCTCTTCCAACTCTTTGATTCTATGATTCTACTTCTGGTGTGATGGAAGGTAAAACTCCTTGTAAAATTACAATGCCCATGATTCCATTGCATTGTGTTTTGGCAGTTAAAGTGGGGTCAAATTGCATTAATTCCGCAATGTAGGTGTTCCTTCAACTTTGTGAGAGGAAACAATGCAGTATGGAGCACACACCAAAGGGAATGAAATCAGCCAGAAAGCAAAGCAGATTTTTAAAAAAGGATTGTGTTTGTTAAATCACCCGTCTCTGGTTTCAAATGTCATGGAGTCTAACTTGTTGAATGTCTTGTCATTTTTCAATCATCCTTCCTGCTTTCACAGTGTGTCCCGAAAAGTCTGGAGGTTCAATCTGAAATCTGTTGGGAAGGAACCTGGGAAAGGATGTGTATTTGTTATTGCAAAGATCGATGCCAGTGAGGGTTATATTGCTGGTGAGCAAATTCAACTTCAGAAAGTAGCCTTGTCTATTAATCTCTGGCCTTATTTTCACAGTGAAAGCCAGGGTTGTCCATCCCCAGAATGATGCTCCTTGGGGAACCTTCTTGGGAGCAATTTCTTCTCTTTGAGCATCTATACATCTCTCAGCTTCAAACAAATGCATTAGAAATAAGATGTTGCCTGCCCGTTATTATTTTTTTTTTATCAGCCATTCCTGCGATCATTATCCTCTCCATTAAGATTACCTTTTCCTGTTATTTTAATTCATTGCTCCACAGAGTTGCGGCCATGTTTTATGCCTTCAATTGATTTCCCTCCCTAAAAATTAACTGCTACACATCACTAACAAATTACTAATCATTATCAAAGGAAGACAGTGTTAGAAAAATGCATTCAATTTTAGTCAACGGTAATGAGTCGGTTTCTCTTAACGTATTAGCTCTAACAAGGTGTGCATCAGAATGAATGCAGTTTCCCACCACTTTTATTGCTATGCCTCAATAATGCTATGGAATCCCGGGAGTTGTAGTTTTATAAAGTCATAGAATCATAGAATCAAAGAATCAAAGAGTTGGAAGAGACCTCCTGGGCCATCCAGTCCAACCCCATTCTGCCAAGAAGCAGGAATATTGCATTCAAATCACCCCTGACAGATGGCCATCCAGCTCTGTTTAAAAGCTTCCAAAGAAGGAGCCTCCACCACACTCCGGGGCAGAGAGTTCCACTGCTGAATGGCTCTCACAGTCAGGAAGTTCTTCCTCATGTTCAGATGGAATCTCCTTTCTTGTAGTTTGAAGCCATTGTTTCGCTCTATTCTCCAGGGAAGCAGAAAACAAGCTTGCTCCCTCCTCCCTGTGGCTTCCTCTCACATATTTATACATGGCTATCATATCTCCTCTCAGCCTTCTCTTCTTCAGGCTAAACATGCCCAGCTCCTTAAGCCGCTCCTCATAGGGCTTGTTCTCCAGATCCTTGATCATTTTAGTCGCCCTCCTCTGGACACATTCCAGCTTGTCAATATCTCTCTTGAATTGTGGTGCCCAGAATTGGACACAATATTCCAGGTGTGGTCAAACCAAAGCAGAATAGAGGGGTAGCATTACTTCCCTAGATCTAGACACTATGCTCCTATTGATGCAGGCCAAAATCCCATTGGCTTTTTTTGCCGCCACATCACATTGTTGGCTCATGTTTAACTTATTGTCAGCAGGCCCGTAGCCAGGATTTCGTTTCGGGGGGGGGGGGGGGGTGAATTTTTTTCAGGGGGGGGGGTTTCGGGGGGGCTGAGTTTCGGGGGGGGGCTGAGTCTGAGTGAAAGAGGGCCTAGCCTAGCAAACCTTTTGTATCATTACCCCAATACCCCCATGCATATGGGATATATTGAGTATGGTGATCAGATCATGATATGAATAAACATAACAGTTTAAATAATGCACCATTAAGGCCTTTTCGCGAACCACCATGAAAATCACTTGGCTCATGTTTAACTTGCTGTCCACGAGGACTCCAAGATCTTTTTCACACGTACTGCTCTTGAGCCAGGCATCGTCCCCCATTCTGTATCTTTGCATTTCGTTTTTCCTGCCAAAGTGGAGTATCTTGCATTTGTCACTGTTGAACTTCATTTTGTTAGTTTTGGCCATTCATCTCTCTAATCTGTCAAGATCGTTTTGAATCCTGCTCCTGTCCTCTGGAGTATTGGCTATCCCTCCCAATTTGGTGTTGTCTGCAAACTTGATAATGGAGAAGTGGCTGCCAAGGGAACGGAAATTGTCAACATTTTCTAATGTTACACTATTCTGCCAACAAGAGTCCTGTGTCCCACCCTGGTCATTCCACAGATATATAAACCCATTTTCCTATTTCCAACAGATCTCACTACCTCTGAGGATGCTTGCCATAGATGCAGGCGAAACGTCAGGAGAATGCCTCTAGACCATGGCCATATAGCCCGAAAAAACCTACAAGAACCAACAACTCCAATTGAGTCCTTCTTGGACGATGATAGAGTTTTGCTAGTAAGTTAGGTCTATCTGTACAGGAGTTGATTATAAATTGTATGATTTTAACTGTATTTGTGTTTAGATTGGCTGCAGTAATGCTGGAGCGGCCTAAGTCAGAGGAGTCCTCCATGTGCGTTGCCATGGAGACCGATGCAGGAGAGAGGGAAGTGGGAGGAGCTTAGAGGGAGAGTTTGAAAAAACGACAGTTAAAAATCAGTTAGGGTTTAGGTTTAGAGGAGTGAGCAGTCAGGAGTTAGGTTCAGAGGAGTGAGGAGTTAGGAGTTGGGAGAGAAGGAAAGGAAAGATGGCGGAGTGACTTGTGAAGCAAAACTTTGAGGCTTTGAAAAGCTGGGTTTGGCTATTGGAAGTTTCTCAGGCTAGTGCAGCCGAATGATGAAACTTAGTCTAAGGAGAGGCTAAAGAATAGGTTACTTAGTATTTGATCTAGGGAGGATCAACTAAGGGAAACATCCCTGTATGGAAACTTTGTCTGAAACAAGTGCTCTACGTCAGAAAGATACTGTGTTACTTGAAAGAATGAACTGTTAAAGTTACAAGTATTATTCCAAGTGCAACAAGGAAAAGTTACGTCTTGCAACCACACGCTGTGTACTTAATAAAATTGTTAACTTTTATTTGAAGATTGCCTCAGCTCCGTCTATTCTGTGTCCAAAGTGCCATTTCTCACAATATTACAACTTACCTCACGTGGTGGCAGAAACGCAGGGAAAAGTAACCAAATAAATCTACATTCTTCTCTCCAGTCACGCTACAGTATATACAGTGTAATTACTACTAAGTTATTACTTTCTTAATAAAGGAGGAGGTGCAATTGAACAGCCTCCCTTCCAACTTGATGGTAAATTTGGTTCCTAATCGGCAACCTCCATTGCAAATCGGCCAGTTCTTTTTAAAATTGGGAACTGGGGTAAAATCTCCTGAATACTGGTTCCTTTCAAATTGGTGGCAACAATAAATCATCCCTCAGCTCCCCTGCTTCTTTTCAGTTCCTTTTTTTGGATTTTTGTGGTGGAATATTTTCACATCGTGGATGGTGGAGGAATCCATAGATGCAGAATCTGTGGATACAGATCCAATTGTAATCTTGAAGGCAACCAAGAACGCTTTTGCTTAAAATGGAGCTGTTTTATGACCCGCAGTTTACTATCAGAATCCCAGCTAGAGGCAGAACGCTTTTGCAAATTGTCGGCAAGGAAAGTACAGTATTTAAACTTGGGATGAATGTTTTTCTAACTGCTTCTGCAATTAGATTTTAATTTGCTCGTGGTGTGAGACAGACAACGCAGCTAATGAAAATGCATTGCCTTCCATTTGCCCAAAACGGGTTTCTCTCAAATTCCTTGCCTACTTGGTGTAATGACGTGTCGAGAATATGAGGGCCGTTTGGGCGTAATGAGTTGGTGCCTACCAACCTATCTCTGGTGTACATTAGTCTGCGCTAATGAACACATTAGCGAATTAGCCCTGTGTAATTCCTTCCAACCTTAATTGAAGTTTTGGAGAAAATACAAATATCATTAGGAATGGGTGTGTCGGGAGTTAATACTGCTCTAGGTTATCCTAGGTTGTCATGGCAGTTATAATCCCAACGCTTTAATTCATCGTTTGCCTTGACTACATACATATTAACGTTTAATAGACCTTCCGTTTCAATAAATCATCCCAATACATGAAAAGCTGGGTCGCTTGGAGAGGATTTGTGATGAAGGGCTTATGTTTTTGACAAGACTTAGCATGGCAGACATAGCGTTGCTGAATGCATTTGCACCCTGGAGTAACACAGACTGGGCTTGATCTGCATTCAAAACAATCATGGAAGCTGCCGTTTTGTGGATTTCAGAGCTGGGAGGGATTTTTCAGACTCTGATCCATTAGTTACTTAGGCGATCCCTCTTAGCTCGAGGATGTGGTGTCTTGGCGGTGGAGCCCTATTCTTGGTCCACATGTTCTTTCACAGTGAGGACATTGGTTTCCAGATGGAAGGCAGTCCTGGTAAGGGTTGATTTGATGTGCCTTCCTCTTGGCAAGTTCCTCCTTTTCACCCTCCATTCGTGCCTCTTAGAATTCTGCAGCACTGCTGGTCACAGCTGACCTCCAGTTAGTGCACTTAAGGGCCAGGGCTTCCCAGTTCTTTCTCAATGTCTATGCAACTGTTTTTGAAGTTGGCTTTAAGCCCATAGAATCATAGAATCATAGAATCAAAGAGCTGGAAGAGACCTCATGGGCCATCCAGTCCAACCCCCTGCCAAGAAGCAGGATATTTTGCATTCAAATCACCCCTGACAGATGGCCATCCAGCCTCTGTTTAAAAGCTTCCAAAGAAGGAGCCTCCACCACACTCCGGGGCAGAGAGTTCCACTGCTGAACGGCTCTCACAGTCAGGAAGTTCTTCCTCGTGTTCAGATGGAATCTCCTCTCTTGTAGTTTAAAGCCATTGTTCCGCGTCCTAGTCTCCAAGGAAGCAGAAAACAAGCTTGCTCCCTCCTCCCTGTGGCTTCCTCTCACATATTTATACATGGCTATCATATCTCCTCTCAGCCTTCTCTTCTTCAGGCTAAACATGCCCAGCTCCTTAAGCCGCTCCTCATAGGGCTTGTTCTCCAGACCCTTGATCATTTTAGTCGCCCTCCTCTGGACACATTCCAGCTTGTCAATATCTCTCTTCAATTGTGGTGCCCAGAATTGGACACAATATTCCAGGTGTGGTCTAACCAGAGTAGAATAGAGCATGGGTAGCATTACTTCCCTAGATCTAGACACTATGCTCCTCTTGATGCAGGCCAAAATCCCATTGCTTTTTTGCGCCACATCACATTGTTGGCTCATGTTTAACTTGTTGTCCACGAGGACTCCAAGATCTTTTTCACACGTACTGCTCTCAAGCCAGGTCCCCCATTCTGTATCTTTGCATTTCGTTTTTCCTGCCAAAGTGGAGTATCTTGCATTTGTCACTGTTGAACTTCATTTTGTTAGTTTTGTCCAATCATCTCTCTAATCCGTCAAGATCGTTTTGAGTCCTGCTCGTGTCCTCTGGTGTAGTGGCTCTCCCTCCCAATTTGATGTCATCTGCAAACTTGATGATCCTGCCTTCTAGCCCTTCATCTAAGTCATTAATAAAAATGTTGAACAGGACCAGGCCCAGGACGGAACCCTGCTTGTGGCACTCCGCTCGTCACTTCTTTCCAGGATGAAGAGGAAGCCTTGGTGAGAATCACCCTCTGGGTTCGTCCATTTAACCAATTACAGATCCACCTCACCGTAGTTTTGCCTAGCCCACATTGGACTAGTTTCCTTGCCAGAAGGTCATGGGGGACCTTGTCGAAGGCCTTCCTGAAATCCAGGTACGCTACATCCATGGCATTCCCCGCATCTACCCAGCTTGTAACACTATCAAAAAAAGAGATCAGATTAGTCTGGTATGACTTATTTTTGATAAATCCATGTGGCCGTGGAGCCCTATTCTTGATCCACATGTTCTTTCGCAGTGAGGACATTGGTTTCCAGGTGGAAGGCAGTCCTGATAAGGGTTGTTTTGATGTGCCTTCCTCTTGGCAAGTTCCTCCTTTTCGCCCTCCATTCATGCCTCTTAGAAAGGTGGAAGGCAGTCCTGATAAGGGTTGTTTTGATGTGCCTTCCTCTTGGCAAGTTCCTCCTTTTCGCCCTCCATTCATGCCTCTTAGAATTCTGCAGCACTGCTGGTCACAGCTGACCTCCAGTTAGAGTGCTCAAGGGCCAGGGCTTCCCAGTTCTTTCTCAATGTCTATGCCACAGTTTTTGACGTTGGCTTTTAACCCATCTTTTAATCTCTTTTCCTGTCCACTAATATTTTGTTTCCCGTTCTTGAGTTTGGAGTAGAGTAACTGCTTTGGGAGACGGTGATTTTGGGCATTCGGACAATGTGGCAAGTCTAGTGGAGTTGATGGTGGAGGAGCATCACTTCAGTGCTAGTGGTCTTTGCTTCTCCCAGCATGATGACATTTGCCCATCTGACTTCCAAAGAGATTTGCAGGATTTTTCAAAGGTAGCACTGATGGAATCATCCCAAGAGTTGCATATTATGTCTGTAGACAGTCTATGTTTCGCAAGCGTACAGCGGGTTGGAAGACAATGGCTTTATAAACAAGCACCTTGGTCTCCCTACGGATGTCTTGTTCCTCAAACACTCTCTTCTTCATTTGGAGGAATACTGCACTTGCAGAGCTCAGGTGGTGTTGTATTTGAGTGTCAATGTTGACTTTTGTGGAGAGATGGCAGCCAAGAAAGTGGACATTAGGACAATGTGGCACTCAGTCCAGCGGAGTTGATGATGGAGGACCATCGCTTACATGCTGGTGGTCTTTGCTTCTTCCAGCACATTGGCATTTGTCTGCTAGTCTTCCCAAGAGATTTGTAGGTTTTTTAGGAGGCAATGCTGATGGAATCGTTCCAGGAGTTGAGTGTGATATCTGTAGACAGTCCATGTTTTGCAGGCGTATAACAGAACTGGGAGGACAATGGCTTTATAAACAAGCACCTTGGTCTCCCTATGGATGTCCCGATCCTCAAACACTCTCTGCTTCATTTGGAAAAATGCTGCACTTGCAGAGCTCAGGCGATGTTTTATTTCGGTGTCAGTGATGACTTTTGTGGAGAGGTGGCAGCCAAGGGAGTGGAAATGATCGACATTTTCTAATGTTACACCATTAAGCTGTATTTCTGGCATTGGAGGGGGATTGGCTTGTGCCAGCTGGAAGAGCACTTTGGTTTTCTCAATGTCCAATGAGAGGCTGAGCCCTTTGGGGCAGAGGAAGGAAATGTGATTGGATGTAAATTCACAGAATTGCCAAATTTTATGATACCTTGCTATGCATCTGTAGGGACACCAACTGAGGACAGAAGGATGGGCTGCCTTCTTTGTAAGGGAACTTCTCAAACTATAGAGAGGAAACACTAGGTTCTTGTGGGTTTTTTCGGGCTATAGGGCCATGTTCTAGAGGCATTTCTCCTGACGTTTCGCCTGCATCTATGGCAAGCATCCTCAGAGGTAGTGAGGTCTGTTGGAATTAGGACAATGGGTTTATATATCTGTGGAATGGCTGGGGTGGGGCAAAGAGCTCTTCTCTGCTAGAGCTAGGTGTGAATGTTTCAACTGACCACCTTCATTAGCATTTGAAGGCCTGCCTGAGCCTGGGAAAATCTCTTGCTGAAAGGTGTTAAGATGTGCCTGGTTGTTTCCTCTCTGTTGTTTTGCTGTTGTAATTTTAGAGTTTTTTAATACTGGTAGCCAGATTTTGTTCATTTTCATGGTTTCCTCCTTTCTGTTGAAATTGTCCACATGCTTGTGGATTTCAATGGCTTCTCTGTGTAGTCTGACATGGTGGTTGTTATCAAGGAACATGAAAGGCACTGCAGACTACTTCAACCAGAGAAGTCAGCCATAGCAGAGCACCTGATGAACCAGCCTGAACACAGCATATTATTTGAGAACACAGAAATGCTGGACCACACCAACAACCACCATGTCAGACTACACAGAGAAGCCATTGAAATCCACAAGCATGTGGACAATTTCAACAGAAAGGAAGAGACCATGAAAATGAACAAAATCTGGCTACCAGTATTAAAAAAAAACTCTAAAATTACAACTAGCAAAACAGCAGAAGGAAAACAATCAGGGACATATAATCATCTCTCAACAAAAGATTGCTCCAGGCACTTCCAGGCTATCAAATGCTAATCAAGGTGGCCAGTTGAAACATTCACACCTAGCTCCAGCAGACAAGAGTCCTTTGTCCCACCCTGGTCATTCCACAGATATATAAACCCTTTTTCCTAGTTCCAACAGACCTCACTACCTCTGAGGATGCTTGCCATAGATGCAGGCAAAACGTCAGGAGAAATGCCTCTAGAACATGGCCCTATAGCCCGAAAAAACCCACAAGAACCTAGTGATTCCAGCCATGAAAGCCTTCGACAATATATAGAGAGGAAACATTGAGAAACACCAGGCAGGGCAATTCCCAGACCAATCTAGACTCTCCATGGCAGAGCATGAAAGGGTACATTAAACCAAATTAATGAACATCTCCTTGGTCTCTGGTGGACCTACTTACCTACTTAAGCTCAGCGCTCACAGATGGGTAACATTATTATTTCATACTCTGTCTGAAACGGTGCAGCTATTATGCTACATAGTCTCCATGTCGTTCGGAGAAGAAATTTTTCTAACAGCGTTGAACAGAGTTGGTGGCCTCGATACACACTTCACAGGAGAAACCTAGCTAACTGCCATGTACTTTGTAAAAAGGGAAAGGTACACGATCCGGAAACCATGAGGAGCTGGGGATGTTTAGCCTGAAAAAGGAAAGGTTGAGAGGGGACATGAGAACCAGGCTTAAATATTTGAAAGGATGGCAGATGGAAGAGAGAACAGGCTTACGTTCTGATCCTCCAAAGACAAGGACGTAGGTAAAGGTAAAGGTTTTCCCCTGACATTAAGTCCAGTCGTGTCTGACTCTGGAGGTTGGTAATCTCCATTTCTAAGCCAAAGAGCCGGCGTTGTCTGTAGACACCTCTCCACCAAAGTCAACATCGACACCGAAATACAACACTGCCTGAGCTCTGCAAGTGCAGCATTTTTCCAAATGAAGCAGAGAGTGTTTGAGGACCGGGACATCTGTAGAGATCCCAAGGTGCTTGTTTATAAAGCTATTGCCCTCCCAACCCTCTCATATGCCTGCAAAACGTGGATGATGATGATGATGATGATGATGATGATTACTAGCGGTACCTGCCACACGTTGCTGTGGTCAATCTTCCCTCCCTCTTTCTCTTCTTCTTTCCCTCCTTCCCCTGCTCCCTCTTTCCTTCCTTCCCCTTTTTCTTTTCCTTCCTTTTTCTCTCCTTTTTTCCTTTGCTTTTTCCTTCCATCCTTCCATCTCTCTTTCCTTCTTTCATTCCCTTCTTCTTTCTCTCCTTTCTTCCATCTCTACCTCTTCCTTCCTTCCTTCACTTTCTGTTTCCATCCTTCCTTCTCTCTTTCCTTCTTTCCTTCCCTCCCTCTTTCTCTCCTTCTTTCCCTCCTTCCTTCGCTCCCTTCCCTTTTCTCCTTGCTTTCTTCTCTACCTCTTTCCTTCCTTCTCCCTTTTTCTTTTCCTTCCTCTTTCTCTCCTTCCTTCCTTTGCTTTTTGCTTCCATCCTTCCTTCTCTCTTTCCTTCTTTCCTTACCTCCTTCTTTCTCTACTTCTTTCCCTCCTTCCTTTGCTCCCTTTCTTTCCTTCTCTCCTTCCTTCCTTCTCTACCTCTTTCCTTCCTCCTCCCTTTTTCTTTTCCTTCCTCTTTCTCTCCTTCCTTCCTTCTGTACCTCTTTCCTTCCTTCCTTCCTTCCTTCGCTCTTTGCTTCCTTCTTTCTCTCCTTCTTTCCCTCCTTCCTTCGCTCCCTTTCCTTCCCTTTTCTCCTTGCTTTCTTCTCTACCTCTTTCCTTCCTTCTCCCTTTATCTTTTCCTTCCTCTTTCTCTCCTTCCTTCCTTTGCTTTTTGCTTCCATTCTTCCTTCTCTCTTTCCTTCTTTCCTTACCTCGTTCTTTCTCTCCTTCTTTCCCTCCTTCCTTCGCTCCCTTTCCTTCCCTTTTCTCCTTGCTGTCTTCTCTACCTTTCTTCCTTCTCCCTTTTTCTTTTCCTTCCTCTTTCTCTCCTTCCTTCCTTCCTTTCTGCCTTCCCCCTTTCCTTCTCTCTTTCCTTCTTCCTTCCCTCCCTCTTTCCTCCTTCTTTCCCTCCTTCCTTCGCTCCCTTTCCTTCCCTTTTCTCCTTGCTTTCTTCTCTACCTCTTTCCTTCCTTCTCCCTTTATCTTTTCCTTCCTCTTTCTCTCCTTCCTTCCTTTGCTTTTTGCTTCCATTCTTCCTTCTCTCTTTCCTTCTTTCCTTACCTCGTTCTTTCTCTCCTTCTTTCCCTCCTTCCTTCGCTCCCTTTCCTTCCCTTTTCTCCTTGCTGTCTTCTCTACCTTTCTTCCTTCTCCCTTTTTCTTTTCCTTCCTCTTTCTCTCCTTCCTTCCTTCACTTTCTGCTTCCCCTTCCTTCTCTCTTTCTTCTTTCCTTCCCTCCCTCTTTCTCTCCTTCTTTCCCTCCTTCCTTCGCTCCCTTTCCTTCCCTTTTCTCCTTGCTTTCTTCTCTACCTCTTTCCTTCCTTCTTCCTTTTTCTTCTCCTTCCTCTTTCTCTCTTTCCTTCCTTTGCTTTTTGCTTCCATGCTTCCTTCTCTCTTTCCTCCTTTCCCTCCTTCTTTCTCTCTCTCTCTCTTTCTTTCTCCCCTTCCTTCCTTCCCTCTTCCTTGCCTTTTTTCTGTATCCTCATTTAGCTTTTTGTCATTTAGCTTTTTGGGTTTTTGGGTCATTTCCACTGGTTTTTTGTTGCTGTGGTTTTATGAGTGATGGTGTCAATTCCCCCAGTGGTTTTTGAGTTCTGATAATCCCACAAACGAATATTTATTTATTTACTTATTTACAGTATTTATATTCCGCCCTTCTCACCCCTCGGGGGACTCAGGGCGGATTACAATGTACATATACATGGCAAACATTCAATGCCATAGACACACAACAAATATAGACAGACACAGAGGCTATTTAACATTCCAGCTTTTTCATGAGGGTATTCTGGCCACCAGGGGAGCTGTCGCTTCACCGTCCATTTGTGACACTGATGAAATACTTCCTCATTCTTTGCATGCTTGCTGGAGTTTTTTATGGCCTCATAAATCAGTTAAATTAGCCTCCCCACAAAGTGGTACCTAAATTTCCTATTTGACAGATGCAACTGTCTTTCGGGCTGCAAAGGTCGACAACAAGCTACACAATTTTGGTCAGAAGCTCACTCCAACCCAGGCTGGCTTTAACATTTGACACTGATGAAGTACTTTCCGCATTCCCTGCATGCTTTTTGCTGGAGATTTTTATAGCCTCGTAAATTTGTTAAATTAGCCTCCCCATACATAGGTGATATCTAAATTTCCTACTTGACAGATGCAACTGTCTTTCAGGTTGCAAAAGTCGACAACAAGCTACACAAATTGCCGGAAGCTCACTCTACCCTGGGCTGGCTTCGAACTCATGACCTTTCGGTCAGTAGTGATCTTAATGTAGCTGACACCCAGCCAGCTGTGCCTTTTTTTGGTGTATAAGTCTATGATATTATTATCTGGAATAACCAAAGCCTTCTCCATACCTGCATAAAGAAAATGGAGAGGGAAAGAAAAATGGCCAAGGTAGGAAAGTACCGTATATACTCGACTATAAGCTGGGTTTTTCAGCCTTCCTCGGCAGCAGCGGTAAAAGCACACACAGGGCATGGGAGGGGAGAAAAGTGCGCACCTTTCCCTTCTCTCTTGCACGTCTTTCCTGCCTCCGCCGCCGAAGAAGGTGCGTGCGCGGCAAGAGAGGAAGGGGAGCGGCGTGCACTTTTCCCTCCCTCCTCGCGCCATGCACGGCTTTTCTGCTTCCTCCCGCCGCTGCAAACTTGACATGAATACTCAGTACACCCAAATGTGAGCACTGGCGAATTTTGGGGGAAATAGACCTTGACATTTGGGAGTTGAAGTTGCTGGGATTTGTAGTCCACGTACAATCAAACAGCATTCTGAACCCCAGTAACGATAGAATTAGGCCAAACTTCCCACATAGAACTCTTATGCCTTGAGGGAACTCAGTGGCGTGAGCCTCCCTCCAGCCTCGCATGCTCTCCCTCATCTCGCATGCTCTCCCTCGCTTGCCTGCACATGCGCACCATGCTGTCATGCACCAAGCATGTCTGCTCTCCCCTCCCCACTTGGGACTCTCAGAAACAACCCTTCCCTTGACTGAGAGGCCAGCCAATCACAGAGGAGAAGGAGGGCTTTTGGCTTTGCTGTCTGTTTCCAAAAAAAGGGAAGAGAAGGACAAGTGGAGAGATCTTCAGCCTTCTCTGACAAAGGGAGTGTCTAAGACCATCAGAAATATATGTTTTCTGATGGTCTTGATATCGAGCTACTTTTTGGAGGGGCCTCCCTGAGAGAGAGAGATCCCTGAGGACTGCACCAAAGAGAGTCCTTAATAAACCTTGGTGAGGCCAGAGAAAGCCAATTTCAGCGATAAAAATATTAATATTTAAAATAATAAATCCTCACCAAAGTGGAAGAAGTTTTTCAAGCGACCGAGGTGTTTTATTAGCGATTCAGCTGATATCGGATGCATTGCAGGAATCATTCCACCACAAGCATGCAGGAGCACAGTGATGCAGGCATATTTATACAATTTTTGAAAACCCAGAGTTCAAACTTCCCGCCCCGGCTCCTCTGACATTCCCCGCTGTGATTGGGCAACAGGGCGAGCAGCTGGGGAGGAGCCTCCCATCCCCTGGGCTCCTGGACCAATCAGGGAGCTTCAGGGGCGTGCTGGATCCAAGGGGGAGGGCTCCTGTTGCCCGCCGGCCAGCGAATCAGAAGAGGGGAGGCGGGACGACAGAACACAAAGAGAGTTCATGAATGGGTCAATGGAAACTGGCCATGTGCTCAGCGAAACAAAGGAAAAATGTCTCCAGCCGATGCAGCTTATTGTCCTTTGAGTGGTGCAAATCACCATATATGAGGAAGTCCGGTTGTTTTCCAGGCTGGCAAACAGGGCGTTTGTGGAGATGAGACTGATACAATTGTGTTGTCGTGAAGGTGCAATTGAGTAAATCAAGGGGAGGGCAAAAGGGAACTCTTTGTCCTCCTGGTAGGAAAATGATATTTCTGCTAAAGGGCAAGCTGAAATGCCTGGGCTATCCTCCGAGGGGCAAAACAGCTGGCCGGATCTATTATCCATGCAAAGGGAAATGATTGATAAACATTCTGAATGATTTGCAGCTCAATAGCTCTTTTCTGGTGGGATTTCTTCATGGGTTTGAGGGGAAACAAAGGCCAGGAGGAGGGAAAGGGGTTCTGGCCATGAAAGGACCAGAAATATAATTGTTATACATATAAAAAACCCAAAAGGTAGGGCTGGGCGGTTTCGTTTCGTTAATTCGTAATTCGTTAATAATTCGTTAATTTTTTCAATTACAAAACGATAACGAACCATTCTGGAGCAATTATTAAAAAAAACGAATTTTCCAAAACGTTTTGTAAATGCTTCGTATTTCGATATTGTATTCGTTTTGTTATTGTTTTGAGGTCGTTTCGTTATTATTTCCGCATGTCTGGGCCAGTTTTATGGTTTAACTAGTGAAAAAAAATTATAATATCACACCAACAGTCAACAACAGAGGGAGATGGAAGCTTCAGAAGGTTTTGGAGGTTTTTTAGCGTATTTCGCGGTCGCGTCCGCCATTAACGAATCGATTCGTTATTGTTTCGGAAATCGATTCGTTAATTTTTTTACCATTTACGAAATTTCGTAAATATCGAACTTTTTAAAAGGAAAATTTTGTAATTATTTTAAATATCGAAACAAAAAAAAACCCCAAATACAAATCGATTTTAGAAACAAATTTTTTCCGTTGTTACCCAGGCCTACCAAAAGGATAGAATTTTATAAAGGTAATCCATGCAGGGGACAGAAAGGAGTTCATAGTAAATGGCAAATCCGTAAGAATCAAATGATAAATCCACAAAAGTATTGTCCCTAGGTTCATAAGAGACTTTCAGGAAGGTTCCCAGGAGCCCTGCGCTCCTGCTGGCCCAATGCTGCCCTTGTCCTTAGAGAACTATAAGTCACTATCCCTTATTGGGGGGGGGGGCTCGACATCAGTCTTTGGTGACCCCTTTGAAACCACCTCACCACCTCCTCTGGAGTCCCAACCCCCAGGTTGAGAAATGCAGGTCTATGGGGTCCTTTCCAACTCTGTGCTTCTTCTATTTCACAACATCATATGGTTTGCAAGTGTTATGACTTGCAGGGATTCGAAGGGTCATTGATGTGAGTTCATGGAGAAAAAAACATACTTCCGAGTCCTCCTTCAACCAGATCGAAATGGCTCTCAAGAAGAGCTAAAACTCACTCTTGTCTTTCTGGCACAAATAGTTTACCCATTAACTTTAATTAGAGTCCTGGTAATGAAGGATCATACCCTTCGTATCTCATTACTGAAACACACTCGGATTGCCAAAACGACAGGGAAGGCCTTTAAGGGAGTTTCCCAATTTAAATTAAAATCGGGAACGACTTAGAAATGGGCTGTTTAGGAGCCCTTTGATGAAAAAATAATCTTTCGGAGACGAGCTCTGGCAACCGGCCTGTCAGGAATGTCTTAACCTTGAAAGCTGCTAATTAAAACCTATATTGGTACGGGCCGTTTGCTGCAGCTCAATCCTGCGAACCCAATTCCCTGCAAAATCGCCCATTCATTTGCAACCGGGCTTGCACGATTGGATTACTTTGTATTGGCTTCCGGAGAATTTGAGTTTAATCCAAGGCATCCTTGCATTCCCTGTGATAACAGAGTTGTCCAATGCCTCGGATACAAGTTCACAATTCTGCGCAAACACCTGTCACGTTCAAAAGAGTTTTGAAGCAGACTTACAGGAACCCAATTTGCCTTCGAACATTTTCAAGCACTAAATAAAAATGCTGATGGTGTGATCGAAGGTGACCCCCCGCCCCCAGGACTCTGACAATTCAAAATCAGGGAATTCATAGTTTTGCCAAGGAAATCAGACTGGAATTATTTATTTATTTTTTTACAGTATTTATTAGGCTTGGTTGATCAAGAAAAAAAAAGGTTCTTAACTTGTTTTGTACATAGGGGGTGCTGGCGGTTCGATTTTGAAATTATTTCCGAAATTTTCTTGAAAAAAAGATCGGAAATACCAGCAAATACGAATCGCTTCCTTTGTTTCGTTAATGGAAGGTGCCCCTCCCTCCCTCCAGAACCATTCAAATCTCGCAGTTTCCTTTCCTTCCCTTGCCGTGAGCTTCCATGCAGAAGGGAGAGGTGGGCGTGGCCAAGCACAGCCCTCCTTGGAGGTCGCTGGGGGCGTGGCCTTCAGGAACAGCTGTTCTTACCCACCCCCACCTCCTTCCTCTTTGCATCGGTGGCTTTGCGAGGTGGGCGTGGCTACACCTAGCTCTTCCGCATCGCCGCTTGTCGCCAGGGAGGTAGCCACGCCCACCTCGCAAAGCCCACCTCACAAAGTCACCGATGCAAAGAGGAAGGAGGTGGGCGTGGGTAAGAACAGCTGTTCCTGAAGGCCACGCCCCCAGAATTTACGATTCACTGCCGGAAGTCGTAACTCTCTGCCCCGGAGTGTGGTGGAGGCTCCTTCTTTGGAAGCTTTTAAACAGAGGCTGGATGGCCGTCTGTCGGGGGTGATTTGAATGTAATGTTTCTGCTACGTGGCAGAATGGGGTTGGACTGGATGGCCCATGAGGTCTCTTCCAACTCTTTGATTATATGATTCTATGATCCTTTCCAGCAAAGAATCACCATAGTTTTGCCTAGTCCACATTGGACTAGTTTCCTTGCCAGAAGGTCATGGGGGACCTTGTCAAAGGCCTTACTGAAATCCTGGATGTAGCGTACCTGGATTTCAGTAAGGCCTTTGACAAGGTCCCTCATGACCTTCTGGCAAGGAAACTAGTCCAATGTGGGCTAGGCAAAACTATGGTGAGGTGGATCTGGAATTGGTTAAATGGACGAACCAGAGGGTGCTCACTAATGCTTCCTCTTCATCCTGGAAAGAAGTGACGAGTGGAGTGCCATCAGCAGGGTTCCGTCCTGGGCCCGGTCCTGTTCAACATCTTTATTAATGACTTAGATGAAGGGCTAGAAGGCAGGATCATCAAGTTTGCAGACGACACCAAATTGGGAGGGATAGCCAATACTCCAGAGGACATGAGCAGGATTCAAAACGATCTTGACAGATTAGAGAGATGGGCCAAAACTAACAAAATGAAGTTCAACAGTGACAAATGCAAGATACTCCACTTTGGCAGAAAAACGAAATGCAAAGATACAGAATGGGGATGCCTGGCTCGAGAGCAGTACGTGTGAAAAAGATCTTGAAGTCCTCGTGGACAACAAGTTAAACATGAGCCAACAATGTGATGTGGCGGCAAAAAAAGCCAATGGGATTTTGGCCTGCATCAAGAGGAGCCTAGTGTCTAGATCCAGGGAAGTCATGCTCCCCATGCTCTATTCCGCTTTGGTTAGACCACACCTGGAATATTGTGTCCAATTCTGGGCACCACAATTCAAGAGAGATATTGACAAGCTGGAATGTGTCCAGAGGAGGGCGACTAAAATGATCAAGGGTCTGGAGAACAAGCCCTATGAGGAGCGGCTTAAGGAGCTGGCCATGTTTAGCCTGAAGAAGAGAAGGCTGAGAGGAGATATGATAGCCATGTATAAATATGTGAGAGGAAGCCACAGGGAGGAGGGAGCAAGCTTGTTTTCTGCTTCCTTGGAGACTAGGACGCGGAACAATGGCTTCAAACTACAAGAGAGGAGATTCCATCTGAACAATAGGAAGAACTTCCTGACTGTGAGAGCCGTTCAGCAGTGGAACTCTCTGTAGTATACAGTAAAGTAAAGGTAAAGGTTTTCCCCTGACATTAAGTCCAGTCGTGTCTGACTCTGGGGGTTGGTGCTCATCTCCATTTCTAAGCCGAAGAGCCAGCATTGTCTGTAGACAACTCCAAGGTCATGTGGTCCTCATGACTGCATGGAGCGCCGTTACCTTCCCACCGGAGAGGTACCTATTGATCTACTCACATTTGCATGTTTTCAAACTGCTAGGTTGGCAGAAGCTAGGGCTGACAGCGGAAGCTCACGCCGCTCCCTGGAATCGAACCTGCGACCTTTCGATCAACAAGCTCAGCAGCTCAGTGCTTAAACCCACTGTGCCACCGGGGGCTCGCCATGTATAAATATGTGAGAGGAAGCCACAGGGAGGAGGGAGCAAGCTTGTTTACTGCTTCCCTGGAGACTAGGACGCGAATCAATGGCTTCAAACTACAAGGAAGGAAATTCCTTCTGAACATGAGGAAGAACTTCCTGATTGTGAGGGCCATTCAACAGTGGAACTCTCTGCCCCGGAGTGTGGTGGAGGCTCCTTCTTTGGAAGCTTTTAAACAGAGGCTGGATGGCCATTTGTCAGGGGTGATTTGAATGCAATATTCCTGCTTCTTGGCAGAATGGGGTTGGATTGGATGGCCCATGAGGTCTCTTCCAACTCTTTGATTCTATGATTGTATTATTCTTTCTAGCAAAGAGAGACGTTCTTGCTCTCCCAGATGGTATTCTGAATAAAAAGATCACTTGGAAATTCATTCCTAACTTCTGAATACTTACAGTCAGCAAACTCAGAAGCTGGAAATCACAAACCATGAACATTTAAATTTAGGAGTTCCTCCGCCTCTGGGAAGATGAATGACTTGGGCCGGCATAATCCAATCTGAACAACGTTTTCTCTGGATATAAATTGAACCGTGGAGGGTTCTTTGTTTACAAGATCCATTCCCGAAATGACAGGTCACTTCATTTAGCGCAGGAGGCCTTGGCTATGGTTGGCCCCAAATTATAACGAATATTGGAGAGATTGCAAAAGTATCCAAAGGATGCCTTGGAGCGATGAGGCAGCCAATGTTGGTAAAGGGCGAGGGAGATCTCATCCCTCTTTCTGCAGAAAAGTTTGCCTTCTCGTGGATCAAACAGCTTTGCTGAAAGGTTGCTGCTTTCATGAGTTGTCATTCTCATTGCTTGGCAAAGGGGAAAAATATGGACTCAATCAGTGTTTCTTAGTCTTCCTAATGCCGTGACCCCTTAATACAGTTCCTTATGTTGTGGTGACCCCCAACCATAAATTTGTTTTTCGTTGCTACTTCATAACTGTCATTTTGCTCCTGTTATGAATCATAGAATCATAGAATCAAAGAGTTGGAAGAGACCTCATGGGCCATCCAGTCCAACCCCCTGCCAAGAAGCAGGAATATTGCATTCAAATCACCCCTGACAGATGGCCATCCAGCCTCTGTTTAAAAGCTTCCAAAGAAGGAGCCTCCACCACACTCCGGGGCAGAGTAGTTCCACTGCTGAACGGCTCTCACAGTCAGGAAGTTCTTCCTCATGTTCAGATGGAATCTCCTCTCTTGTAGTTTGAAGCCATTGTTCCGCGTCCTAGTCTCCAGGGAAGCAGAAAACAAGCTTGCTCCCTCCTCCCTGTGGCTTCCTCTCACATATTTATACATGGCTATCATATCTCCTCTCAGCCTTCTCTTCTTGAGGCTAAACATGCCCAGCTCCTTAAGCCGCTCCTCATAGGGCTTGTTCTCCAGACCTTTTATCATTTTAGTCGCTCTCCTCTGGACACATTCCAGCTTGTCAATATCTCTCTTGAATTGTGGTGCACCATTGGGTAACAAAATCCGAAGTCACCAAAACGACACACACGCAAACACAAATCAAAGAGAAGTTATAGTGCGACGCTGTTGTTGAATGTTACTCAAAATCAAACATAAACTGGATGTGACAGTTCCTGTTCAGACAAGTGGCATGTTCCCAGAAAGCAAGACAAATGTTTCCAAAATCTTGCCCATGTCCCTGCACTTTATTTAATGCATTTGATATTTCACCATGTTTCCGCGGAAGAAAACAGACAAGGTTTTTTAAAAAAGCTGGAAAGAGCACGCCTTGAATGTAAAAAAGGATGACTATGAACATCGTTTTTTTTACATTCAAGGAGACTATGAGCACCATGAGGAGTCCCCGGTGGTGCAGTGGGTTAAACCACTAAGCTGCTCAACTTGCAGACCAAAAGGTCGGTGGTTCACATCCAGGGAGTGGGGTGAGCTCCCGCTGTTAGCCCCAGCTTCTGCCAACCTAGAAGTTCGAAAACATGCAAATGTGAGTAGATCAATAGGTACCGCTCCTGCATGCTCCTGCGGGAAGGTAATAGTGTGCCATGCAATCATGCTGGCCATATGACCTTGGAGGTGTCTATGGAGAAAGCCGGCTCTTTGGCTTAGAAATTGAGAAAAGCACCAACCTCAGAGTCGGACATGGCTAGACTTAATGTCAAGGGGAAACCTTTACCTTTCTATGAACACCACCGATCACATTTGAGCCAGAGAGAGACAGCGAGCGATCAATAAAACAATTTTCCACGATTAGGATGGAGTGCCTGCAAAGGGCTATTAGGAGAGTTTTTCTGCTTTTTAGAGAAAATCCACTCCTTTCCTTCAATTCCTGTCATCTGTTTTGGTATTTAGCTGTCCATTTTGGAAAAGCGTAGCACTTTTTCTCCATGGCCACTAATCCATGGGTGCATCCACGCTGTAGAATTAATGCAGTATGGGACCATAGAATCATAGAATCAAAGAGTTGGAAGAGACCTCATGGGCCATCCAGTCCAACCCCCTGCCAAGAAGCGGGAATATTGCATTCAAATCACCCCTGACAGATGGCCATCCAGCCTCTGTTTAAAAGCTTCCAAAGAAGGAGCCTCCACCACACTCTGGGGCAGAGAGTTCCACTGCTGAACGGCTCTCACAGTCAGGAAGTTCTTCCTCATGTTCAGATGGAATCTCCGTCTTGGATTTCTTTTCCAGACGGAGAAATAAATGAGATCAATTTAATTGTAACCATCTGGGAGTTGGCATGGTTTTGTTGCTCTCTTCATGGCACCATCAGTAAATATGCACTCCAGGTTAAGTGCCTGGCTTAGTTTGATCCCGTAACCCACTTTACTAAAGAGGAAGCTGCGCTCCAGAGAGATGTAATAGTCAAGATGACAAATTCCTTCTGGTCATACGGTTAATTCAGCCCATGATCGGAATAATCAGAGAAGTCTCCTAGGAAGACTATGAAGAGAAAATTTGTCATGGTATCTCGGAGATCAGGGCCCTGCTGGGAAAAGAATATTGCCACTAGAAAAACAATAAAAAGGTACTGAACTTCCAAAAGCGAAGCAATCATCGTTCATCATGCAAGGCACAGAAAGAGCCAATCGGCTAAAGGAAATGGAAGGTAAACTCTGGAAAGATTGGACAAAAATGTCTGCCTTTATGGAAATGTGAGCATGCATGAGAGGCCAACAGGGTGCAAAGCCATAATTGTTTCATGAGCCTCTTCTGGCTTTTACATGCAGGAAACAATATTATTTGTATTGTTATGACGGTTGAATGAAAAGTAATGCCTCCACCTTCGTAACTCCTCAACAGATGACAGTACTGGTATGTGGCAGGTACTGGCTTGTTCAGTAGACTCTTCTAGAATCATAGAATCATAGACTCAAAGAGTTGGAAGAGACCTCATGGGCCATCCAGTCCAACCCCATTCTGCCAAGAAGCAGGAATATTGATTCAAATCACCCCTGACAGATGGCCATCCAGCCTCTGTTTAAAAGCTTCCAAAGAAAGAGCCTCCACCACACTCTCCGGGGCAGAGAGTTCCACTGCTGAACGGCTCTCACAGTCAGGAAGTTCTTCCTCATGTTCAGATGGAATCTCCTCTCTTGTAGTTTGAAGCCATTGTTCCGCGTCCTAGTCTCCAGGGAAGCAGAAAACAAGCTTGCTCCCTCCTCCCTGTGTCTTCCTCTAACATATTTATACATGGCTATCATATCTCCTCTCAGCCTTCTCTTCTTCAGGCTAAACCTGCCCAGCTCTTTAAGCCGGTCCTCATAGGGCTTGTTCTCCAGACCTGATCTGCTCCCTCCTCCCTGTGGCTTCCTCTCACATATTTATACATGGCTATCATATCTCCTCTCAGCCTTCTCTTCTTCAGGCTAAACATGCCCAGCTCCTTAAGCCGCTCCTCATAGGGCTTGTTCTCCAGACCCTTTATCATTTCAGTCGCTCTCCTCTGGACACATTCCAGCTTGTCAATATCTCTCTTGAATTGTGGTGCCCAGAATTGGACACAATATTCCAGGTGTGGTCCTCTAAAGTTCCATTTTGGCAAGAAGCCTTAGCATTGAACAGTTCCATTTTGGCAAGAAGCTTTAGTGATTGTGTTGATGTGAGTACTATGCGTCATTGGGCGAGTAAGTTTAAATATGTTGAGGTGGGAACATCTGACTTGCATGACAAACAAAAAGTTGGATGTCCTGTGACAGCAACCACTGAGTTTTACAAGCAAAAGGTTGACAGATTGATTCAGGATGATTATTGGACTGGATGGCCCACGAGGTCTCTTCCAACTCTAGGATTCTATGATCTAAGAACTTCCTGACTGTGAGAGCTGTTCAGCAGTGGAACTCTCTGCCCTGGGGTGTGGTGGAGGTTCCTTCTTTGGAGGCTTTAAAGCAGAGGCTGAATGGCCATCTTTCAGGGATGCTTTGTATGTATTTCCCCACTTGGCAGGATGGGGTTGGACTGGATGGCCCACAAGCTCTCTTCCAACTCTAGGATTCTGTGATCTAAGAACTTCCTGACTGTGAGAGCTGTTCAGCAGTGGAACTCTCTGCCCTGGGGTGTGGTGGAGGTTCCTTCTTTGGAGGCTTTAAAGCAGAGGCTGAATGGCCATCTTTCAGGGATGCTTTGTATGTATTTCCCCACTTGGCAGGATGGGGTTGGACTGGATGGCCCACAAGCTCTCTTCCAACTCTAGGATTCTGTGATCTAAGAACTTCCTGACTGTGAGAGCTGTTCAGCAGTGGAACTCTCTGCCCTGGGGTGTGGTGGAGGTTCCTTCTTTGGAGGCTTTAAAGCAGAGGCTGAATGGCCATCTTTCAGGGATGCTTTGTATGTGATTTCCCCACTTGGCAGGATGGGGTTGGACTGGATGGCCCACAAGCTCTCTTCCAACTCTAGGATTCTATGATCTAAGAACTTCCTGACTGTGAGAGCTGTTCAGCAGTGGAACTCTCTGCCCTGGGGTGTGGTGGAGGTTCCTTCTTTGGAGGCTTTAAAGCAGAGGCTGAATGGCCATCTTTCAGGGATGCTTTGTATGTGATTTCCCCACTTGGCAGGATGGGGTTGGACTGGATGGCCCACAAGCTCTCTTCCAACTCTAGGATTCTATGATCTAAGAACTTCCTGACTGTGAGAGCTGTTCAGCAGTGGAACTCTCTGCCCTGGGGTGTGGTGGAGGTTCCTTCTTTGGAGGCTTTAAAGCAGAGGCTGAATGGCCATCTTTCAGGGATGCTTTGTATGTGATTTCCCCACTTGGCAGGATGGGGTTGGACTGGATGGCCCACAAGCTCTCTTCCAACTCTAGGATTCTGTGATCTAAGAACTTCCTGACTGTGAGAGCTGTTCAGCAGTGGAACTCTCTGCCCTGGGGTGTGGTGGAGGTTCCTTCTTTGGAGGCTTTAAAGCAGAGGCTGAATGGCCATCTTTCAGGGATGCTTTGTATGTGATTTCCCCACTTGGCAGGATGGGGTTGGACTGGATGGCCCACAAGCTCTCTTCCAACTCTAGGATTCTATGATCTAAGAACTTCCTGACTGTGAGAGCTGTTCAGCAGTGGAACTCTCTGCCCTGGGGTGTGGTGGAGGTTCCTTCTTTGGAGGCTTTAAAGCAGAGGCTGAATGGCCATCTTTCAGGGATGCTTTGTATGTGATTTCCCCACTTGGCAGGATGGGGTTGGACTGGATGGCCCACAAGCTCTCTTCCAACTCTAGGATTCTATGATCTAAGAACTTCCTGACTGTGAGAGCTGTTCAGCAGTGGAACTCTCTGCCCTGGGGTGTGGTGGAGGTTCCTTCTTTGGAGGCTTTAAAGCAGAGGCTGAATGGCCATCTTTCAGGGATGCTTTGTATGTATTTCCCCACTTGGCAGGATGGGGTTGGACTGGATGGCCCACAAGCTCTCTTCCAACTCTAGGATTCTGTGATCTAAGAACTTCCTGACTGTGAGAGCTGTTCAGCAGTGGAACTCTCTGCCCTGGGGTGTGGTGGAGGTTCCTTCTTTGGAGGCTTTAAAGCAGAGGCTGAATGGCCATCTTTCAGGGATGCTTTGTATGTGATTTCCCCACTTGGCAGGATGGGGTTGGACTGGATGGCCCACAAGCTCTCTTCCAACTCTAGGATTCTATGATTCATACAACCTGGTTCCAAGTTGCTCCGTTTGTCTCCAAAATGCACAACACAAGATCGTTTTTGCACCTGCCACTTTTGAAAAGCCTTTGCGATGCTGTCCTCACGTCTCACATCACATTACAACTTAATATCTTGTCATGTCATAGGCTTTTTCTCCGATCAAGGCCTGCCTCTCTTTCTATCTTTCTCCCCTGTTTCAATCTGAGCTTGATATTGTCGATTGAATTAAGAGCCCCTGCCTGTCATTTACAGCCCTTGGGTTTTCTCCTTGTGCGATGATTGCCGAGCCATTCCATTGCCGTCTAGGAGAGCGGAGATAGATGACTACGTGGAGGTTGTTTTCAGGAATGGTTATTGTTACTGCCGGGAGATGGGAAGATGTGTAATCTTTTCGCCCGTCAACCCCTCCTGCCTGCCTTCAATTTCCCTGGCCTGCTTTCTTGACAAGTCTGTCCTTCATGCGGAAGGCCGCAGTTGATTTGCACACTCATGCGGTAAATTGTGACTCACTCTTAATTACTAGCTCCTGCAGATCCATGCTTCAGACTGAATGGCATCCTGAAATATATTTTTCCATTCAGGACTAAGAGAAAAACTCTGTCTTCTATGAGTCCCATCAAAAAGCACTGAAATATTTTTTTTCCCTCTCTCTTTTTGGTTACGCTGTTGAATTAAAATCAGTTTTGACACCGCTTTGACTGCCATGGCTCAGTGCTATGGACAAAAAACAACATAATAGATATGCCAAAAAAGGCACCCAAACCAAAACATTCAGTGATAATGACATGCATTCCAATGAGAAAGACTACACAAAAGTTAGGTTCTTGTGGGTTTTTTCGGGTTTTTTGTTCCAGAGGCATTTCTCCTGACGTTTCGCCTGCATCTATGGCAAGCATCCTCAGAGGTAGTGAGGTCTGTTGGAATTAGGAAAATGGGTTTATATATCTGTGGAATGGCTGGGGTGGGGCAAAGAGCTCTTCTCTGCTGGAGCTAGGTGTGAATGTTTCAACTGACCACCTTCATTAGCATTTGAAGGCCTGGCTGAACCTGGGAAAATCTCTTGCTGAGAGGTGTTAAGATGTGCCTGGTTGTTTCCTCTCTGTTGTTTTGCTGTTGTAATTTTAGAGTTTTTTAATACTGGTAGCCAGATTTTGTTCATTTTCATGGTCTCTTCCTTTCTGTTGAAATTGTCCACATGCTTGTGGATTTCAATGGCTTCTCTGTGTAGTCTGACATGGTGGTTGTTGGTGTTGTCCAGCATTTCTGTGTTCTCAAATAATATGCTGTGTCCAGGCTGGTTCATCAGGTGCTCTGCTATGGCTGACTTCTCTGGTTGAAGTAGTCTGCAGTGCCTTTCAAGTTCCTTGATTCGTGTTTGGGTGCTGCACAAAAGTCGTTGCTCACGTTATAGAATCATAGAATCAAAGAGTTGGAAGAGACCTCATGGGCCATCCAGTCCAACCCCATTCTGCCAAGAAGCAGGAATATTGCATTCAAATCACCCCTGACAGATGGCCATCCAGCCTCTGTTTAAAAGCTTCCCAAGAAGGAGCCTCCACCACACTCCGGGGCAGAGAGTTCCACTGCTGAACGGCTCTCACAGTCAGGAAGTTCTTCCTCATGTTCAGATGGAATATCCTCTCTTGTAGTTTGAAGCCATTGTTTCGCATCCTAGTCTCCAGGGAAGCAGAAAACAAGCTTCTCCCTCCTCCCTGTGCTTCCTCTCACATATTTATACATGGCTATCATATCTCCTCTCAGCCTTCTCTTCTTCAGGCTAAACATGCCCAGCTCTTTAAGCCGCTCCTCATAGGGCTTGTTCTCCAGACCCTTGATCATTTTAGTCGCCCTCCTCTGGACACATTCCAGCTTGTCAATATCTCGCTTGATGCATGCAGAGAATTGGACAAAATATTCCAGGTGTGGTATAACCAAAGTGGAATAGAGAATGGGGAGCATGACTTCCCTAGATCTAGACACTATGCTTCTATTGATGCAGGCCAAAATCCCATTGGCTTTTTTTGCCACCACATCACATTGTTGGCTCATGTTTAACTTGTTGTCCACACGTACTTCTCTCAAACCAGGCATTGTCCCCCATTCTGTATCTTTGCATTTCGTTTTTCCTGCCTAAGTGGAGTGTCTTGCATTTGCCACTGTTGAACTTCATTTTGTTAGTTTTGGCCTATCTCTCTAATCTGTCAAGATCGTTTTGCTCCTGTCCTGTCCTCTGAAGTATTGGCTATCCCTCCCAATTTGGTGTCGTCTGGAAACTTGATGATCATGCCATCTTAAGCCTTCCCTTCCCTTCCCTGCTGGTGCCTTGGGAAGTCTGATCTGGCCACAGTGGTCCACGCTCTTGTTACATCCCAAATAGATTACTGCAACGTGCTCTACGTGGGGTTGCATTTGAAAACTGTTCGGAAACTTCAGTTAGTCCAACGGGCGGCAGCTAGATTACTCACCGAAGTGTCATACAGGGAGCATACCACCCCTCTGCTATGACAGCTCAACTGGCTGCCAATCCAGTTCCGAGCACAATTCAAAGTGCTGGTTTTGACCTATAAAACCCTATACAGCTCCGGCCCAGCGTACCTCTACGAACGTATCTCCTTCTATGTCCCACCTCAGAGTTTAAGATTTTCTGGGGAGGCCCTGCTCTCGGCCCCGCCTCTATCACAAGTGAGGCTGGTAGGGACGAGGGACAGGGCCTTCTCAGTGGTGGCCCCTCGCCTGTGGAACTCACTCCCCAGGGAAATTAGGTCATCAACATCCGTCCTCTCCTTTAGGAGGAAGCTGAAAGCATGAATATGGGACCAGACCTTTGGGTAATCTGGCAGACTGACAAGGTAATGACAAGCAGAATCTGGAAAGGACTATGGTAATGCAGAATGGACTTACGGATTTTAGAACTCGGTGAACGTTGGCCACTAGATTGGCTTTGTTATTGTATTAATTGAATGTTTTAACTATTGTGGTTATTCCTGTTATGTATTTTATCTGGTGAATTATTGGCATCGAATTGTGCCGGTTGTAAGCCTCCCTGAGTCCCCCCCAAGGGGGTTGAGAAGGGCAGGGTAGAAGTGCCCGAAATAATAATAATAACTTACTTATCCAAACGTATCTCTGCTTACGAACCATCTGGAACACTAAGATCTTCTGAGAAGGCCCTGATCTCGCTCCCTCCTTCCTCACAGATGTGGTTGGCGGGGACGAGAGACAGGGCTTTCTCAGTGGTGGCCCCTCGACTGTTGAATGCCCTGCCTAGAAAGATAAGATCCTTTTGGGATAGCCAATACTCCAGAGGACAGGAGCAGGATTCAAAATGATCTTGACAGATTAGAGAGATCATGGGCCAAAACTAACAAAATGAAGTTCAACAGTGACAAATGCAAGATACTCCACTTTGGCAGGAAAAACGAAATGCAAAGATACAGAATGGGGGAGGATGCCTGGCTTGAGAGCAGTACGTGTGAAAAAGATCTTGGAGTCCTTGTGGACAACAAGTTAAACATGAGCCAACAATGTGATGTGGCGGCAAAAAAAGCCAATGGGATTTTGGCCTGCATCAAGAGGAGCATAGTGTCTAGATCTAGGGAAGTCATGCTCCCCATGCGCTATTCCGCTTTGGTTAGACCACACCTGGAATATTGTGTCCAATTCTGGGCACCACAATTCAAGAGAGATATTGACAAGCTGGAATGTGTCCAGAGGAGGGCGACTAAAATGATCAAGGGTCTGGAGAACAAGCCCTATGAGGAGCGGCTTAAAAAGCTGGGCATGTTTAGCCTGAAGAAGAGAAGGCTGAGAGGAGATATGATAGCCATGTATAAATATGTGAGAGGAAGCCACAGGGAGGAGGAGGGAGCAAGCTTATTTTCTGCTTCCTTGGAGACTAGGACACGAAACAATGGCTTCAAACTACAAGAGAGGAGATTCCATCTGAACATGAGGAAGAACTTCCTGACTGTGAGAGCCGTTCAGCAGTGGAACTCACTGCCCCGGAGTGTGGTGGAGGCTCCTTCTTTAGAAGCTTTTAAACAGAGGCTGGATGGCCATCTGTCAGGGGTGATTTGAATGCAATATTCCTGCTTCTTGGCAGAATGGGGTTGCACTGGATGGCCCATGAGGTCTCTTCCAACTCTTTGATTCTATTCTGTGTATGATTTTTATGTTTTTATATTGCTGTTAGTATTTTAAAGTATTTATCATTATTTTAATTTGTTCTAACTGTACCATCGAATTGTTGCCTATTGTTAACCACTCCGAGTCGCCCTTGGGCTGAGAGGGGCGGTATATAAATGTAGTAAATAAATCAATACATATTGTATCCTGCAGTAATTGCACTTTATCTGCCTCGGGTATAGAATCATAGAATCATAGACTCAAAGAGTTGGAAGAGATCTCCTGGGCCATCCAGCCGACTCACAGCGGTTCACAACAAATACGAACAGCAAAAATTCAGTGCTACAGTATAGAAACAGTTAACAACTAGGGCTGGGCGGTTTCGTTTCGTTAATTCGTAATTCGTTAATAATTCGTTAATTTTTTCAATTACAAAACGATAACGAACCATTCTGGAGCAATTATTTAAAAAAACGAATTTTCAAAAACTTTTTGTAAATGCTTCGTATTTTGATATTGTATTCGTTTCGTTATTGTTTTGAGGTCGTTTCGTTATTATTTCCGCATGTCTGGGCCAGTTTTATGGTTTAATTAGTGAAAAAAAATTATAATATCACACCAACAGTCAACAACAGAGGGAGAGGGAAGCTTCAGAAGGTTTTGGAGGTTTTTTAGCATATTTCGCGGTCGCGTCCACCATTAACGAATCGATTCGTTATTGTTTCGGAAATCGATTCGTTAATTTTTTACCATTTACGAAATTTCGTAAATATCGAACTTTTTAAAAGGAAAATTTTGTAATTATTTTAAATATCGAAACAAAAAAACCCAAATACAAATCGATTTTAGAAACAAATTTTTCCGTTGTTACCCAGGCCTAGAAAATTAACAACCTAACACATTACACAATTAATAAACAGTTACTACAATACCCATTCACTGTCGTCTCGTCATCAAAAACATGTTCCAGATTCGTCATCCATTGTTCCATTCCAGTGTTCATTAACCAATCATTGCACTAATTATTGGAACGCCTGCTCAAACAGCCAGGTCTTCACTTTTTTGCGGAATACCATTAGAGATGGTGCTAGTCTAATGTCCGTAGGAAGGGCGTTCCACAGCCGAGGAGCCACCACCGAGAAGGCCCTATCTCTCGTCCCCGCCAGCCGAGCTTGAGAAGCAGGCGGGATCGAGAGCAGGGTCTCCCTGGAAGATCTCAAAGTCCTGGTGGGTTCATAGGCAGAGATGCGGTCGGATAGGTAGCTTGGGCCGGAACCGTTTATATATCTATCATCTCTCTGTTTGTCCGTCCATCCGTCCATCCATCAAACTATCTATCTATTATCCGTCTGTCTGTCCATCCATCCATTCATACATCCATCTATTATCTGTCTGTCTGTCAATCTGTCTGCCCATCGATCCATCTATTATCTGTCTGCCTGTCCATCCATCCATCCATCCATCTATTATCTGTCTGTCTGTCCATCCATCCATTATCTATCTGTCTACCCGTCCGTCCATCAATCTGTCTATTATCTGTCCTCCTGGCCATCCAATGATCCATCCGTCTGTCTGTCTGTCTATCTGTCTGTCTATCCATCCATCCACCAATCTGTCTATTATCTGTCTTTCTGTCCATCCAACCACCCAACCATCCATCCATCCATACCCTCATGAAAGCTGGAATGTTAAATAGCCTCTGTCTATATATGTTGTGTATCTATGGCATTGAATGTTTGCCATGTATGTGTGCATTGTGATCTGCCCTGAGTCACCTGCGGGATGAGAAGGGCAGAATATACATACTGTACATAAATAAACGTCTTCCTTCAGTTATGGTGCCCAGAATTGGACACTGTGTGATTCCAGGTGTGGAATCACACTTTTTGTTGATCCCATTGTATTCATTTTCTTTCCTGCTGGGCTTTTTTTGGCTAACCTTGCTTTGTTATTGTTGCTGTATCCATTTGATCCCTCTTTCTTTTCTTTTTACCCCCTTGTTTTACGCTTTAATTCCTCCTAACCTGGCAAATACTCGAGCAGATGCTGGTTCTTCTGCCAGGGAAGTACTCCCAAAGGAACACTATGACACGCAAAAGGGTTGCAGGCCGATTTTATAGACTAAACAGGAACAGAGGAGATAAGCAAGCAGATAACTTTCCATCCAATGATCATTTTTGCTGAGATATATGCCTGTCATTCTCCACACAGGATTTTTAGATCTCTTATTTTACCCGACAATTTGGATTCCTCCATCGACTTGTCGCCTGGATTAACCCAAGTGCCAGAGTAAGCCGAATGAAGAGCAGCGTCTGCTAAGTGATCCATCCCAGCCCCAGTTTTCCAGGCGGAGACATTCATGTCACATCATTCATAGTTTAAAGGTCCCAATAGTCCTGCAAAGTATTTCTGCTCTGCCTCGGCTTACATCTGCCGCTTAACCTACAGAGGAGACTTAGGTTATTACTGGAAGCAATGGGAGGAGGGACATCTTTGCTTGCAAATCCAGAAAGTGGACTCGAATGAGGGAAAACATGGCTGAGATGAATGAAGCAACCTTGTTCAGAGCCAACCCATGGGTCCATCTCATTTTGTGTTGGTTATTTTAAATGACAACAACTCTACCAGGAGAATATTTTGTTAGGGAAAAGTACCCTAAAATAGACAGCAGAGCATCCAAAAACAAACAGGATACAAAATGAGCATCAGCTCATTAGCGAGCAGAGCGTGAAGTGCCGTGTGATGTGGCTGTAAAGAATTCAGAGCTTAGGAGGCAACCAGAGAAGAAAGGAATTTCCTGGCCTCGGCTCAAGCCAGAGATGCCAGTTTTAAAGCCAGAGAAGCCAGTTTTAAACCAGAGAAGGAAGAAATTTCCTGGCCTTGGCTCAAGCCAGAGATGCCAGTTTTAAAGCCAGAGAAGCTACTTTTAAACCAGAGAAGGAAGGAATTTCCTGGCCTCAGCTCAAACCAGAAGTGCCAGTTTTAAAGCCTGAGAAGCCAATTTTTTCCCGATTCAGATAGTGAGTCGGAAATGATTCAGCTTTCCCCCTCTTCTGGTCCCTGGCCTTGGCTCAAGCCAGAGAAGCCAGTTTTAAACCAGAGAAGGAAGGAATTTCCTGGCCTCAGCTCAAGCCAGAGAAGCCAGTTTTAAACCAGAGAAGGAAGGAATTTCCTGGCCTCGGCTCAAGCCAGAGAACCCAGTTTTAAACCAGAGAAGGAAGGAATTTCCTGGCCTTGGCTCAAGCCAGAGAACCCAGTTTTAAACCAGAGAAGGAAGGAACTTCCTGGCCTCAGCTCAAGCCAGAGAAGCCAGTTTTAAACCAGAGAAGGAAGGAATTTCCTGGCCTCAGCTCAAGCCAGAGAAGCCAGTTTTAAAGCCAGAGAAGGAAGGAATTTCCTGGCCTCAGCTCAATCCAGAGAAGCCAGTTTTAAAGCCAGAGAAGGAAGGAATTTCCTGGCCTCGGCTCAAGCCAGAGAAGCCAGTTTTAAACCAGAGAAGGAAGGAATTTCCTGGCCTCAGCTCAAGCCAGAGAAGCCAGTTTTAAACCAGAGAAGGAAGGAATTTCCTGGCCTCAGCTCAAGCCAGAGAAGCCAGTTTTAAACCAGAGAAGGAAGGAATTTCCTGGCCTCAGCTCAAGCCAGAGAAGCCAGTTTTAAACCAGAGAAGGAAGGAATTTCCTGGCCTCAGCTCAAGCCAGAGAAGCCAGTTTTAAAGCCAGAGAAGGAAGGAATTTCCTGGCCTCAGCTCAAGCCAGAGAAGCCAGTTTTAAACCAGAGAAGGAAGGAATTTCCTTTGCTTGATTTTCCCCGCTTCTGCGGTAAAAAAATGACTTTCAAAGTAAAGACCACCCAATGAAACAGAAAATAACACTTTCAAACCATTAACGAAAGGATTCAGAAGCCTCGGAAGTTTCGAAAAGTTTTGAACATTTTTTTTCTTTGAAAATTGGAATTGACTTTAGAATTGAACCACCAGCATCTGAAACAAGTTTTAAACCATTTTTTTGTGGATCAACCAAGCCTACTATCTATATTTTAGATTTTAATGTAGCTATGTTTAATGTTTAATGTTGGAGGAAAGTTCTGAGAGTGCCTTGGACTGCGAGAAGATCCAACCAGTCCATCCTCCAGGAAATAAAGCCCGGCTGCTCACTGGAGGGAAGGACTAGAGACAAAGTTGAAGTACTTTGGCCACATCATGAGGAGACAGGAAAGCCTAGAGAAGACAATTATGCTGGGGAAAGTGGAAGGCAAAAGGAAGAGGGGCCGACCAAGGGCAAGATGGATGGATGGCATCCTTGAAGTGACTGGACTGACCTTGAAGGAGCTGGGGGTGGTAACGGCCGACAGGGAGCTCTGGCGTGGGCTGGTCCATGAGGTCACGAAGAGTCGGAGACGACTGAACGAATGAACAACAAAAACAATGTAGCTATCCAAAGTGCTGAACTTATAAGGCTAAGGTTCAGCACCTTGGATAGCTCACTTGATATGGACGCAACCTCTATCTGAAAGTAGAGATAAGAGTATATAGAGCTTCCAATAGATGTGTAGTGTACATTTCTAGCTAGAATTGTTGCATGTTTAGAGAATATTCCTTTTTTGTAGTCAACATATTTTGGCTTTTTTATGCTAGCAATCTGAAGTCTCGCAAGATACACATGCATATAATTACAGAAGCTCTCCGAAGCTCTAGGTGCTCTTACTGCCTACTACAGGGAAAACCAGCTGATCCCTAATCCATCTAAAACACAGACATGTGCCTTTCATCTCAAGAACAGAGAAGCATCCCGAGCTTTGAAGATCACCTGGGAAGGAATCCCACTGGAGCATTGCAGCGCACCCAAATACCTGGGAGTCACTCTGGACCGTGCTCTGACCTACAAGAAGCACTGCCTGAACATCAAGCAAAAAGTGGGTGCTAGAAACAATATCATACGAAAGCTGACTGGCACAAGCTGGGGATCACAACCAGACACAGTGAAGACATCTGCCCTTGCGCTATGCTACTCTGCTGCTGAGTATGCATGCCCAGTGTGGAACACATCTCACCATGCTAAAACAGTGGATGTGGCTCTTAATGAGACATGCCGCATTATCACGGGGTGTCTGCGCGCTACACCACTGGAGAAATTACACTGCTTAGCCGGTATTGCACCACCTGACATCCGCCGGGAAGTAGCAGCCAATAGTGAAAGGACCAAGGCAGAGACATCTCCAGCTCATCCCCTGTTTGGGTATCAGCCAGCACGTCAACGACTTAAATCAAGACATAGTTTTCTAAGATCTACAGAGACACTCGCTGGAACACCTCAGCAAGCGAGAGTCCAAAAGTGGCAGGCCAAACCCAGCACCTCAATCCATGGGTGATACCAGATGAGAGACTCCCCCCTGGGCACACAGAAGACTGGGCATCTTGGAAGGCGCTGAACAGACTGCGCTCAGGCACCACGAGATGCAGAGCCAACCGTAAGAAATGGGGCTACAAAGTGAATCCATGACATGCGAGTGTGGAGAAGAGCAAACCACTGACCACCTGCTGCAATGCAACCTGAGCCCTGCCACATGCACAATGGAGGACCTTCTTGCAGCAACACCGGAAGCACTCCAAGTGGCCAGATACTGGTCAAAGGACATTTAACCAGCTACCAAACTCACAAGTTGTGTATTTTTCTGTTTGTTTGCTTTGTTCTGTTAGAAATGTAATATAATGGACTGGCTGCTCTGACACGACAAATAAAAAAAATAAATTATAATTATCAATGTGAACAATTATCTGCACATCACTTGATCTGAAAAGGAGTTTGCCGTGCTTTTGCGGTGCAAAAAGCCGTGTCGGAGACATCCGCGTCTTCCCCATTAAGCCGCTAATTTGGATGACATGTTCTATTTGTGTTTCCATGGCATCCAATAGTATCCGCGCTGGCGCTATTTATAACCCAACAAATTGAAAGATCTTTTGATCCTGGCTGGCGAAATTAATAAGGAGCTCTCCAACATTTGACTCAGGAAAGGATAAAGCGCAAGTGGGGGGTGGGAATAACCCGATGGTTAATGGGGCCATTTTGGACTAGTTCGGAAATCGCATAAAGACCCTACTGCCGTGTCTCTTTAGTAGAGAGTTCGGAAATTACTTTGACAAAGGAAGTAGTCCAAGCTCCATGGCCACAAAGCTAATGAGTGTCTCTTTCAGTTGCACTATACCTTCATTCTTCATTCTTCGTGCATAATGGAGCACCTTCTTAAGAAAAGAAAAACAGCAATTGAATACTACAGTTTGCAGGCCCGTGTACAAAATGGACTGAAACGTTATGCCTGCATCCTTTGAACTATAAAACTAACTAATGGTGCATCTACACTGTTGAATTAATATCATCTGACATAACTTTAACTAATTATGGGATCATAAAAAGGTAAAGGTTGTCCCCCGACATTAAGTCCAGTCATGTCTGACTCTGGTGTGTAGTGCTCATCTCTATTTCTAAGCCGAAGAACCAGCGTTGTCCGTAGACACCTCCAAGGTCATGTGGCCGGCATGACTGCATGGAGCGCCGTTATGGGATCATAGGAGTTGTGAAATAGAGAGAGAAAAGGTGGAGGCATTTCTAGACTGGATGGCCTTAAGACAGCATTTTTCAACCTGTGGGTCGGGACCCCTGGGGGGTCGGGAGGGGGTGTCAGAAGGTTTGACAAAGATCACCAGAAAACACACTATTTTCTGTTGGTCATGGGTGTTCTGTGTGCCAAGTTTAGTTCAATTCCATCATTGGTAGAGTTCAGAGTGCTCTGATTGTAGGTAAACTAAACATCCCAGCAACTACAACTCCCAAATGTCAATGTCTATTTCCCCCCAAACTCCATCTGTGTTCATTAATATTTGGGCATATTGAGTATTCATGCCAAGTTTGGTCTAGATCCTTCATTGTTTGAGTCCACAGTGCTCTCTGGATGTAGGTGAACTACAACTCCAAAACTCTCTGGATGTAGGTGAACTACAACTCCAAAACTCTCTGGATGCAGGTGAACTACAACTCCAAAACACCAAGCCCTTCCAGTATTTTCTGTTGGTCATGGGAGTTCTGTGTGCCAAGTTTAGTTCAATTCCATCGTTGGTAGAGTTCAGAGTGCTCTGATTGTAGGTGAACTATACATCCCAGCAACTACAACTCCCAAATGTCAATGTCTATTCCCCCCCCCCCCAAACTCCATCTGTGTTCATTAATATTTGGGCATATTGAGTATTCATGCCAAGTTGGGTCTAGATCTATCATTGTTTGAGTCCACAGTGCTCTCTGGATGTAGGTGAACTACAACATCCAAACTCAAGGTGCCCACCAAGCCCTTCCAGTATTTTCTGTTGGTCATGGGAGTTCTGTGTGCCAAGTTTAGTTCAATTCCATCATCGGTAAGAGTTCAGAGTGCTCTGATTGTAGGTGAACTATACATCCCAGCAACTACAACTCCCAAATGTAAAGGTATATTTTCCCCAAACTCCCATCTGTGTTCATTAATATTTGGGCATATTGAGTATTCATGCCAAGTTTGGTCTAGATCCTTCATTGTTTGAGTCCACAGTGCTCTCTGGATGTAGGTAAACTACAACTCCAAAACTCAAGGTGCCCACCAAGCCCTTCCAGTATTTTCCGTTAGTCATGGGAGTTCTGTGTGGCAAGTTTAGTTCAATTCCATCATTGGTAGAGTTCAGAGTGCTCTGATTGTAGGTGAACTATAAATCCCAGCAACTACAACTCCCAAATGTCAAGGTCTATTTCCCCCAAACTCCATCTGTGTTAATTAATATTCGGGCATATGGCGTATTCATGCCAAGTTTGGTCTAGATCTATCATTCTTTGAGTGCACAGTGCTCTCTTGGTTTAGATCCTTCATTGTTTGAGTCCACAGTGCTCTCTGGATGTAGGTGAACTACAACACCCAAACTCAAGGTGCCCTCCAAGCCCTTCCAGTATTTTCTGTTGGTCATGGGAGTTCTGTGTGCCAAGTTTAGTTCAATTCCATCATCGGTAAGAGTTCAGAGTGCTCTGATTGTAGGTGAACTATAAATCCCAGCAACTACAACTCCCAAATGTCAAGGTATTTTCCCCAAAGTCCATCTGTGTTCATTAATATTTGGGCATATTGAGTATTCATGCCAAGTTTGGTCTAGATCCTTCATTGTTTGAGTCCACAGTGCTCTCTGGATGTAGGTGAACTACAACTCCAAAACTCAAGGTGCCCACCATGCCCTTCCAGTATTTTCCGTTAGTCATGGGAGTTCTGTGTGGCAAGTTTAGTTCAATTCCATCATTGGTAGAGTTCAGAGTGCTCTGATTGTAGGTGAACTATACATCCCAGCAACTACAACACCCAAATGTTAAGGTCTATTTCCCCCAAACTCAATCTGTGTTAATTAATATTTGGGCATATGGTGTATTCATGCTAAGTTTGGTCTAGATCTATCATTCTTTGAGTGCACAGTGCTCTCTTGGTCCAGATCCATCATTGTTTGAGTCCACAGTGCTCTCTGGATGTAGGTGAACTACAACTCTAAAACTCAAAGTCAGTGCCCACCAAACCCTTCCAGTATTTTCTGTTGGTCATGGGAGTTCTGTGTGCCAAGTTTAGTTCAACTCCATTGTTGGTAGAGTTCAGGGTGCTCTGAGTGTAGGTGAACTATAAATCCCAGCAACTACAACTCCCAAATGTCAATGTCTATTTCCCCCCAAACTCCATCCAGTATTTTCTGTTGGTCATGGGAATTCTGTGTGCCAAATTTAGTTCAATTCCATTGTTGGTGGGGTTCAGAATGCTCTTTGATCATAAGTGAACTAAAAATTCCAGAAACTACAACTCCCAAATGTCGCGTCTATTTCCCTGAAGTCTATTTCCCCAGGTTTATTTTCCAGTATTTCCTGTTGGTCGTGGGACTTCTGTGTGTCAACTTTAGTTCAATTCCATCGTTGGTAGAGTTCAGAGTGCTCTGATTGTAGGTGAACTATAAATCCCAGCAACTACAACTCCTAAATAACAAAATCTTTTTTTCTTTTGAGTGAGGGTCAGTCCTTGGGTTAGAAGATGCTTTGTGGCCAAATTTGGTAGCAATTTGTCCAGCAGACTTTGAGTTATGTCACTCAAAACTATTAATACAGACCTGGTTTGGAGAAGATTGACCCACGATTCTGGGAATTGTAGTTCACTCACATCATTATGTATTTTCTAATGGGAGCATTCATAAAAATCGAAATTACATTTTGGCTTTTTCCTAATAAATAGTGTTACTAATTATTAATTAGCTAAATGATATTACCTGACATCTGTTTCAAAAAGGGCTCCAAACCTGAAAAATATTTGAGAACCTCTAATTTGGAATATCCCATTGATAGAAGACCTGTTTATTAGGGCTGGGCAGTTTCGTTTCGTAGTTTCGTAATTCGTTAAAAATTCGTTATTTTTTTTATAACGAAGCGATTTTGAACCATTCAGGAGCATCTTAAAAATGAAACGAATTTTTCAATTCGTTTCGTAATTGCTTCGTATTTGTTTCGTATTCGTTTCGAAATCGTTTCGAAATCATTTCGTTATTATTTCCGCATGTCTGGGGCAAGTTTTATAGCTGTTGTTTGTTTAATCAGTGAAAAAAATTATAAATATCACACCAACAGTCAACAACAGAGGGAGAGGGAAGCTTCAAAAGTTCCCCCTGTCCCATATGGAGGTTTTTTAGCGTATTGCGCGGTCGCGTCCGCCATTAACGAATCGATTCGTATTCGTTTCGTATTGTTTCGTAATTTTACGAAATTTCGTAAATATCGAACTTTTTTAAAGAAAAATTTCGGAATTCTTTTAAATATCGAAACGCAAAAAACCCCAAAAAACGAATCGAGTTTAGAAACAAATTTTTCCGTGGTTGCCCAGCCCTACTGTTTATCCCATTAACAAAAGACCTGTTGCTAGATAAAGTTCAAAAAGAAGCATAATAGAGTAGCACCACTGAAGTATGTCTATTCTCTGGAGTGCATTTATACATTCTCCCTCTCCTCTCCTCTTTGGAAACAGTGAAAGCTTGAATGCTATTCTTGGACTATTCTCGCTACGACTGACAATCAAGGGTTGGCTTGTGACAAACACAATGCAGTCCTCTCTTTGCTTGGCTTTGGACTCTCACTACGCAAGCTCATCTCATCCTCCTGACACAATCCTCTTTGCCTGCACCATACAAAAACCCTTGTAAAACCCCCTTGCTGCCAGATGGAGTTTCCATGGCATCCGAGGCACTTCTCTAATGAACATGTCAAGCACAAATGGCCCACTTTGGGGGCAACACCATAAAGATCTGAGTGATCATCCTTTTTTTTTTTTAAGGGGAGGGATGGTTTCCGAGAGATCTCTGCTAACTTGTGGGGTCCCTCTCCTCTATTATTTAACATCTATATGCAACCCCTTGCCCGACTGGTGCGAAGATTTGGGCTTGAGTGCCACCAGTACGCTGACGACACTCAGCTCATTCTGAGGATGGAGGGCCGGCCGGATTCTGTACCCGAAAATTTCCATCAGTGCCTTGAGGCCGCTACTGGATGATTGCGTGCCAGCAGGTTGAGGGTGAACCCAGCGAAGACGGAGATCCTTTGGCTGGGCCATCCGGGTGGGAGATCCAGCTGCCTACCCTGGATGGCAAGACACTACGTCCGTCATCTTCTGTAAAGAGTCTTGGTGTCTTATTGGACCCTCTGCTCACAATGGAGGCCCAGGTCTCTGCTGTGAGCAGATCTGCGTTTTTCCATCTACGTCAGGCTAGGCGACTGGCTCCCTTCCTATCTAGGAATGACCTGGCTACGGTGATCCAGGCGACAGTCATCTCGAGGCTTGACTACTGTAACGTCCTCTACATTGCCCTTCCTTTGTCAATGATCTGGAAACTGAAGCTGGTGCAAAATGCGGCGGCTTGTCTTCTCGCCGGGGTGCCGGCAAGGTGTCGTATCACCCCAATTCTACAACAGCTGCACTGGCTACCGATTGAGTACCGGATCACTTTCAAGGTGCTGGTACTAACCTTTAAGGCCTTACATGGTCCGTAGGCCTGTGCGGTTTCGTTCGTTAATTCGTTAATTTGTTATTAATTCGTTTTTTTGGGCATTTCCGAAGCGATATCAAAACACATTTCCAAACCCGGAAGGGTTTTAA